>CM076582.1:1483457963-1483890084 GCA_034641835.2 Pinus albicaulis
TTGTGGAAGTTTGACAACGAGGACATGGGAAAAGCCAAGAGGCTAAAGCAAAAGAAGATTATGTTCGAGATCTTTCTAGATCTGGAAATCAATAGGCAAAAATATGCCTATGCATTAAGGTGCATAAAAGACTCAGTTGATGAAAGTATACTTCCCTTGATTTCAGATTCCAAGACAGCCAAGGAGGCATGGGATACCCTTGAGAGATATTTTGGCACAAGGGGGAGCATTGAAGCAAAGGGGAGATTTGAAGATGAAGATGAAGGTGGGTCTGTAGCAGCAGATCTACAGTCAGATGAAGAGTCAGAAGAAGCAGAGAAGCAGCATGAAGTTGCTCTTGAATCCCACTATGCACGGCCACATGTGGATGAAGAGATTCCAACAACATAAATTGCTGACGAAGTTTTAATGATACCAGTAACAATGCTTGCTGATGAAATGATAAATCCAATGATTGATATGGTTGATATTAACTTTGATAATGAATTTTTGGCTAATGATGATTGGTTGCAGATGATGCAACAAAAAGAAGATATTGACATGATGCTATTTGGTGAGATAACTACACTGCAGTTAGAGAAAGACAACCTGTTTGCAGCAGCACAGGTTAGTTAAGAAGAGACAGAGAAAAATATAAACACAGAAATAAAAGCAGAGACAAAGACAGAGTGAGAGGAAGATACAGCAAAGGAAGTGCAACATCAGAAAGCTCTCATTGCAGAGAAGAAGGAAGAAACAGAGAAAGACGAAGAGACAGAAGAAAAGAAAGACGTCTGCAAAGGGAATGCAGAAACAGGGATAGACGTAGAAGCAGAAAAGGAAAAACAAGAGAAGAAATCTCTCACTGAAGAGAAAAAAGACCAGAACCAATGTCGTTCTGAAACTAATTTTTATTCTAACATTGATTTCAAGTGTGGGTACACGAGATTGATTATGAAGAAAAGTTAAATTTTATTAAAACATGGCTTGCAACACCATGTCTAGTTGAGGTCTACACAGAAGCTGTAGATATGAATGTTGAAGACAACATGCATGACGAACATGTCAATGAAATTCTCATGCATTGGAGTTTTGAAGGGATAAGATTTTATTCTAATCCTATGTTCCAGCAGATTGATGATGATCAGCGCATAACAGAAGGCAATATGTGGCAGTAGCCCACATTCAAGTCCATTTTTGAAGAAGTCCAGGACATGCTTAGACAGCCTGGAACAGTAAAACACCTGCACCAGCAAACCAAGAAACTGAGCTTTGGAAAATACAAAAAAGCGAAAAGTCTGAAACAATTTAGAGGCTACAGAATATGGAAAAAGAGAAGAAGAAAACTAAGTTTAATTGAAGTAATTTTTTTTAAATTGTAAACCTCGCTGAGACATAGACCACCAGGTATCTTAATTAAATTTTTTGTGGTTGATATTAAAGGGGAGTGTTAAAGAACGTAATCTCAACCACTTTCTAGGTGTCAGATCCGTCAGTCCAAGTGTCCATGTTTATTTTAAGACAGTCCAGTTTAGTCGAGTTTATCTCCAGTTATTTATTGCTAATGTTTCCAATGTAATCTATTTAATCTACTCGTAATATTGTTGAGAGAAACTCTCTGCTCAAGTTCATTTTCAGTGTTTCAATTCTTGTCATGGTATCGGAGCCGAGTTGCATAAGCCTCCCTAGAGAGCAGCAACAGTGCCACGAAAGAGCAGAATAGAAAAGAGCAGTATATTGGCGCGACTGTGAGATGATAGGAGCGAGAATACACAACATATCCACGCCAGTTTTATCCCTCGCATGGATTCTGAAAGAGGCACTGTTGTTTCAATCAGGAAGGCGCCAATCAGCCAGTAGAAAAATTACTCATACATGTGAAGGTAGAAAGCGTTCCTGTTAAATTCGTTTGTGTTAAAGTTATTTAAAAAAAATAAAATCGTTTTTTCAAACGATAGGAAGGTCAACAGCGTGGATTTTAAAAATCGATTCAAAGGGAAAGGCATTCAACATATTGTGGTATTGATTTTTTAAAAGAGTAAAAGCGCTTTTTATAAAGTTTTATTTATTAAAGTTTTTTTTTTAAAACTTTAAATTGGATTAAAGGGTTTGAAAGAGCATACGGTGAAAGTTTTATAAGAGTGAAATTTTCTATGAAGAATTTTTTTAAGTTTTTTTTTTTTTTTAAAAACTTGAAAATTGTTCAGACGTATTTTTAAAGAGTATGTGGTGAAGTTTTTTAAAGAAATCTTTAAAAAAAAGGGCGTTTTTGAGTTTTGGAATTTTTTTTAAGAAAATCTTAAAGTTGTGAGAAAGTGAAATTGTGAAACTCTTGTAGAAGTAAGAGATATTTTGAAGAAGAACTTTTCGAAAGCAAAGTTGCATAAGACTCATTGAAGAGAAGCAAAACTTAAAGATGTGATGTGAGATGAAAGTGAAAGTTTACAAGAAATTTTTTGAGGAAGATAATTTTTTTTAGAAGGAGAAGTGAAGTTGCACAAGACTCATTCAAGAGCAGCAAATTTTTTGAAGAAGTGAAGTTGCATAAGACTCATTCAGGAGCAGCAAAATATTTTAAGAAGCAAGGTATTGATGAATATGTAAACTCGTTTGTTTGTGGAAGTTTGACAACGAGGACATGGGAAAAGCTAAGAGGCTAAAGCAAAAGAAGATTATGTTCGAGATCTTTCTAGATCTGGAAATCAATAGGCAAAAAGATGCCTATGCATTAAGATGCATAAAAGACTCAGTTGATGAAAGTATACTTCCCTTGATTTTAGATTCCAAGACAGCCAAGGAGGCATGGGATACCCTTGAGAGATGTTTTGGTACAAGGGGGAGCATTGAAGAAAAGTGGAGATTTGAAGATGAAGATGAAGGTGGGTCTGTAGCAGTAGATCTATAGTCAGATGAAGAGTCAGAAGAAGCAGAGAAGCAGCATGAACTTGCTCTTGAATCCCACTATGCACGGCCACAAGTGGATGAAGAGATTCCAGCAACAGAAATTGCTGACGAAGTTTTAATGATATCAGCAACTATGCTTTCTGATGAAATGGTAAATCCAATGATTGATATGGTTGATATTAACTTTGATAATGAATTTTTGGCTAATGATGACTGGTTGGAGATGATGCAACAAAAAGAAGATATTGACATGATGTTATTTGGTGAGATAACCCCACTGCAGTTAGTGGAAGACAACCTGTTTGCAGCAGCACAGGTTAGTGAAGAAGAGACAGAGAAAAAGATAAACACAGAAATAAAGGCGGAGACAAAGACAGAGAGAGAGGAAGATACAACAAAGGAAGCGCAACAGCAGAAAGCTCTCATTGTACAGCAGAAGGAAGAAACAAAGAAAGACGAGGAGACAGAAGCAAAGAAAGACGTCTCTAAAGGGAATGCAGAAACAGGGATAGACGTAGAAGCAGAAAAGGAAAAACAAGAGAAGAAATCTCTCACTGAAGAGCAAAAAGACTAGAACCAATGTCGTTCTGAAACTAATTTTTATTGTAACATTGATTTCAAGTGTACAGGTACACAGATTGATTATGAAGAAGAGTTAAAGTTTATTGAAACATGGCTTGCAACACCATGTCTAGTTGAGGTCTACACAGAAGCTGTAGATATGAATGTTGAAGACAACATGCATGACGAACATGTCAATGAAATTCTCATGCATTGGAGTTTTGAAGAGAAAATATTGTATTCTAATCCTATGTTCCAGCATATTGATGATGATCAACTTATAACATAAGGCAATATGTGGCAGTAACCCACATTCAAGTCGATTTTTGAAGAAGTCCGGGACATGCTTAGACAGCCTGAAACAGTAAAAGACCTGCACCAGCAAACCAAGAAACCGAGCTTTGGAAAATACAAAAAAGCGAAAAGTCTGAAACAATTTAGAGGCTACAGAATATGGAAAAAGAGAAGAAGAAAACTAAGTTTAATTGAAGTATTTTTTTTTAAATTGTAAACCTCGCTGAGACATAGACCACCAGGTATCTTAATTAATCTTTTTGTGGTTGATATTAAAGGGGAGTGTTAAAGAACGTAATCTCAACCACTTTCTAGGTGTCAGATCCGTCAGTCCAAGTTTAGTTTAAGTCAGTCAAGTTTAGTTGAGTTTATCTCCAGTTATTTATTGCTGATGTTTCCAATGTAATCTATTTAATCTACTCGTAATATTGTGAAGAGCAACTCTCTGCTCCAGTTCATTTTCAGTGTTTCAATTCTTGTCATGGTATCGGAGCCGAGTTGCATAAGCCTCCCTAGAAAGCAGCAACAGAACCACGAAAGAGCAGAAGAGAAAAGAGCAGTATATTGGCGCGACTGTGAGCTGATAGGCGCGAGAATACACAACATATCCGCGCCAGTTTTATCCCTCGCGTGGATTCTGAAAGAGGCGCGACTGTTTCAATCGGGAACGCGCCAATCAGCCAGCAAAAAAATTACTCATACATGTGAAGGTAGAAAGCGTTCCTGTTAAATTCGTTTGTGTTAAAGTTATTTAAAAAAAAGAAAATCGTTTTTTCAAACGATAGGAAGGTCAACAGCGTGGATTTTAAAAATCGATTCAAAGGGAAACGCATTCAACGTATTGTGGTATTGATTTTTTAAAAGAGTAAAAGCCCTTTTTATAAAGTTTTATTTATTAAAGTTTTTTTTTTTAACTTTAAATTGGATTAAAGGGTTTGAAAGAGCATACGGTGAAAGTTTTATAAGAGTGAAAGTTTTTATGAAGAATTTTTTTAAGTTTTTTTTTTTTTTTTAAACTTGAAATTTGTTCAAAGGTATTTTTAAAGAGTATGTGGTGAAGTTTTTTAAAGAAATTTTTAAAAAAAAGGGCCTTTTTGAGTTTTGGAATTTTTTTAAAGAAAATCTTAAAGTTGTGAGAAAGTGAAATTGTGAAAGTCCTTTAGAAGTAAGAGATATTTTGAAGAAGAAGTTTTTGAAAGCAAAGTTGCATAAGACTCATTGAAGAGCAGTAAAACTTAAAGCTGTGATGTGAGATGAAAGTGAAGGTTTACAAGAAATTTTTTGAGGAAGATAATTTTTTTTACAAGGAGAAGTGAAGTTGCATAAGACTCATTCAAGAGCAACAAATTTTTTGAAGAAGTGAAGTTACATAAGACTCATTCAGGAGTAGCAAAAGTTTTTAAGAAGTAAGGTATTGATGAATATGTAAACTCGTTTGTTTGTGGAAGTTTGACAACGAGGACATGGGAAAAGCCAAGAGGCTAAAGAAAAAGTAGATTATGTTCGAGATATTTCTAGATCTGGAAATAAATAGGCAAAAAGATGCCTATGCATTAAGATGCATAAAAGACTCAGTTGATGAAAGTATACTTCCCTTGATTTCAGATTCCAAGACAGCCAAGGAGGCATGGGATACCCTTGAGAGATGTTTTTGTACAAGGGGGAGCATTGAAGCAAAGGGGAGATTTGAAGATGAAGATGAAGGTGGGTCTATAACAGCAGATCTACAGTCAGATGAAGAGTCAGAAGAAGCATAGAAGCAGCATGAAGTTGCTCTTGAATCCCACTATGCACGGCCACAAGTGGATGAAGAGATTCCAGCAATAGAAATTGCTGACGAAGTTTTAATGATAACAGCAACAATTCTTGTTGATGAAATGGTAAATCCAATGATTGATATGGTTGATATTAACTTTGATAATGAATTTTTGGCTAATGATGACTGGTTGCAGATGATGCAACAAAAAGCAGATATGGACATGATGTTATTTGGTGAGATAACCCCACTGCAATTAGTGGAAGACAACATGTTTGCAGCAGCACAGGTTAGTGAAGAAGAGACAGAGAAAAAGATAAACACAGAAATAAAGGCAGAGACAAAGACAGAGACAGAGGAAGATACAGCAAAGGAGGCGCAACAGCAGAAAGCTCTAATTGCAGAGCAGAAGGAAGAAACAGAGAAAGACGAAGAGACAGAAGCAAAGAAAGATGTCTGCAAAGGGAATGCAGAAACAAGGATAGACGTAGAAGCAGAAAAGGAAAAACAATAGAAGAAATCTCTCACTGAAGAGAAAAAATACCAGAACAAGTGTCGTTCTGAAACTAATTTTTATTCTAACATTGATTTCAAGTGTGCAGGTACACAGATTGATTATGAAGAAGAGTTAAAGTTTATTGAAACATGGCTTGCAACACCATGTCTAGTTGAGGTCTACACAGAAGCTGTAGATATGAATGTTGAAGACAACATGCATGACGAAGATGTCAATGAAATTCTCATGCATTGGAGTTTTTAAGAGATAAGATTTTATTCTAATCCTATGTTCTAGCAGATTGATGATGATCAGCGCATAACAGAAGGCAATATGTGGCAGTAGCCCACATTCAATTCGATTTTTTAAGAAGTCCAGGACATGCTTAGACAGCCTGGAACAGTAAAAGACCTGCACCAGCAAACCAAGAAACCGAGCTTTGGAAAATAAAAAAAAAAGCGAAAAGTCTGAAACAATTTAGAGGCTACAGAATATGGAAAAAGAGAAGAAGAAAACTAAGTTTAATTGAAGTAATTTTTTTTAAATTGTAAACCTCACTGAGACATAGACCACCAGGTATCTTAATTAATTTTTTTTGTGGTTGATATTAAAGGGGAGTGTTAAAGAATGTAATCTCAACCACTTTCTATGTGTCAAATCCGTCAGTCCAAGTGTCCAAGTTTATTTTAAGTCAGTCCAGTTTAGTCGAGTTTATCTCCAGTTATTTATTGCTGATGTTTGCAATGTAATCTATTTAATCTACTCGTAATATTGTAAAGAGCAACTCTCTGCTCCAGTTCATTTTCAGTGTTTCAATTCTTGTCATGGTATCGGAGCCGAGTTGCGTAAGCCTCCCTAGAGAACAGCAACAGAGCCACGAAAGAGCAGAGGAGAAAAGAGCAGTATATTGGCACGACTGTGAGCTGATAGGCGCGAGAATACACAACATATCCGCCCACATTCAAGTCGATTTTTGAAGAAGTCCAGGACATGCTTAGACAGCCTAGAATAGTAAAAGACCTGCACCAGCAAACCAAGAAACCGAGCTTTGGAAAATAAAAAAAGCGAAAAGTCTGAAACAATTTAGAGGCTACAAAATATGGAAAAAGAGAAGAAGAAAACTAAGTTTAATTGAAGTAATTTTTTTTAAATTGTAAACCTTGCTGAGACATAGACCACCAGGTATCTTAATTAATTTTTTTGTGGTTGATATTAAAGGGGAGTGTTAAAGAACGTAATCTCAACCTCTTTCTAGGTGTCAGATCCGTCAGTCCAAGTGTCCAAGTTTATTTTAAGTCAGTCCAGTTTAGTCGAGTTTATCTCCAGTTATTTATTGGTTATGTTTCCAATGTAATCTATTTAATCTATTCGTAATATTGTGAAATGCAACTCTCTGCTCCAGTTCATTTTCAGTGTTTCAATTCTTGTCATGGTATCGGAGCCGAGTTGCATAAGCCTCCCTAGAGAGCAGCAACAGAGCCACGAAAGAGCAGAGGAGAAAAGAGCAGTATATTGGCACGACTGTGAGCTGATAGGCGCGAGAATCCACAACATATCCGCTCTATTTTTATCCCTCTCGTGGATTCTGAAAGAGGCGCCACTATTTCAGTCGGGAACGCGCCGATCAGCCAGCAAAAAAACTACTCATAGATGTGAAGGTAGAAACCGTTCCTGTTAAATACGTTTGTGTTAAAGTTATTTAAAAAAAAGAAAATCATTTTTTCAAACGATAGGAAGGTCAACAGCGTGGATTTTAAAAATCGATTCAAAGGGAAAGGCATTCAATGTATTGTGGTATTGATTTTTTCAACGAGTAAAAGCCCTTTTTATAAAGTTTTTTTTATTAAAGTTTTTTTTTTTAACTTTAAATTGGATTAAAGGGTTTGAAAGAGCATAGGGTGGAAGTTTTATAAGAGTGAAAGTTTTTATGAAGAATTTTTTTAAGTTTTTTTTTTTTTTTAAACTTGAAATTTGTTCAAAGGTATTTTTAAACAGTATGTGGTGAAGTTTTTTAAAGAAATCTTTAAAAAAAAGGGCCTTTTTGAGTTTTGGAATTTTTTTTAAGAAAATCTTAAAGTTGTGAGAAAGTGAAATTGTGAAAGTCTTGTAGAAGTAAGAGATATTTTGAAGAAGAAGTTTTCAAAAGAAAAGTTGCATAAGACTCATTGAAGAGCAGCAAAACTTAAAGCTGTGATGTGAGATGAAAGTGAAAGTTTACAAGAAACTTTTTGAGGAAGATAATTTTTTTTAGAAGGAGAAGTGAAGTTGCATAAGACTCATTCAAGAGCAGCAAATTTTTTGAAGAAGTGAAGTTGCATAAGACTCATTCAGGAGCAGCAAAATTTTTTAAGAAGTAAGGTATTGATGAATATGTAAACTCGTTTGTTTGTGGAAGTTTGACAACGAGGACATGGGAAAAGCCAAGAGGCTAAAGCAAAAGAAGATTATGTTCGAGATCTTTCTAGATCTGGAAATCAATAGGAAAAAAGATGCCTATGCATTAAGATGCATAAAAAACTCAGTTGATGAAAGTATACTTCCCTTGATTTCATATTCCAAGACAGCCAAGGAGGCATGGGATACCCTTGAGAGATGTTTTGGTACAAGGGGGAGCATTGAAGCAAAGGGGAGATTTGAAGATGGAGATGAAGGTGGGTCTGTAGTAGCAGATCTACAGTGATATGAAGAGTCAGAAGAAGCAGAGAAGCGACATGAAGTTGCTCTTGAATCCCACTATGCACGGCCACAAGTGGATGAAGAGATTCTAGCAACAGAAATCGCTGACGAAGTTTTAATGATACCAGCAACAATGCTTGATGATGAAATGGTAAATCCAATGATTGATATGGTTGATATTAACTTTGATAATGAATTTTTGGCTAATGATGACTGGTTGCAGATGATGCAACAAAAAGAAGATATTGACATGATGCTATTTGGTGAGATAACCCCACTATAGTTAGTGGAAGACAACCTGTTTGCAGCAGCACAGGTTAGTGAAGAAGAGACAGATAAAAAGATAAACACAGAAAAAAAGGCAGAGACAAAGACAGAGACAGAGGAAGATACAGCAAAGGAAGCGCAACAGCAGAAAGCTCTCATTGCAGAGCGGAAGGAAGAAACAGAGAAAGACGAAGAGACAGAAGCAAAGAAAGACGTCTGCAAAGGGAATGCAGAAACAGGGATAGACGTAGAAGTAGAAAAGGAAAAACAACAGAAGAAATCATTCACTGAAGAGAAAAAAGACCAGAACCAATGTCGTTCTAGAACTAATTTTTATTCTAACATTGATTTCAAGTGTGCAGGTACACAGATTGATTATGAAGAAGAGTTAAAGTTTATTGAAACATGGCTTGCAACACCATGTCTAGTTGAGGTCTACACAGAAGCTGTAGATATGAATGTTGAAGACAACATGCATGACGAACATGTCAATGAAATTCTCATGCATTGGAGTTTTGAAGAGATAATATTTTATTCTAATCCTATGTTCCAGCAGATTGATGATGATCAGCGCATAACAGAAGGCAATATGTGGCAGTAGCCCACATTCAATTCGATTTTTGAAGAAGTCCAGGACATGCTTAGACAGCCTGGAACAGTAAAAGACCTGCACCAGCAAACCAAGAAACCGAGCTTTGGAAAATAAAAAAAAAGTGAAAAGTCTGAAACAATTTAGAGGCTACAGAATATGGAAAAAGAGAAGAAGAAAACTAAGTTTAATTGAAGTAATTTTTTTTAAATTGTAAACCTCGCTGAGACATAGACCACCAGGTATCTTAATTAATTTTTTTTGTGGTTGATATTAAAGGGGAGTGTTAAAGAACGTAATCTCAACCACTTTCTATGTGTCAGATCCGTCAGTCCAAGTGTCCAAGTTTATTTTAAGTCAGTCCAGTTTAGTCGAGTTTATCTCCAGTTATTTATTGCTGATGTTTCCAATGTAATATATTTAATCTACTCGTAATATTGTGAAGAGAAACTCTCTGCTCCAGTTCATTTTCAGTGTTTCAATTCTTGTCATGGTATCGGAGCCGAGTTGCTTAAGCCTCCCTAGAGAGCAGCAACAGAGCCACGAAAGAGAAGAAGAGAAAAGAGCAGTATATTGGCGCGACTGTGAGCTGATAGGCGTGAGAATCCACAACATATCCACACCAGTTTTATCCCTCGCATGGATTCTGAAAGAGGCGCGAATGTTTCAATCGGGAACGCACCAATCGGCCAGCAAAAAAATTACTCATACATGTGAAGGTAGAAAGCGTTCCTGTTAAATTCGTTTGTGTTAAAGTTATTTAAAAAAAAGAAAATCGTTTTTTCAAACGATAGCAAGGTCAACAGCGTGGATTTTAAAAGTCGATTCAAAGGGAAAGGCATTGAACGTATTGTGGTATTGATTTTTTAAAAGAGTAAAAGCCCTTTTTATAAAGTTTTATTTATTAATTTTTTTTTTTAAACTTTAAATTGGATTAAAGGGTTTGAAAGAGCATACGGTGAAAGTTTTATAAGAGTGAATGCTTTTATGAAGACTCTTTTTATGTTTTTTTTTTTTTTTTTTAAACTTGAAATTTGTTCAAAGGTATATTTAAAGAGTATGTGGTGAAGTTTTTTAAAGAAATCTTTAAAAAAAAGGGCCTTTTTGAGTTTTGGAATTTTTTTTAAGAAAAACTTAAAGTTGTGAGAAAGTTAAATTGTGAAAGTCTTGTAGAAGTAAGAGATATTTTGAAGAAGAAGTTTTCGAAAGAAAAGTTGCATAAGACTCATTGAAGAGCATCAAAACTTAAAGCTGTGATGTGAGATGAAAGTGAAATTTTACAAGAAATTTTTTGAGGAAGATAATTTTTTTTAGAAGGAGAAGTGAAGTTGCATAAGATTCATTCAAGAGCAGCAAAATTTTTGAAGAAGTGAAGTTGCATAAGACTCATTCAGGAGCAGCAAAATATTTTAAGAAGCAAGGTATTGATGAATATGTAAACTCGTTTGTTTGTGGAAGTTTGACAACGAGGACATGGGAAAAGCTAAGAGGCTAAAGCAAAAGAAGATTATGTTCGAGATCTTTCTAGATCTGGAAATCTATAGGCAAAAAGATGCCTATGCATTAAGATGCATAAAAGACTCAGTTGATGAAAGTATACTTCCCTTGATTTCAAATTCCAAGACAGCCAAGGATGCATGGGATACCCTTGAGAGATGTTTTGGTACAAGGGGGAGCATTGAAGCAAAGGGGAGGTTTGAAGATGAAGATGAAGGTGGGTCTGTAGCAGCAGATCTACAGTCAGATGAAGAGTCAGAAGAAGCAGAGAAGCAGCATGAAGTTGCTCTTGAATCCCACTATGCACGGCCACAAGTGGATGAAGAGATTCCAGCAACAGAAATTGCTGACGAAGTTTTAATGATACCAGCAACAATGCTTGCTGATGAAATGGTAAATCCAATGATTGATATGGTTAATATTAACTTTGATAATGAATTTTTGGCTAATGATGACTGGTTGCAGATGATGCAACAAAAAGAAGATATTGTCATGATGCTATTTGGCGAGATAACCCCACTACAGTTAGTGGAAGACAACTTGTTTGCAGTAGCACAGCTTAGTGAAGAAGAAACAGAGAAGAAGATAAACACAGAAATAAAGGCAGAGACAAATACAGAGACAGAGGAAGATACAGCAAAGGAAGCGCAACAGCAGAAAGCTCTCATTGCAGAGCAGAAGGAAGAAACAGAGAAAGACGAAGAGACAGAAGCAAAGAAAGACGTCTGAAAAGGGAATGCAGAAACACGGATAGACGTAGAAGCAGAAAAGGAAAAACAACAGAAGAAAGCTCTCACTGAAGAAAAAAAATACTAGAACCAATGTCGTTCTGAAACTAATTTTTATTCTAACATTGATTTCAAGTGTGCAGGTACACAGATTGACTATGAGGAAGAGTTGAAGTTTATTGAAACGTGGCTTGCAACACCATGTCTAGTTGAGGTCTACACAGAAGCTGTAGATATGAATGTTGAAGACAACATGCATGACGAACATGTTAATGAAATTCTCATGCATTGGAGTTTTGAAGAGATAAGATTTTATTCTAATCCTATGTTCTAGCAGATTGATGATGATCAGCGCATAACAGAAGGCAATATGTGGCAGCAGCCCACATTCAAGTCGATTTTTGAAGAAGTCCAGGACATGCTTAGACAGCCTGGAACAGTAAAAGACCTACACCAGCAAACCAAGAAACCGAGCTTTGGAAAATACAAAAAAGCGAAAAGTATGAAACAATTTAGAGGTTACAGAATGTGGAAAAAGAGAAGAAGAAAACTAAGTTTAATTGAAGTAATTTTTTTTAAATTGTAAACCTCACTGAGACATAGACCACCAGGTATCTTAATTAATTTTTTTGTGGTTGATATTAAAGGGGAGTGTTAAAGAACGTAATCTCAACCACTTTCTAGGTGTCAGATCCGTCAGTCCAAGTGTCCAAGTTTAGTTTTAGATAGTCCAGTTTAGTCGAGTTTATCTCCAGTTATTTATTGCTGATTTTTCCAATGTAATCTATTGAATCTACACGTAATATTGTGAAGAGAAAATCTCTGCTCCAGTTCATTTTCAGTGTTTCAATTCTTGTCATGGTATCGGAGCCGAGTTGCATAAGTCTCCCTAGAGAGGAGCAACAGAGCCACGAAAGAGCAGACGAGAAAAGAGCAGTATATTGGCGCGACTGTGAGCTGATAGGCGCGAGAATAAACAACATATCCACGCCAGTTTTATCCCTCGCGTGGATTCTCAAAGAGGCACGACTGTTTCAATCGGGAACGCGCCAATCAGCCAGCAAAAAAATTACTCATACATGTGAAGGTAGAAAGCGTTCCTGTTAAATTCATTTGTGTTAAATTTATTTTAAAAAAAGAAAATCATTTTTTCAAATGATAGGAAGGTCAACAGCGTGGATTTTAAAAATCGATTCAAAGCGAAAGGCATTCAACGTATTGTGGTATTGATTTTTTAAAAGAGTAAAAGCCCTTTTATAAAGTTTTTTTTATTAAAGTTTTTTTTTTAAAACTTTAAATTGGATTAAAGGGTTTGAAAGAGCATACGGTGAAAGTTTTATAAGAGTGAAAGTTTTTATGAAGAATTTTTTTAAGTTTTTTTTTTTTTTTAAACTTGAAATTTGTTCAAAGGTATTTTTAAAGAGTATGTGGTGAAGTTTTTTAAAGAAATCTTTAAAAAAAAGGGCCTTTTTGAGTTTTGGAATTTTTTTTAAGAAAAACTTAAAGTTGTGAGAAAGTGAAATTGTGAAAGCCTTGTAGAAGTAAGAGATATTTTGAAGAAGAAGTTTTCGAAAGAAAAGTTGCATAAGACTCATTGAAGAGCAGCAAAACTTAAAGCTGTGATGTGAGATGAAAGTGAAAGTTTACAAGAAATTTTTTGAGGAAGATAATTTTTTTAGAAGGAGAAGTGAAGTTGCATAAGACTCATTCAAGAGCAGCAAAATTTTTGAAGAAGTGAAGTTGCATAAGACTCATTCAGGAGCAGCAAAATTTTTTAAGAAGCAAGGTATTGATGAATATGTAAACTCGTTTGTTTGTGGATGTTTGACAACGACGACATGGGAAAAGCCAAGAGGCTAAAGCAAAAGCAGATTATGTTCGAGATCTTTCTAGATCTGGAAATCAACAGGCAAAAATATGCCTATGCATTAAGATGCATAAAAGACTCAGTTGATGAAAGTATACTTCCCTTGATTTTAGATTCCAAAACAGCCAAGGAGGCATGGGATACCCTTGAGAGAGGTTTTGGTACAAGGGGGAGCATTGAAGCAAAGGGGAGATTTGAAGATGAAGATATAGGTGGGTCCGTAGTAGCAGATCTACAGTCAGATGAAGAGTCAGAAGAAGCAGAGAAGCATCATGAAGTTTCTCTTGAATCCCACTACGCACGGCCACAAGTGGATGAAGAGATTCCAACAACAGAAATTGCTGATGAAGTTTTAATGATACCGGCAACAATGCTTGCTGATGAAATGGTAAATCCAATGATTGATATGGTTGATATTAACTTTGATAATGAATTTTTGGCTAATGATGACTGGTTGCAGATGATGCAACAAAAAGAAGATATTGACATGATGCTATTTGGTGAGATAACCCCACTGCAGTTAGTGGAAGACAACCTATTTGCAGCAGCACAGGTTAGTGAAGAAGAGACAGAGAAAAAGATAAACACAGAAATAAAGGCAGAGACAAAGACAGAGACAGAGGAAGATACAGCAAAGGAAGCGCAACAGCTGAAAGCTCTCATTGTAGAGCAGAAGGAAGAAACAGAGAAAGACGAAGAGACAGAAGCAAGGAAAGACGTCTGCAAAGGGAATGCAGAAACAGGGATAGATGTAGAAGCAGAAAAGGAAAAACAACAGAAGAAAGCTCTCACTGAAGAGAAAAAAGACCAGAACTAATGTCATTCTGAAACTAATTTTTATTCTAACATTGATTTGAAGTGTGTAGGTACACAGATTGATTATGAAGAAGAGTTAAAGTTTATTGAAACATGGCTTGCAACACCGTGTCTAGTTGAGGTCTACACAAAAGCTGTAGATATGAATGTTGAAGACAACATGCATGACGAACATGTCAATGAAATTCTCATGCATTGGAGTTTTGAAGAGATAAGATTTTATTCTAATCCTATGTTCCCGCAGATTGATGATGATCAGCGCATAACAGAAGGCAATATGTGGCAGCAGCCCACATTCAAGTCGATTTTTGAAGAAGTCCAGGACATGCTTAGACAGCCTGGAATAGTAAAAGACCTGCACCAGCAAACCAAGAAACCAAGCTTTGGAAAATACAAAAAAGTGAAAATTGAAAAGTCTGAAACAATCTGGAGGCTGCAGAATATCGGAAAAGAGAAGAAGAAAACTAAGTTTAATTGAAGTAATTTTTTTTAAATTGTAAACCTCGCTGAGACATAGACCACCAGGTATCTTAATTAATTTTTTTGTGGTTGATATTAAAGGGAAGTGTTAAAGAACGTAATCTCAACCACTTTCTAGGTGTCAGATCCGTCAGTCCAAGTGTCCAAGTTGAGTTTAAGTCAGTTCAGTTTAGTCGAGTTTATCTCCAGTTATTTATTGCTGATGTTTCCAATGTAATCTATTTAATCTACTCGTAATATTGTGAAGATCATGGTATTGGAGCCGAGTTGCATAAGCCTCCCTAGAGAGCAGCAACAGAGCCACGAAAGAGCAGAAGAGAAAAGAGCAGTATATTGGCGCGACTGTGAGCTGATAGGCGCGAGAATACACAACATATCAGTGCCAGTTTTATCCCTCGCGTGGATTCTGAAAGAGGTGCGACTGTTTCAATCGGGAACGCGCCAATCAGCCAGCAAAAAAATTACTCATACATGTGAAGGTAGAAAGCATTCCTGTTAAATACGTTTGTGTTAAAGTTATTTAGAAAAAAGAAAATCGTTTTTTCAAACGATAGGAAGGTCAACAGCGTGGATTTTAAAAATCGATTCAAAGGGAAAGGCATTGAACGTATTGTGGTATTGATTTTTTAAAAGAGTAAAAGCCCTTTTTATAAAGTTTTTTTTTTTTTAACTTTAAATTGGATTAAAGGGTTTGAAAGAGCATACGATGAAAGTTTTATAAGAGTGAAATTTTTTATGAAGAATTTTTTTAAGTTTTTTTTTTTTTTTTTAAACCTAAAATTTGTTCAAAGGTATTTTTAAAGAGTATGTGGTGAAGTTTTTTAAAGAAATCTTTAAAAAAAAGGGCCTTTTTGAGTTTTGGAATTTTTTTTAAGAAAAACTTAAAGTTGTGGGAAACTGAAATTGTGAAAGTCTTGTAGAAGTAAGAGATATTTTGAAGAAGAAGTTTTCGAAAGGAAAGTTGCATAAGACTCATTGAAGAGTAGCAAAACTTAAAGCTGTGATGTGAGATGAAAGTGAAAGTTTACAAGAAATTTTTTGAACAAGATAATTTTTTTTAGAAGGAGAAGTGAAGTTGCATAAGACTCATTCAAGAGCAGCAAATTTTTTGAAGAAGTGAAGTTGCATAAGACTCATTCAGGAGAAGCAAAATTTTTTAAGAAGCAAGGTATTGATGAATATGTAAACTCATTTGTTTGTGGAAGTTTGACAACGAGGACATGGGAAAAGCCAAGAGGCTAAAGCAAAAGAAGATTATGTTCGAGATCTTTCTAGATCTGGAAATCAATAGGCAAAAAGATGCCTATGCATTAAGATGCATAAAAAGAATCGATTGATGAAAGTATACTTCCCTTGATTTCAGATTCCAAGACAGCCAAGGAGGCATGGGATACCCTTGAGAGATGTTTTGGTACAAGGGGCAGCATTGAAGCAAAGGGGAGATTTGAAGATGAAGATGAAGGTGGGTCTATAGCAGCAGATCTACAGTCAGATGAAGAGTCAGAAGAAGCAGAGAAGCAGCATGAAGTTGCTCTTGAATCCCAGTATACACGGCCACAAGTGGATGAAGAGATTCCAGCAACAGAAATTGCTGACGAAGTTTTAATGATACCAACAACAATGCTTGCTGATGAAATGGTAAATCCAATGATTGATATCGTTGATATTAACTTTGATAATAAATTTTTGCCTAATGATGACTGGTTGCAGATGATGCAACAAAAAGAAGATATTGACATGATGCTATTTGGTGAGATAACCCCACTGCAGTTAGTGGAAGACAACCTGTTTGCAGCAGCACAGGTTAGTGAAGAAGAGACAGAGAAAAAGATAAACACAGAAATAAAGGCAGAGACAAAGAGAGAGACAGAGGAAAATATGGCAAAGGAAGCGCAACAGTAGAAAGATCTCATTGCAGAGCAGAAGGAGGAAACAGAGAAAGACGAAGAGATAGAAGCAAAGAGAGACGTCTGCAAAGGGAATGCAGAAACAGGGATAGACGTAGAAGAAGAAAAGGAAAAACAATAGAAGAAATCTCTCACTGAAGAGCGAAAAGACGAGAACCAATGTCGTTCTGAAACTAATTTCTATTCTAACATTGATTTCAAGTGTGCAGGTACACAGATTGATTATGAAGAAGAGTTAAATATTATTGAAACATGGCTTGCAACACCATGTCTAGTTGAGGTCTACACAGAAGCTGTAGATATGAATGTTGAAGACAACATGCATGACGAACATGTCAATGAAATTCTCATGCATTGGAGTTTTGAAGAGATAATATTTTATTCTAATCCTATGTTCCAGTAGATTGATGATGATCAGCGGATAACAAAAGGCAATATGTGGCAGTAGCCCACATTCAAGTCAATTTTTGAAGAAGTCCAGAACATGCTTAGACAACCTGGAACAGTAAAAGACCTGCACCAGCAAACCAAGAAACCGAGCTTTGCAAAATACAAAAAAGCGAAAAGTCTGAAACAATTTAGAGGCTACAGAAATGGAAAAAGAGAAGAAGAAAACTAAGTTTAATTGAAGTAATTTTTTTTAAATTGTAAACCTCGCTGAGACATAGACCACTAGGTATCTTAATTAATTTTTTTGTGGTTGATATTAACGGGGACTGTTAAAGAACGTAATCTCAACCACTTTTTAGGTGTCAGATCCGTCAGTCCAAGTGTCCATGTTTATTTTAAGTCAGTCCAGTTTAGTCGAGTTTATCTCCAGTTATTTATTGCTGATGTTTCCAATGTAATCTATTTAATATACTCGTAATATTGTGAAGAGCAACTCTCTGCTCCAGTTCATTTTCAGTGTTTCAATTCTTGTGATGGTATCAGAGCCGAGTTGCATAAGCCTCCCTAGAGAGCAGCAACAGAGCCACGAAAGAGCATAAGAGAAAAGAGTAGTATATTGGCGCGACTGTGAGCTGATAGGTGCGAGAATACACAACATATCCGCGCCAGTTTTATCCCTCGCGTGGATTTTGAAAGAGGCGCGACTGTTTCATTCGCTAACGCGCCAATAAGCCAGCAAGAAAATTACTCATACATGTGAAGGTAGAAAGCGTTCCTGTTAAATTCGTTTGTGTTAAAGTTATTTAAAAAAAAGAAAATCATTTTTTCAAACGATAGGAAGGTCAACAGCGTGGATTTTAAAAATAGATTCAAAGGGAAAGGCATTCAACGTATTGTGGTATTGATTTTTTAAGAGAGTAAAAGCCCTTTTTATAATGTTTTTTTTTTTTAAGTTTTTTTTTTTAAACTTTAAATTGGATTAAAGGGTTTGAAAGAGCATACAGTGAAAGTTTTATAAGAGTGAAAGTACTTAAGATGAAGTTTTTTAAGTTTGCTTTTTTTTTTTTAAACTTGAAATTTGTTCAAAGGTATTTTTAAAGAGTATGTGGTGAAGTTTTTTAAAGAAATCTTTAAAAAAAAGGGCCTTTTTGAGTTTTGGAACTTTTTTTAAGAAAAACTTAAAGTTGTGGGAAAGTGAAATTGTGAAAGTCTTGTAGAAGTAAGAGATATTTTGAAGAAGAATTTTTCGAAAGCAAAGTTGCATAAGACTCATTGAAGAGCAGCAAAACTTAAAGCTGTGATTTGAGATGAAAGTGAAAGTTTACAAGAAATTTTTTGAGGAAGATAATTTTTTTTAGAAGGAGAAGTGAAGTTGCATAAGCCTCATTCAAGAGCAGCAAATTTTTTGAAGAAGTGATGTTGCATAAGACTCATTCAGGAGCAGCAAATTTTTTTAAGAAGCAAGGTATTGATGAATATGTAAACTCATTTCTTTGTGGAAGTTTAACAACGAGGACATGGGAAAAGCCAAGAGGCTAAAGCAAAAGAAGATTATGTTCGAGATATTTCTAGATCTGGAAATCAGTAGGCAAAAATATGCCTATGCATTAAGGTGCATAAAAGACTCAGTTGATGAAAGTATACTTCCCTTGATTTCAGATTCCAAGACAGCCAAGGAGGCATGGGATACCCTTGAGAGATATTTTGGTACAAGGGGGAGCATTGAAACAAAGGGGAGATTTGAAGATGAAGATGATGGTGGGTCTGTAGCAACAGATCTACAGTCAGATGAAGAGTCAAAAGAAGCAGAGAAGCAGCATGAAGTTGCTCTTGAATCCCACTATGCACGGCCACATGTGGATGAAGAGATTCCAACAACATAAATTGCTGACGAAGTTTTAATGATACCAGTAACAATGCTTGCTGATGAAATGATAAATCCAATGATTGATATGGTTGATATTAACTTTGATAATGAATTTTTGGCTAATGATGATTGGTTGCAGATGATGCAACAAAAAGAAGATATTGACATGATGCTATTTGGTGAGATAACTGCACTGCAGTTAGAGAAAGACAACCTGTTTGCAGCAGCACAGGTTAGTTAAGAAGAGACAGAGAAAAAGATAAACACAGAAATAAAAGCAGAGACAAAGACAGAGTGAGAGGAAGATACAGCAAAGGAAGCGCAACAGCAGAAAGCTCTCATTGCAGAGAAGAAGGAAGAAACAGAGAAAGATGAAGAGACAGAAGAAAAGAAAGATGTCTGCAAAGGGAATGCAGAAACAGGGATAGACGTAGAAGCAGAAAAGGAAAAACAAGAGAAGAAATCTCTCACTGAAGAGAAAAAAGACCAGAACCAATGTCGTTCTGAAACTAATTTTTATTCTAACATTGATTTCAAGTGTGCAGGTACACAGATTGATTATGAAGAAGAGTTAAAGTTTATTGAAACATGGCTTGCAACACCATGTCTAGTTGAGGTCTACACAGAAGCTGTAGATATGAATGTTGAAGACGACATGCATGACGAATGTGTCAATGAAATTTTCATGCATTGGAGTTTTGAAGAGATAAGATTTATTCTAATCCTATGTTCCGGCAGTTGATGATGATCGGCGCATAACGAGAAGGCAATATGTGGCAGTAGCCCACATTCAAGTCCATTTTTGAAGAAGTCCCGGAGACATGTGGGCACGACTGGAACGATGAAACACGCACACCCGACAAACCAAGAAGCGGAAAGCTGATTCTTATACAAAAAGCGAAAAGTACGAAACAATTTAGAGCTACGAGAATATGGAAAAAGAGAAGAAAGAAAACTAAGTTTAATTGAAGTAATTTTTTAAATTGTAAACCTCGGCGAGACATAGACCACCAGGTATCTTAATTAAATTTTTTGTGGTTGATATTAAAGGGGAGTGTTAAAGAACGTAATCTCAACCAGTTTCTATGTGTCAGATCCGTCAGTCCAAGTGTCCATGTTTATTTTAAGACAGTCCAGTTTAGTCGAGTTTATCTCCGATTATTTATTGCTAATGTTTCCATTACAATCTATTTAATCTACTCGTAATATTGTTGAGAAAACTCTACGCTCAAGTTCATTTTCAATGTTTCTGCCAATTCTTGTCATGGTATCGGAGCCGAGTTGCATAAGCCTCCCTAGAGAGCAGCAACAGTGCCACGAAAGAGCAGAATAGAAAAGAGCAGTATATTGGCGCGACTGTGAGATGATAGGAGCGAGAATACACAACATATCCACGCCAGTTTTATCCCTCGCATGGATTCTGAAAGAGGCACTGTTGTTTCAATCAGGAACGCGCCAATCAGCCAGTAGAAAAATTACTCATACATGTGAAGGTAGAAAGCGTTCCTGTTAAATTCGTTTGTGTTAAAGTTATTTAAAAAAAATAAAATTGTTTTTTCAAACGATAGGAAGGTCAACAACGTGGATTTTAAAAATCGATTCAAAGGGAAAGGCATTCAACGTATTGTGGTATTGATTTTTTAAAAGAGTAAAAGCCCTTTTTATAAAGTTTTTTTTTTAACTTTAAATTGGATTAAAGGGTTTGAAAGAGCATACGGTGAAAGTTTTATAAGAGAGAAATTTTTTATGAAGAATTTTTTTAAGTTTTTTTTTTTTTTTTTGTAAACCTGAAATTTGTTCAAAGGTATTTTTAAAGAGTATGTGGTGAATTTTTTTAAAGAAATCTTTAAAAAAAAGGGCCTTTTTGAGTTTTGGAATTTTTTTTAAGAAAAACTTAAAGTTGTGGGAAACTGAAATTGTGAAAGTCTTGTAGAAGTAAGAGATATTTTGAAGAAGAAGTTTTCGAAAGGAAAGTTGCATAAGACTCATTGAAGAGTAGCAAAACTTAAAGCTGTGATGTGAGATGAAAGTGAAAGTTTACAAGAAATTTTTTGAGCAAGATAATTTTTTTTAGAAGGAGAAGTGAAGTTGCATAAGACTCATTCAAGAGCAGCAAATTTTTTGAAGAAGTGAAGTTGCATAAGACTCATTCAGGACGACAAAGAATTTTTAAGAAGCAAGGTATTGATGAATATGTAAACTCATTTGTTTGTGGAAGTTTGACAACGAGGACATGGGAAAAGCCAAGAGGCTAAAGCAAAAGAAGATTATGTTCGAGATCTTTCTAGATCTGGAAATCAATAGGAAAAAAGATGCCTATGCATTAAGATGCATAAAAGACTCAGTTGATGAAAGTATACTTCCCTTGATTTCAGATTCCAAGACAGCCAAGGAGGCATGGGATACCCTTGAGAGATGTTTTGGTACAAGGGGCAGCATTGAAGCAAAGGGGAGATTTGAAGATGAAGATGAAGGTGGGTCTATAGCAGCAGATCTACAGTCAGATGAAGAGTCGGAAGCGAGAGAGCGACGCCAAAGTTGCTCTTGAATCACTATGCACGTACAAGTGGATGAAGAGATTCCGGCTAGCCGAGGGGTGGCGACGAAGTTTTAATGATACCAGCAGCAGAGCTTCTTTGATGAAATGAGTAAAATCCAATGATTGATATCGTTGATATTAACTTTGACAATAAATTTTTAGCTAATGATATTTGGTTACGAATGTTGTAAAATACGACATGATGCTATTGGTGAGATAACCCCCCTTTTGCGGGTTAGTGGAAGACAACACATTTGCGACGACACAGGTTAGTGAAGAAGAGACAGAGAAAAAGATAAAGACAGAGATAAAGGCAGAGACAAAGACAGAGACAGAGACAAAGGAAGATGCAGCAAAGGAAGCGCAACAGCCGAAAGCTCTCATTGCGGAGTAGAAGGAAGAAATAGAGAAAGAAGAAGAGACAGAAGCAAAGAAAGAAGTCTGCAAAGGGAATGCAGAAACAGAGATAGAGGGAGAAGCAGAAAAGGAAACACAACAAGAGAAAGCTCTCACCGAAGAGAAAAAAGACCAGAACCAATGTCATTCTGAAAATATTTTTTATTCTAACAATGATTTTCAGTGTGTAGGTACACAGATTAATTATGAAGAAGAGCTAAAGTTTATTGAAACATGGCTTGCAACACCATGTCTGGATGAGATCTACACATAAGATGTAGATATGAATGATGAAGATGACATGCATGATGAACATGTCAATGAAATTTTCATGCATTGGAGTTTTGAAGAGATAAGATATTATTCTAATCCTATGTTGCAGCAGATTGATGATGATCGGCGGATAACGGAAGGAAATATGTGGCGGTAGCCCACATTCGAGTCGATTTTGAAGAAGTCCGGAGACATGCTTAGACAACCTGGAACAGTAAAAGACCTGCACCAGCAAACCAAGAAACCGAGCTTTGCAAAATACAAAAAAGCGAAAAGTCTGAAACAATTTAGAGGCTACAGAAATGGAAAAAGAGAAGAAGAAAACTAAGTTTAATTGAAGTAATTTTTTTTAAATTGTAAACCTCGCTGAGACATAGACCACTAGGTATCTTAATTAATTTTTTTGTGGTTGATATTAACGGGGAGTGTTAAAGAACGTAATCTCAACCACTTTTTAGGTGTCAGATCCGTCAGTCCAAGTGTCCATGTTTATTTTAAGTCAGTCCAGTTTAGTCGAGTTTATCTCCAGTTATTTATTGCTGATGTTTCCAATGTAATCTATTTAATATACTCGTAATATTGTGAAGAGCAACTCTCTGCTCCAGTTCATTTTCAGTGTTTCAATTCTTGTGATGGTATCAGAGCCGAGTTGCATAAGCCTCCCTAGAGAGCAGCAATAGAGCCACGAAAGAGCATAAGAGAAAAGAGCAGTATATTGGCGCGACTGTGAGCTGATAGGTGCGAGAATACACAACATATCCGCGCCAGTTTTCTCCCTCGCGTGGATTTTGAAAGAGGCGCGACTGTTTCATTCGGGAACACGCCAATAAGCCAGCAAGAAAATTACTCATACATGTGAAGGTAGAAAGCGTTCCTGTTAAATTCGTTTGTGTTAAAGTTATTTAAAAAAAAGAAAATCGTTTTTTCAAACGATAGGAAGGTCAACAGCGTGGATTTTAAAAATAGATTCAAAGGGAAAGGCATTCAACGTATTGTGGTATTGATTTTTTAAGAGAGTAAAAGCCCTTTTTATAATGTTTTTTTTTTTAAAGTTTTTTTTTTAAAACTTTAAATTGGATTAAAGGGTTTGAAAGAGCATACAGTGAAATTTTTATAAGAGTGAAAGTACTTATGATGAAGTTTTTTAAGTTTGCTTTTTTTTTTAAAACTTGAAATTTGTTCAAAGGTATTTTTAAAGAGTATGTGGTGAAGTTTTTTAAAGAAATCTTTAAAAAAAAGGGCCTTTTTGAGTTTTGGAATTTTTTTTAAGAAAAACTTAAAGTTGTGGGAAAGTGAAATTGTGAAAGTCTTGTAGAAGTAAGAGATATTTTGAAGAAGAATTTTTCGAAAGCAAAGTTGCATAAGACTCATTGAAGAGCAGCAAAACTTAAAGCTGTGATGTGAGATGAAAGTGAAAGTTTACAAGAAATTTTTTGAGGAAGATAATTTTTTTTAGAAGGAGAAGTGAAGTTGTATAAGACTCATTCAAGAGCAGCAAATTTTTTGAAGAAGTGATGTTGCATAAGACTCATTCAGGAGCAGCAAAATTTTTTAAGAAGCAAGGTATTGATGAATATGTAAACTCGTTTGTTTGTGGAAGTTTGACAACGAGGACATGGGAAAAGCCAAGAGGCTAAAGCAAAAGAAGATTATGTTCGAGATCTTTCTAGATCTGGAAATCAATAGGCAAAAATATGCCTATGCATTAAGGTGCATAAAAGACTCAGTTGATGAAAGTATACTTCCCTTGATTTCAGATTCCAAGACAGCCAAGGAGGCATGGGATACCCTTGAGAGATATTTTGGCACAAGGGGGAGCATTGAAGCAAAGGGGAGATTTGAAGATGAAGATGAAGGTGGGTCTGTAGCAGCAGATCTACAGTCAGATGAAGAGTCAGAAGAAGCAGAGAAGCAGCATGAAGTTGCTCTTGAATCCCACTATGCACGGCCACATGTGGATGAAGAGATTCCAACAACATAAATTGCTGACGAAGTTTTAATGATACCAGTAACAATGCTTGCTGATGAAATGATAAATCCAATGATTGATATGGTTGATATTAACTTTGATAATGAATTTTTGGCTAATGATGATTGGTTGCAGATGATGCAACAAAAAGAAGATATTGACATGATGCTATTTGGTGAGATAACTACACTGCAGTTAGAGAAAGACAACCTGTTTGCAGCAGCACAGGTTAGTTAAGAAGAGACAGAGAAAAATATAAACACAGAAATAAAAGCAGAGACAAAGACAGAGTGAGAGGAAGATACAGCAAAGGAAGTGCAACATCAGAAAGCTCTCATTGCAGAGAAGAAGGAAGAAACAGAGAAAGACGAAGAGACAGAAGAAAAGAAAGACGTCTGCAAAGGGAATGCAGAAACAGGGATAGACGTAGAAGCAGAAAAGGAAAAACAAGAGAAGAAATCTCTCACTGAAGAGAAAAAAGACCAGAACCAATGTTTCCAATGTCGTTACAAAACTATGGTTATTCTAACATTGATTTCAAGTGTGGAGGTACACAGATTGATTATGAAGAAGAGTTAAATTTTATTGAAACATGGCTTGCAACACCATGTCTAGTTGAGGTCTACACAGAAGCTGTAGATATGAATGTTGAAGACAACATGCATGACGAACATGTCAATGAAATTCTCATGCATTGGAGTTTTGAAGGGATAAGATTTTATTCTAATCCTATGTTCCAGCAGATTGATGATGATCAGCGCATAACAGAAGGCAATATGTGGCAGTAGCCCACATTCAAGTCCATTTTTGAAGAAGTCCAGGACATGCTTAGACAGCCTGGAACAGTAAAACACCTGCACCAGCAAACCAAGAAACCGAGCTTTGGAAAATACAAAAAAGCGAAAAGTCTGAAACAATTTAGAGGCTACAGAATATGGAAAAAGAGAAGAAGAAAACTAAGTTTAATTGAAGTAATTTTTTTTAAATTGTAAACCTCGCTGAGACATAGACCACCAGGTATCTTAATTAAATTTTTTGTGGTTGATATTAAAGGGGAGTGTTAAAGAACGTAATCTCAACCACTTTCTAGGTGTCAGATCCGTCAGTCCAAGTGTCCATGTTTATTTTAAGACAGTCCAGTTTAGTCGAGTTTATCTCCAGTTATTTATTGCTAATGTTTCCAATGTAATCTATTTAATCTACTCGTAATATTGTTGAGAGAAACTCTCTGCTCAAGTTCATTTTCAGTGTTTCAATTCTTGTCATGGTATCGGAGCCGAGTTGCATAAGCCTCCCTAGAGAGCAGCAACAGTGCCACGAAAGAGCAGAATAGAAAAGAGCAGTATATTGGCGCGACTGTGAGATGATAGGAGCGAGAATACACAACATATCCACGCCAGTTTTATCCCTCGCATGGATTCTGAAAGAGGCACTGTTGTTTCAATCAGGAAGGCGCCAATCAGCCAGTAGAAAAATTACTCATACATGTGAAGGTAGAAAGCGTTCCTGTTAAATTCGTTTGTGTTAAAGTTATTTAAAAAAAATAAAATCGTTTTTTCAAACGATAGGAAGGTCAACAGCGTGGATTTTAAAAATCGATTCAAAGGGAAAGGCATTCAACATATTGTGGTATTGATTTTTTAAAAGAGTAAAAGCGCTTTTTATAAAGTTTTATTTATTAAAGTTTTTTTTTTAAAACTTTAAATTGGATTAAAGGGTTTGAAAGAGCATACGGTGAAAGTTTTATAAGAGTGAAATTTTCTATGAAGAATTTTTTTAAGTTTTTTTTTTTTTTTAAAAACTTGAAAATTGTTCAGACGTATTTTTAAAGAGTATGTGGTGAAGTTTTTTAAAGAAATCTTTAAAAAAAAGGGCGTTTTTGAGTTTTGGAATTTTTTTTAAGAAAATCTTAAAGTTGTGAGAAAGTGAAATTGTGAAACTCTTGTAGAAGTAAGAGATATTTTGAAGAAGAACTTTTCGAAAGCAAAGTTGCATAAGACTCATTGAAGAGAAGCAAAACTTAAAGATGTGATGTGAGATGAAAGTGAAAGTTTACAAGAAATTTTTTGAGGAAGATAATTTTTTTTAGAAGGAGAAGTGAAGTTGCACAAGACTCATTCAAGAGCAGCAAATTTTTTGAAGAAGTGAAGTTGCATAAGACTCATTCAGGAGCAGCAAAATATTTTAAGAAGCAAGGTATTGATGAATATGTAAACTCGTTTGTTTGTGGAAGTTTGACAACGAGGACATGGGAAAAGCTAAGAGGCTAAAGCAAAAGAAGATTATGTTCGAGATCTTTCTAGATCTGGAAATCAATAGGCAAAAAGATGCCTATGCATTAAGATGCATAAAAGACTCAGTTGATGAAAGTATACTTCCCTTGATTTTAGATTCCAAGACAGCCAAGGAGGCATGGGATACCCTTGAGAGATGTTTTGGTACAAGGGGGAGCATTGAAGAAAAGTGGAGATTTGAAGATGAAGATGAAGGTGGGTCTGTAGCAGTAGATCTATAGTCAGATGAAGAGTCAGAAGAAGCAGAGAAGCAGCATGAACTTGCTCTTGAATCCCACTATGCACGGCCACAAGTGGATGAAGAGATTCCAGCAACAGAAATTGCTGACGAAGTTTTAATGATATCAGCAACTATGCTTTCTGATGAAATGGTAAATCCAATGATTGATATGGTTGATATTAACTTTGATAATGAATTTTTGGCTAATGATGACTGGTTGGAGATGATGCAACAAAAAGAAGATATTGACATGATGTTATTTGGTGAGATAACCCCACTGCAGTTAGTGGAAGACAACCTGTTTGCAGCAGCACAGGTTAGTGAAGAAGAGACAGAGAAAAAGATAAACACAGAAATAAAGGCGGAGACAAAGACAGAGAGAGAGGAAGATACAACAAAGGAAGCGCAACAGCAGAAAGCTCTCATTGTACAGCAGAAGGAAGAAACAAAGAAAGACGAGGAGACAGAAGCAAAGAAAGACGTCTCTAAAGGGAATGCAGAAACAGGGATAGACGTAGAAGCAGAAAAGGAAAAACAAGAGAAGAAATCTCTCACTGAAGAGCAAAAAGACTAGAACCAATGTCGTTCTGAAACTAATTTTTATTGTAACATTGATTTCAAGTGTACAGGTACACAGATTGATTATGAAGAAGAGTTAAAGTTTATTGAAACATGGCTTGCAACACCATGTCTAGTTGAGGTCTACACAGAAGCTGTAGATATGAATGTTGAAGACAACATGCATGACGAACATGTCAATGAAATTCTCATGCATTGGAGTTTTGAAGAGAAAATATTGTATTCTAATCCTATGTTCCAGCATATTGATGATGATCAACTTATAACATAAGGCAATATGTGGCAGTAACCCACATTCAAGTCGATTTTTGAAGAAGTCCGGGACATGCTTAGACAGCCTGAAACAGTAAAAGACCTGCACCAGCAAACCAAGAAACCGAGCTTTGGAAAATACAAAAAAGCGAAAAGTCTGAAACAATTTAGAGGCTACAGAATATGGAAAAAGAGAAGAAGAAAACTAAGTTTAATTGAAGTATTTTTTTTTAAATTGTAAACCTCGCTGAGACATAGACCACCAGGTATCTTAATTAATCTTTTTGTGGTTGATATTAAAGGGGAGTGTTAAAGAACGTAATCTCAACCACTTTCTAGGTGTCAGATCCGTCAGTCCAAGTTTAGTTTAAGTCAGTCAAGTTTAGTTGAGTTTATCTCCAGTTATTTATTGCTGATGTTTCCAATGTAATCTATTTAATCTACTCGTAATATTGTGAAGAGCAACTCTCTGCTCCAGTTCATTTTCAGTGTTTCAATTCTTGTCATGGTATCGGAGCCGAGTTGCATAAGCCTCCCTAGAAAGCAGCAACAGAACCACGAAAGAGCAGAAGAGAAAAGAGCAGTATATTGGCGCGACTGTGAGCTGATAGGCGCGAGAATACACAACATATCCGCGCCAGTTTTATCCCTCGCGTGGATTCTGAAAGAGGCGCGACTGTTTCAATCGGGAACGCGCCAATCAGCCAGCAAAAAAATTACTCATACATGTGAAGGTAGAAAGCGTTCCTGTTAAATTCGTTTGTGTTAAAGTTATTTAAAAAAAAGAAAATCGTTTTTTCAAACGATAGGAAGGTCAACAGCGTGGATTTTAAAAATCGATTCAAAGGGAAAGGCATTCAACGTATTGTGGTATTGATTTTTTAAAAGAGTAAAAGCCCTTTTTATAAAGTTTGATTTATTAAAGTTTTTTTTTTTAACTTTAAATTGGATTAAAGGGTTTGAAAGAGCATACGGTGAAAGTTTTATAAGAGTGAAAGTTTTTATGAAGAATTTTTTTAAGTTTTTTTTTTTTTTTTAAACTTGAAATTTGTTCAAAGGTATTTTTAAAGAGTATGTGGTGAAGTTTTTTAAAGAAATTTTTAAAAAAAAGGGCCTTTTTGAGTTTTGGAATTTTTTTAAAGAAAATCTTAAAGTTGTGAGAAAGTGAAATTGTGAAAGTCCTTTAGAAGTAAGAGATATTTTGAAGAAGAAGTTTTTGAAAGCAAAGTTGCATAAGACTCATTGAAGAGCAGTAAAACTTAAAGCTGTGATGTGAGATGAAAGTGAAGGTTTACAAGAAATTTTTTGAGGAAGATAATTTTTTTTACAAGGAGAAGTGAAGTTGCATAAGACTCATTCAAGAGCAACAAATTTTTTGAAGAAGTGAAGTTACATAAGACTCATTCAGGAGTAGCAAAAGTTTTTAAGAAGTAAGGTATTGATGAATATGTAAACTCGTTTGTTTGTGGAAGTTTGACAACGAGGACATGGGAAAAGCCAAGAGGCTAAAGAAAAAGTAGATTATGTTCGAGATATTTCTAGATCTGGAAATAAATAGGCAAAAAGATGCCTATGCATTAAGATGCATAAAAGACTCAGTTGATGAAAGTATACTTCCCTTGATTTCAGATTCCAAGACAGCCAAGGAGGCATGGGATACCCTTGAGAGATGTTTTTGTACAAGGGGGAGCATTGAAGCAAAGGGGAGATTTGAAGATGAAGATGAAGGTGGGTCTATAACAGCAGATCTACAGTCAGATGAAGAGTCAGAAGAAGCATAGAAGCAGCATGAAGTTGCTCTTGAATCCCACTATGCACGGCCACAAGTGGATGAAGAGATTCCAGCAATAGAAATTGCTGACGAAGTTTTAATGATAACAGCAACAATTCTTGTTGATGAAATGGTAAATCCAATGATTGATATGGTTGATATTAACTTTGATAATGAATTTTTGGCTAATGATGACTGGTTGCAGATGATGCAACAAAAAGCAGATATGGACATGATGTTATTTGGTGAGATAACCCCACTGCAATTAGTGGAAGACAACATGTTTGCAGCAGCACAGGTTAGTGAAGAAGAGACAGAGAAAAAGATAAACACAGAAATAAAGGCAGAGACAAAGACAGAGACAGAGGAAGATACAGCAAAGGAGGCGCAACAGCAGAAAGCTCTAATTGCAGAGCAGAAGGAAGAAACAGAGAAAGACGAAGAGACAGAAGCAAAGAAAGATGTCTGCAAAGGGAATGCAGAAACAAGGATAGACGTAGAAGCAGAAAAGGAAAAACAATAGAAGAAATCTCTCACTGAAGAGAAAAAATACCAGAACAAGTGTCGTTCTGAAACTAATTTTTATTCTAACATTGATTTCAAGTGTGCAGGTACACAGATTGATTATGAAGAAGAGTTAAAGTTTATTGAAACATGGCTTGCAACACCATGTCTAGTTGAGGTCTACACAGAAGCTGTAGATATGAATGTTGAAGACAACATGCATGACGAAGATGTCAATGAAATTCTCATGCATTGGAGTTTTTAAGAGATAAGATTTTATTCTAATCCTATGTTCTAGCAGATTGATGATGATCAGCGCATAACAGAAGGCAATATGTGGCAGTAGCCCACATTCAATTCGATTTTTTAAGAAGTCCAGGACATGCTTAGACAGCCTGGAACAGTAAAAGACCTGCACCAGCAAACCAAGAAACCGAGCTTTGGAAAATAAAAAAAAAAGCGAAAAGTCTGAAACAATTTAGAGGCTACAGAATATGGAAAAAGAGAAGAAGAAAACTAAGTTTAATTGAAGTAATTTTTTTTAAATTGTAAACCTCACTGAGACATAGACCACCAGGTATCTTAATTAATTTTTTTTGTGGTTGATATTAAAGGGGAGTGTTAAAGAATGTAATCTCAACCACTTTCTATGTGTCAAATCCGTCAGTCCAAGTGTCCAAGTTTATTTTAAGTCAGTCCAGTTTAGTCGAGTTTATCTCCAGTTATTTATTGCTGATGTTTGCAATGTAATCTATTTAATCTACTCGTAATATTGTAAAGAGCAACTCTCTGCTCCAGTTCATTTTCAGTGTTTCAATTCTTGTCATGGTATCGGAGCCGAGTTGCGTAAGCCTCCCTAGAGAACAGCAACAGAGCCACGAAAGAGCAGAGGAGAAAAGAGCAGTATATTGGCACGACTGTGAGCTGATAGGCGCGAGAATACACAACATATCCGCCCACATTCAAGTCGATTTTTGAAGAAGTCCAGGACATGCTTAGACAGCCTAGAATAGTAAAAGACCTGCACCAGCAAACCAAGAAACCGAGCTTTGGAAAATAAAAAAAGCGAAAAGTCTGAAACAATTTAGAGGCTACAAAATATGGAAAAAGAGAAGAAGAAAACTAAGTTTAATTGAAGTAATTTTTTTTAAATTGTAAACCTTGCTGAGACATAGACCACCAGGTATCTTAATTAATTTTTTTGTGGTTGATATTAAAGGGGAGTGTTAAAGAACGTAATCTCAACCTCTTCTAGGTGTCAGATCCGTCAGTCCAAGTGTCCAAGTTTATTTTAAGTCAGTCCAGTTTAGTCGAGTTTATCTCCAGTTATTTATTGGTTATGTTTCCAATGTAATCTATTTAATCTATTCGTAATATTGTGAAATGCAACTCTCTGCTCCAGTTCATTTTCAGTGTTTCAATTCTTGTCATGGTATCGGAGCCGAGTTGCATAAGCCTCCCTAGAGAGCAGCAACAGAGCCACGAAAGAGCAGAGGAGAAAAGAGCAGTATATTGGCACGACTGTGAGCTGATAGGCGCGAGAATCCACAACATATCCGCTCTATTTTTATCCCTCTCGTGGATTCTGAAAGAGGCGCCACTATTTCAGTCGGGAACGCGCCGATCAGCCAGCAAAAAAACTACTCATAGATGTGAAGGTAGAAACCGTTCCTGTTAAATACGTTTGTGTTAAAGTTATTTAAAAAAAAGAAAATCATTTTTTCAAACGATAGGAAGGTCAACAGCGTGGATTTTAAAAATCGATTCAAAGGGAAAGGCATTCAATGTATTGTGGTATTGATTTTTTCAACGAGTAAAAGCCCTTTTTATAAAGTTTTTTTTATTAAAGTTTTTTTTTTTAACTTTAAATTGGATTAAAGGGTTTGAAAGAGCATAGGGTGGAAGTTTTATAAGAGTGAAAGTTTTTATGAAGAATTTTTTTAAGTTTTTTTTTTTTTTTAAACTTGAAATTTGTTCAAAGGTATTTTTAAACAGTATGTGGTGAAGTTTTTTAAAGAAATCTTTAAAAAAAAGGGCCTTTTTGAGTTTTGGAATTTTTTTTAAGAAAATCTTAAAGTTGTGAGAAAGTGAAATTGTGAAAGTCTTGTAGAAGTAAGAGATATTTTGAAGAAGAAGTTTTCAAAAGAAAAGTTGCATAAGACTCATTGAAGAGCAGCAAAACTTAAAGCTGTGATGTGAGATGAAAGTGAAAGTTTACAAGAAACTTTTTGAGGAAGATAATTTTTTTTAGAAGGAGAAGTGAAGTTGCATAAGACTCATTCAAGAGCAGCAAATTTTTTGAAGAAGTGAAGTTGCATAAGACTCATTCAGGAGCAGCAAAATTTTTTAAGAAGTAAGGTATTGATGAATATGTAAACTCGTTTGTTTGTGGAAGTTTGACAACGAGGACATGGGAAAAGCCAGAGAGGCTAAAGCAAAAGAAGATTATGTTCGAGATCTTTCTAGATGCGGGAAATCAATAGGAAATAGATGCCTATGCATTAAGATGCAAAAACTCGATTGATGAAAGTATACTTCCCTTGATTTCATATTCCAAGACAGCCAAGGAGGCATGGGATACCCTTGAGAGATGTTTTGGTACAAGGGGGAGCATTGAAGCAAAGGGGAGATTTGAAGATGGAGATGAAGGTGGGTCTGTAGTAGCAGATCTACAGTGATATGAAGAGTCAGAAGAAGCAGAGAAGCGACATGAAGTTGCTCTTGAATCCCACTATGCACGGCCACAAGTGGATGAAGAGATTCTAGCAACAGAAATCGCTGACGAAGTTTTAATGATACCAGCAACAATGCTTGATGATGAAATGGTAAATCCAATGATTGATATGGTTGATATTAACTTTGATAATGAATTTTTGGCTAATGATGACTGGTTGCAGATGATGCAACAAAAAGAAGATATTGACATGATGCTATTTGGTGAGATAACCCCACTATAGTTAGTGGAAGACAACCTGTTTGCAGCAGCACAGGTTAGTGAAGAAGAGACAGATAAAAAGATAAACACAGAAAAAAAGGCAGAGACAAAGACAGAGACAGAGGAAGATACAGCAAAGGAAGCGCAACAGCAGAAAGCTCTCATTGCAGAGCGGAAGGAAGAAACAGAGAAAGACGAAGAGACAGAAGCAAAGAAAGACGTCTGCAAAGGGAATGCAGAAACAGGGATAGACGTAGAAGTAGAAAAGGAAAAACAACAGAAGAAATCATTCACTGAAGAGAAAAAAGACCAGAACCAATGTCGTTCTAGAACTAATTTTTATTCTAACATTGATTTCAAGTGTGCAGGTACACAGATTGATTATGAAGAAGAGTTAAAGTTTATTGAAACATGGCTTGCAACACCATGTCTAGTTGAGGTCTACACAGAAGCTGTAGATATGAATGTTGAAGACAACATGCATGACGAACATGTCAATGAAATTCTCATGCATTGGAGTTTTGAAGAGATAATATTTTATTCTAATCCTATGTTCCAGCAGATTGATGATGATCAGCGCATAACAGAAGGCAATATGTGGCAGTAGCCCACATTCAATTCGATTTTTGAAGAAGTCCAGGACATGCTTAGACAGCCTGGAACAGTAAAAGACCTGCACCAGCAAACCAAGAAACCGAGCTTTGGAAAATAAAAAAAAAGTGAAAAGTCTGAAACAATTTAGAGGCTACAGAATATGGAAAAAGAGAAGAAGAAAACTAAGTTTAATTGAAGTAATTTTTTTTAAATTGTAAACCTCGCTGAGACATAGACCACCAGGTATCTTAATTAATTTTTTTTGTGGTTGATATTAAAGGGGAGTGTTAAAGAACGTAATCTCAACCACTTTCTATGTGTCAGATCCGTCAGTCCAAGTGTCCAAGTTTATTTTAAGTCAGTCCAGTTTAGTCGAGTTTATCTCCAGTTATTTATTGCTGATGTTTTCCAATGTAATATATTTAATCTACTCGTAATATTGTGAAGAGAAACTCTCTGCTCCAGTTCATTTTCAGTGTTTCAATTCTTGTCATGGTATCGGAGCCGAGTTGCTTAAGCCTCCCTAGAGAGCAGCAACAGAGCCACGAAAGAGAAGAAGAGAAAAGAGCAGTATATTGGCGCGACTGTGAGCTGATAGGCGTGAGAATCCACAACATATCCACACCAGTTTTATCCCTCGCATGGATTCTGAAAGAGGCGCGAATGTTTCAATCGGGAACGCACCAATCGGCCAGCAAAAAAATTACTCATACATGTGAAGGTAGAAAGCGTTCCTGTTAAATTCGTTTGTGTTAAAGTTATTTAAAAAAAAGAAAATCGTTTTTTCAAACGATAGCAAGGTCAACAGCGTGGATTTTAAAAGTCGATTCAAAGGGAAAGGCATTGAACGTATTGTGGTATTGATTTTTTAAAAGAGTAAAAGCCCTTTTTATAAAGTTTTATTTATTAATTTTTTTTTTTAAACTTTAAATTGGATTAAAGGGTTTGAAAGAGCATACGGTGAAAGTTTTATAAGAGTGAATGCTTTTATGAAGACTCTTTTTATGTTTTTTTTTTTTTTTTTTAAACTTGAAATTTGTTCAAAGGTATATTTAAAGAGTATGTGGTGAAGTTTTTTAAAGAAATCTTTAAAAAAAAGGGCCTTTTTGAGTTTTGGAATTTTTTTTAAGAAAAACTTAAAGTTGTGAGAAAGTTAAATTGTGAAAGTCTTGTAGAAGTAAGAGATATTTTGAAGAAGAAGTTTTCGAAAGAAAAGTTGCATAAGACTCATTGAAGAGCATCAAAACTTAAAGCTGTGATGTGAGATGAAAGTGAAATTTTACAAGAAATTTTTTGAGGAAGATAATTTTTTTTAGAAGGAGAAGTGAAGTTGCATAAGATTCATTCAAGAGCAGCAAAATTTTTGAAGAAGTGAAGTTGCATAAGACTCATTCAGGAGCAGCAAAATATTTTAAGAAGCAAGGTATTGATGAATATGTAAACTCGTTTGTTTGTGGAAGTTTGACAACGAGGACATGGGAAAAGCTAAGAGGCTAAAGCAAAAGAAGATTATGTTCGAGATCTTTCTAGATCTGGAAATCTATAGGCAAAAAGATGCCTATGCATTAAGATGCATAAAAGACTCAGTTGATGAAAGTATACTTCCCTTGATTTCAAATTCCAAGACAGCCAAGGATGCATGGGATACCCTTGAGAGATGTTTTGGTACAAGGGGGAGCATTGAAGCAAAGGGGAGGTTTGAAGATGAAGATGAAGGTGGGTCTGTAGCAGCAGATCTACAGTCAGATGAAGAGTCAGAAGAAGCAGAGAAGCAGCATGAAGTTGCTCTTGAATCCCACTATGCACGGCCACAAGTGGATGAAGAGATTCCAGCAACAGAAATTGCTGACGAAGTTTTAATGATACCAGCAACAATGCTTGCTGATGAAATGGTAAATCCAATGATTGATATGGTTAATATTAACTTTGATAATGAATTTTTGGCTAATGATGACTGGTTGCAGATGATGCAACAAAAAGAAGATATTGTCATGATGCTATTTGGCGAGATAACCCCACTACAGTTAGTGGAAGACAACTTGTTTGCAGTAGCACAGCTTAGTGAAGAAGAAACAGAGAAGAAGATAAACACAGAAATAAAGGCAGAGACAAATACAGAGACAGAGGAAGATACAGCAAAGGAAGCGCAACAGCAGAAAGCTCTCATTGCAGAGCAGAAGGAAGAAACAGAGAAAGACGAAGAGACAGAAGCAAAGAAAGACGTCTGAAAAGGGAATGCAGAAACACGGATAGACGTAGAAGCAGAAAAGGAAAAACAACAGAAGAAAGCTCTCACTGAAGAAAAAAAATACTAGAACCAATGTCGTTCTGAAACTAATTTTTATTCTAACATTGATTTCAAGTGTGCAGGTACACAGATTGACTATGAGGAAGAGTTGAAGTTTATTGAAACGTGGCTTGCAACACCATGTCTAGTTGAGGTCTACACAGAAGCTGTAGATATGAATGTTGAAGACAACATGCATGACGAACATGTTAATGAAATTCTCATGCATTGGAGTTTTGAAGAGATAAGATATTATTCTAATCCTATGTTGCAGCAGATTGATGATGATCGGCGGATAACGGAAGGAAATATGTGGCGGTAGCCCACATTCGAGTCGATTTTGAAGAAGTCCGGAGACATGCTTAGACAACCTGGAACAGTAAAAGACCTGCACCAGCAAACCAAGAAACCGAGCTTTGCAAAATACAAAAAAGCGAAAAGTCTGAAACAATTTAGAGGCTACAGAAATGGAAAAAGAGAAGAAGAAAACTAAGTTTAATTGAAGTAATTTTTTTTAAATTGTAAACCTCGCTGAGACATAGACCACTAGGTATCTTAATTAATTTTTTTGTGGTTGATATTAACGGGGAGTGTTAAAGAACGTAATCTCAACCACTTTTTAGGTGTCAGATCCGTCAGTCCAAGTGTCCATGTTTATTTTAAGTCAGTCCAGTTTAGTCGAGTTTATCTCCAGTTATTTATTGCTGATGTTTCCAATGTAATCTATTTAATATACTCGTAATATTGTGAAGAGCAACTCTCTGCTCCAGTTCATTTTCAGTGTTTCAATTCTTGTGATGGTATCAGAGCCGAGTTGCATAAGCCTCCCTAGAGAGCAGCAATAGAGCCACGAAAGAGCATAAGAGAAAAGAGCAGTATATTGGCGCGACTGTGAGCTGATAGGTGCGAGAATACACAACATATCCGCGCCAGTTTTCTCCCTCGCGTGGATTTTGAAAGAGGCGCGACTGTTTCATTCGGGAACACGCCAATAAGCCAGCAAGAAAATTACTCATACATGTGAAGGTAGAAAGCGTTCCTGTTAAATTCGTTTGTGTTAAAGTTATTTAAAAAAAAGAAAATCGTTTTTTCAAACGATAGGAAGGTCAACAGCGTGGATTTTAAAAATAGATTCAAAGGGAAAGGCATTCAACGTATTGTGGTATTGATTTTTTAAGAGAGTAAAAGCCCTTTTTATAATGTTTTTTTTTTTAAAGTTTTTTTTTTAAAACTTTAAATTGGATTAAAGGGTTTGAAAGAGCATACAGTGAAATTTTTATAAGAGTGAAAGTACTTATGATGAAGTTTTTTAAGTTTGCTTTTTTTTTTAAAACTTGAAATTTGTTCAAAGGTATTTTTAAAGAGTATGTGGTGAAGTTTTTTAAAGAAATCTTTAAAAAAAAGGGCCTTTTTGAGTTTTGGAATTTTTTTTAAGAAAAACTTAAAGTTGTGGGAAAGTGAAATTGTGAAAGTCTTGTAGAAGTAAGAGATATTTTGAAGAAGAATTTTTCGAAAGCAAAGTTGCATAAGACTCATTGAAGAGCAGCAAAACTTAAAGCTGTGATGTGAGATGAAAGTGAAAGTTTACAAGAAATTTTTTGAGGAAGATAATTTTTTTTAGAAGGAGAAGTGAAGTTGTATAAGACTCATTCAAGAGCAGCAAATTTTTTGAAGAAGTGATGTTGCATAAGACTCATTCAGGAGCAGCAAAATTTTTTAAGAAGCAAGGTATTGATGAATATGTAAACTCATTTCTTTGTGGAAGTTTGACAACGAGGACATGGGAAAAGCCAAGAGGCTAAAGCAAAAGAAGATTATGTTCGAGATCTTTCTAGATCTGGAAATCAAGAGGCAAAAAGACGCCTATTCATTAAGATGCATAAAAGAATCTGTCGATGACAGCATTCTTCCCTTAATCTCAGATGCCAAGACAGCCAAGGAGGCATGGGATACCCTTGAGAGATGTTTTGGTACAAGGGGGAGCATTGAAGCAAAGGGGAGCTTTGGATCTGTAGCAGTAGATCTACAGCGAAATGAAGAGTTTGTTGAATCCCACTGTGTGCAGTCACGACTGGCTGATGTCTGCAAAGAAAGTGCAGATAAAACAGAGAAGCAGCATGACGATGCTCGTGAATCCCACTGTGCACAACCACAAGTGGATGAAGAGATTCCAGCAACAGAGATTGCTGACGAAGTTTTAATGATACAATATGACTTGTTGATGAAATAGTAAATCAATGATTGATATGGTGATGAAAGCTTTGATAATGAAATTTTGCTAATGATGATTGGTTGCGGATGATGCAACAAAGTATGATATCGACATGATATTATTTGGTGAGATTACCCTTAGGTAAGTGGAAGACAACTTTGTTTGCGAAGCACGAACAGGTGAAGAAGAGCGAGAGAAAGAAACGAGTGAAGGCAAAGGAAAGTCTCTACGGCAAAGAAGAAAACGAGCGAAAGCTCACTGAGAGAAGAAGGAAGAAACAAAGAAGAATCGAGACAAAAAGTAAAGAAAGAAGTCACCAAGGGAATGCGAAACAAAGATTGAGCGGAAAAGGAAGAAACAGCAGGAAAGAAAGCTCTCAACACAACGAGCAAAAGACCCGAGAACCAATGTCGTTACGAAATTTTTTTATTCTAGCATTGATTTTAGGTTTACGGGGTACAGAATGATTATGAAAAAGAGCTAAAGTTTATTGAAACATGGCTTGCAACACCATGTCTGGATGAGATCTACACAGAAGATGTAGATATGACTGTTGAAGACGACATGCATGACGAACATGTCAATGAAATTTTCATGCGTTGGAGTTTTGAAGAGATAAGATATTGTTCTAATCTTATGTTGCAACAGATTGATGATGAAAAGCGAACTACAGAGGACAATATGTGGCAGCAGCCCACATACAAGTCAATTTTTGAACAAGTCTAGGACACGCTTAGACAACCTGTAACAGTAAAAGACCTGCACCAGTGCATCAATAAATTGAGTTTTGAAGAACACAACAAAGCGAAAAATTTGAAACAATTTAGAGGCTACAGAATATGGAAGAAGAGAAGAAGAAAACTAAATCTAGTTGAAGTCAATTTTTTATATTTTAAACCTCATTTGAGACATAGACCGGCGGGTATCTTAATTAATTTTTGTGGTTGATATTAAAGGGAGTGTTAAAGAACGTAATCTCAACCACTTTCTAGGTGTCAGATCCGTCAGTCCAAGTGTCCAAGTTTAGTTTAAGTCAGTCCAGTTTAGTCGAGTTTATCTCTAGTTATTTATTGCTGATGTTTCCAATGTAATCTATTTAATCTATTCGTAATATTGAGAAGAGCAACTCTCTGCTCCAGTTCGTTTTCAGTGTTTCAATTCTTGTCAGATAAGAGCTTGCATTGGGTCCTCGTGGATTTAGCCTCTGGTTAATGGAAGGCACACTCCATTCTTCAAATCATCCTGGGGGATTTTCTAAGTGTTTCCTCTCTCCCCCTTTTTGTATCTTATAGTAGCTAAAAGTTTTATTAGGAATCTAGAGAAAGGTATAGTAAATGGACAACTGGCAAGATTAAACGTAGCCTGCAAAGAAAAATATGTAAATAATTCACAATTTTTGGATCATACCATCTTATTGGGTAGTGCATAGTAAATAATAGAAAATAATTTCAACTCTATTCTTGATGTATATATTTATTTCTAAAAGGGATTGGTGAACAAAAGGAAAATTAAATTATATGGATGGAAATGCTCAAATGTAGCGTTACAAGAAATTTATTTAACTTTAAAATATTTTGTCGATCTAGGATGGAAATCATGTAAATATTTTGGATTCCCAATAGCAATGGATCCTCCAATATGGAAAATCAATATTAAATTATCTAGACATTCACGAAAATGATACAAGGATGGGGGCCCGGGGGTGGCAGAATTGCTTAACATTGCAGGGAAGGTGGTCCTAATAAAATCAATACTTTCTTCCCTATAGATTTATTTATTCTCTTGCATTTTGGCTCTCAAAATTTCCTTAAATCAATTAGGAAGTTTGATTAGAAAATTCTTATGACAGGGAGCTAAAAACATCAAAAATAAGTTCCATTTAGTAATTTTGAATATAGTTTGCAACCCCCAAGCATATGGAGCCTTGGAAATAAATGATCCTTAGTTATGAATTTAACATTAAGAGAAAAAAAATAGATATTTATTTCAAACCCCAACGAATAGTGGAAACAAGATTTTTTGATAAAATGTTTTCACAAAAATAGGCTCTTAAGGGAGAGGGTTCAAAGATATGGAATAGTATGTAAGCCAACAGCATTGACAATTATAGATTATTTGGGATGAAAGAAAGGAATGGAGAAAGAATTAAATTGTGGAAATATAAAATCCCCTCAGTTGATCTTCTGAAAGAGTGGAGTGATATAAGATAATTAGCAAATTGGATGAACAGAATAGGAAAAATCAGAACTCAGGAAATTTCTCAACGCGATGAGCAAGGAATTTGGAGATGTTGGGAATTCCATGGACTTCCTAAAAATTTTCAAAATCAATGGGAAGCTCTAATAAACTCCTTCAAGGGATTCACCCCCATTATTTTTTCATCTAGAGAACATCACTCATGGATGCCAAATAAACATCAGAGATATATAGTAAAGGATAGATATAATTTTCTAAGGTGAGGATCCCACATCCAGTTTCATCAAAGATATGGATGAATATTTGGAATAATTGCGTGATCCCTAAGTTCAATTTTGTTAGATGATAATTTAAGGGAAAGTTATAATGGCGGTAAATTCAAAATGGTGTAACAACAAAGGGCCATCATGGTGCTTTTTATGCAAAGCGGAAGATGTTAGTGAAATATTTCAGAGAAGTGTATAAAAAATGTTTCACTTAAGTCATTGATGACAAGTAAACCTAACAACAAAATAAGGTTTTTTATGGTTCAAATATGCCATGAAAAAAAATGAAAAACCCTACAACAAAATATCATATAGGACAAGAAACATATAATGAAAAAGATAAAAGTGTAACAACCAAATGGATCAGATGAATAAGAAGATTTTATTAATAGAAATAGTACACATGGTGAGGATAAGTTATAACTTGGGACTATATATACTCCTCCATGGAATGGGTCCTTTTGATGCACTTGTGCTTCAATGATCTATTTCTCTCTCTCAACTTGCAATGGGAAGAAAGCAAAAATTGCTTGAACTCAAGTGGGAGCTCAAATGTGATAAGATGATATTGGAGACAATGAGAATGATCAAGGTGAAGAATGAATGGAAAAACCATCTATTTATAAAAAATTATTGATCTAAATTAAAAATTAGAAAATTAGAAAATATTATTGACTAAATCAAAATCTAGCCATTGAGAGTACTTTATTATATTTTTTGAGAGGGAAAAGATATTCAAAATGGTAAAATATCTATTTAGAAAGTGGTTGAATTAATTAACAAAAAAACATTGACTTTAATCATTTTGTGATAATTAAGAAATAAATAATTGTTTAATAATTATCTCATAAGGAAAATATGGAATAAATAAGGAATAATAAACAAATATTGATTTATTTAATTATTCCAAAGTATTAAGTCAAAATTAATTGAGAAATAATGTATTAAATAATTATTTTTAAATAAAATTAAATAAATAATGATCTATTCATGTATTCTCATGGGGTTTTTCAATTTTAGTGAGAAATAATTTAGGAAAGATAGTTTACTAAATTATTTCCTATGGTCAAACTGAATTTACTGTGCTAAAATTAATCCTACATGGTGTATTTCAATCAACTTAGTAAGAAATGGTTAGGTGATCATTTTTTTGGGTGATAACATATTTCCTACAATGTAAGAGTGTTAGGAAAAAATCATATGACCAAAATACGTTGTAGGTTTCACTTTCACGAGATAGCGTAGGGGAGTAAGAGAGAGAGAGATACTAAGAATGGAAGGGAGTGAGACCTACTAATATGAGACAAGTCTCCTTTTATTTTGGACTACACGATCTCAAATGAGGATGGGGAGGCATGCCCATACCTACCAAGATAACTGAGTACAAATAATAATTATTTTCCCATAAATGTGGGACTAAGAGACAATGTACATGATATATGATATGCTAGGATCAATGGGTGATAAAGTGATACAATGATACAATGGTTCCCGTATACATAATGTGCCTAGAAAAATAGAGGCTAGGATTGAATAAAATAATATTTTTTGATCTCAGTACATGAGATGTAATTCACCTCAAGATGACATGGTGTAGAGATATCACAACCAAATAAGAGATGTTGAATAGGAAAGGGCTTTGAAGACGTGAATGCATGATCTGATGGAGACGGTCATGCTGTGAGCAAAGTGATAAGTTTTATACAATATGCACACAGTGATATTACGTGGATATTACTTAAGACTAATATTGAGGATGTAAATAGTAATGTGACAACCAAGTAGATTGGTTATTTATGTAGAATGATGGATAGTAAAATAGAAAAAGGAAATGCTCGTAACCCTAACTTAGAATTTCATATGTACTTATGTATTGTAAAGATGATACGATATATATATATATATAACACAGGTGAAGTGTTTGATGATGCAATTAGATGCATGTGTTATGAATGTGGTTGTATGTATTGTGTATGATGCTATATGAAATAAAGAAAAAAGACAAGGAAAATATTAAAAATTAAAATTAAAATAAAATGTGTACTAGTCATGGGATCTATATGGGGAATAAATTAGTGTGACAGTTAATTAAGACTAATTGAGTTGATGTTACCGTATGAACAAAAAAATATTGATTATGTTCCCTAGAGAATCGCAGGGGAGTTGCAATACCTTATGACATAGAACAATCTAGTAGAAATGAAAAGGAGTGTACTTGTGTGGTGCATCTCTAAACCTACTTCTGCAAGCTAATTCAATGTGAAAATGAGGGAAAAGGAGAGAAACCGCAATGATTGTACACAAATAAAATGCATATAACCTTCATCAATAATTTGTAATGCATGTTGAGGAAGGGTCAAAACTAAAGGAGTGATACAATATGGACTCTTGTATATAGAAATAATAGCAAAGTAATCCAGGGTGGGCCTAACTAAATTAATTGGAAAAAATAGACAACAGTACATAACCACTTGAATATGGAAATAAATGGAAGTTATCCTAAATTCTACTTCTGCATCACTAATATTTGAATTAGCATTAGAGCATAATGGTGCTACCTAGTACAATAATTCCCTACACGCAACTTATCATAAAAAGGGCAGGTTTCTGAAATATTACTACTAAAAATATAATGCAACTATTTTGGGTACTCCTAAGGTTTTGAATTTACAATAGAACCACATAATGTGTTTATTGTCGATTCACATATCCAAGGAGTAAGTAAAAAATGTGTATCATTATTATTGATGAGTTTACAATGATGCTGCTAATTTTTATTGAGTATAGGTTGCTAACCCTTGGTGGGATATGAAACCCGTTGATGACCCTTGTTGGGTGCATAAATAATAATAATAAATTTCAAAATGATATATATATATGTGTGTGTGTGTGTGTGTGTGTGTGTGTGTGTGTGTGTTCTTAAATAATTATTGAAGAAAACTAATGATAGTCATAATGATTGTGGATGTAGTTTGAACCGGAAAGGAGTATTCCTGGTTGAATATCTTGAGAGGATTTATGCTATAGAAGTAAACAATTAATGAGGATAAAGTGAAGTGGAAGCACTTCAACTAGAAGAAGCTACCTGTAGGCTAAAAATGTTATTTGCGAGGCATATTACAACCTATTTGAAGGCTAGAAAACACTGAGGATGTTTTTTCACTTCGGGGGGTGAGATATAACACTTATTAGTGAATAAGTAAATACTTTAATTCATTTCTACTAAAAGTAACTTGGTAGATTATGGGATAAAGGAAGTATTAATGTAATGTTATATGTGAATACATTATTTTATTTCTATTCATTATTAACAAAATTATTTATGTTTAGCCAAGGAAATAGGGGAAGGTGGAAATGATAAATGAGGAATTACCAATAAGGAAATTAATGGATAGTTACTCCTCTCCCTGCGAAAATATATGACAGTTGGTAAAATAAAGCCAAGGAGGGTAGAGAAGAACTTGAGGCAATCAAGAGAGAGGAGAAGAGAACTCCTTACCTTAGACAAGAGGTTGTTGAAGTAAGGATAGACACCGCCAAGGAGAAAATCTTGAGTTGGTTGTGACTAGTGGAATTTTTGTACATAATTGCGAGTCTGTGAAAAGTATAAACAAAAAATTATTGATTTGGTTAGGTCTAATAGAATTTATATTTCTAAATGTGTGGTATTTTTCCAATAAAGGTTTCTCTAAAGATAAATTGGCTCAGGGGGGGATTTGGTGGAATATCGTGCTCGATGGTTGGGAGGAGAATTCTTCCTTCCCTAGTGATTTCCTGTGGCAGCCTAACTGACCTTGAACATATAAGTATTTCTTTATATATTAGTATAAAATTATATATATTATCTTTTTGTAAAATACTTTTGGAGGATATTTTTGTAAATTATTTCAGTGACTTATGGTTGGCTAGAAATGATGAAATCTATAATTTTTTAAAATTAATGTGACCAGATATGAAAATTGTTGGATTAAGATATCAATAATTATATAAATTTGAATTTTTCTTATATTTTTCGTACATGTGGTGATGCATGTCAAAGCCACTATACTAATTGGTAAAGTGTGGGGATCTGGAGTGCAATTGTAATGTATTATGTATCCAACCTAAAGAAATAATAATTATGGTAAGAGACAAATGCCAATAATAAACAAGAATAGAACAATGTTCTCAGAAGGATTTTGAGTTAGTTCTTCGGAAAATCTAAGTTAATAGAAGCCCAGGAAAAATCCATAATCCCTATAAATGAAAAACTGTAAAGTTATTTACACAACCTAACTATAAAAAATAACTTAATAAATGCACAGGTAATTATTTCTATATTTCTTAGTAGCGTGAGTTCCATCAATTATAATAAGGAAAATAATTATATAAAAAGAAAACCTATATGACTTTCGACTATTGGAAGAACAAAGAGAACCTTTCCAATCAACTTGATAACTATGTCACCAAAAACAAATCTTATTGAAATATAAAAAAAAAATTAGGCTATCCATAAATAGTAAGTTGATAAATAAATATATGAGCTTAGGATGGATTCAGCTAGGGTTTCCGCTAGGGCTCTGCAACACCCTGCCGCTGTCACAGACGTCTCAGCCCGGGCTCCTCTCGCTATCGAAGCAGAAGACCTTTCATCAGCACTAGCCGTCTCCGAAGTAAACCCCAAAACGACTCTCGCTATCTCTGAAGCAGAGGGAGGCGGATCAAAATCTCCCGTTGAACGAAAGGCTGATACGGTGCTTCCCCTTGGCTTCGAGCACTGGCGTCCTGTTTCAACAGATGGCGAAGGCAATCCGCGAGTTGGGTTTTCAGAACAGGAACCCACAGACATGGTGCAATCACGGATCCACGGCAGGCCATGCTATCTGGAGCAGCCCGCCTTCAAAACAGAGGACGTTGCCAAGAATCTCGCCGGCGGCCACTCAGCTATGAACACGAAAACACATTGCCTTCCAAAAAGGAAGGCAACCGAACATTGTAAGGATGCTCAAGGGAATTTGGGCGTAAATGCTGTTGGAGGAGGGACTAGATCTGGTCTCAGATCCACGACTTTAGAACAATTTCTCATTGACCAAGGCAATAAATCTAAGATCGGTCTCTCGATTTCTCCCCTGCCTTAGACAAGAACAGAGCAGCCAAAGTCCAAACAGCGGAACCTCCTGCTAGCCCCAGAAACAGTGGCAACAGAGTCCATGCAAGTTGGGGAACGGAAAGGCGCTCCTCAAGCTGTTTTTTCAGGTAAAGTTTCGACTTATCACCCCCAGAATAGCTCACCCTCTTGCTTTCAAATCCAGCTCTTACTTCTCTCGGGCAAAACACTACTGCTTTGGGTGTCTGCTTCAGATCTGGTGCTTAACCTCCTGCGAGAGCTGGAGCTCAGATTGGGAATCCCCTCAGCCTTTCTGAGACTGACCTACGAAGGCAAACAACTCGATGACCCTCTGCCCCTATCTTTTTACAACATTGAAAGAGATGCTTTAGTGATTCTCACTTCTCGCCTGTGAGGAGGAGCAACTGGGCAGACCTCCTCGGCTCCTACTTTCTCCTATAAAGATGCGGTCTGCTCAATCCTCCAAGCAAGCTACTAATCCAGCAGAGGCTCCCAAGCCTTTCTTGGTGGATAAAATGGAAGAAACACCCTCCATTGAAATTTCTCACCCAACTCTGGATGACCAATATCAGACGTTTGCAGAAACTGCCATTATATGCAGATTCAACGGAATATGGCCTCGTACTGCCAATCTATACAAATGGCTCCACTCCAACTGGACCAACAACTGCAAGGTCTTCTTTTGCTCGAAGGGTTTCTTCATTGTCGCCTTTGTCTTCAGCGAAGATTACAAGAAAGCCTTAACTGGAGGCCCTTGGTTCTGGGGTTCAGCAGGACTTTTCCTAACCCCCTGGTTCCCTGATTTCGACCCCTCTTCGGCTGTCATCACCAAAATACCTTAAAATACTAAAATTGTAATTTTGGAAAATTTCTCACCACCTCTATACTCCCTTTCTCATATTTTCATAAACTGTAAAACACCTTTAGTTGGGGGGAAGGGACACCAATTCATATTCACATGTCATACAACATCTGACATTTTCATTTAATTCCAACTTGCATTTTATTCCCAATCAACTATTGTTTCAGTATGATTCCAAAAGATTATATGCTTTTCAAATTATCAATTCATTGATATTTATTATAGGAATTGAAAAAAAAGCTCTCAAAGTTTTCATGTACTTTGATGCAACAAAAATAAAAGTATTGTTACACAAGAACCAATGCTCAAAATTTTTGGTTTTCACACAATAACCAACCATCAAAAATATATGTTGCAATCAAATGTATTACACTTTGCAAAATAAAATATGATGACGCAAGGTTTTAAGAAAATAAATACAATTCAAAAGCTCATAAAGAAGAAAAACATTTCAAGAAGATAAACTTATGGAAAAATGAATCAACACAATAGTTGCATGGAGATATGCACCAACTTTAGTTGGGGGGTATGTTGAGTCCCAATTTTGTCTTCCATCTTCATCCATATTTCCATCATTTCATAACCATTTAGCCCTCATTTAATGAATATCTAGCCTAAAACCATACATTACGTAATCATATTCATGATCATATGGGTTAGAATAATCATTTTCTAAACTTATTAAATTTATGTAGTTTTAAGTGAATTTATGATTAAAAACTAGGAAATTAACATGGTTTCATATATGTAGGCTTATTTGGAGGTTCTAGAAGGGTCTTACTTAGCCTCACAAGCACAAATTTGAATTTCAACTCAAGAGGTGGACCATATTCCACGGATAAGGATCATGGAGATCTTGATGTGTCATGGGATTTGTATCTAGTATTTAGTGATAAGTTGAGACAAGTATGGATCTAACAGATATTGAAGTGATTTACATTTATTGAGAAGATATCCTTAATTCATGTATAAATAGGAGGAGCATCCTTAAAATGAAGCTAAAAAGTTGTAAATTATTCATTAGCATTAGATTTATGCGGAAAAGTTATATTGGTGAAACTTGACGCTCTCTTCAAAAGCGCCTTAAAGAGCATGGTGTTGATATCAAGCATGAACGATCTTGCACCTCGGCCCTTACTGATCTGCTCATGCGGAAAAATTTATATTGGTGAAACTGGATGCTCTCTTCAAAACTGTCTTAAGGAACATGGTGTTGATATCAAGCATGAACGATCTCGCACCTCGGCCCTTGCTGATCACTCCTTAAAACTGCTCATGTGGAAAAAGCTATATTGGTGAAACTGGACACTCTCTTCAAAAGCGTCTTAAAGAGCATGGTGCTGATATCAAGCATGATGATCTCGCACCTCAGTCCTTACCGATCACTCCTTGAAAACTAAGCATCACTTGCATCTTGAGGATGCCAAAATCATATTCAGGGAGGAACATTATCATAGAAGTAAAATTCGGGAAACCCTCGAGATTATAAAACACCCTCATAACATTAATAGAGATGGAGGATTCGAGATCAGTGACAGTTGGTGGCCTCTAATTCGACAAATGTGCTCCGAGGTTTCATCCTCTTCAAAGGTATAGTATCGAAGTTATAATATCTCAGGTTTGCCTCTCCTCCTATAAATTTGTAGGGTTCAGTTACTTTTAATAATTTTCCTTATTAATTAATTTTATTTTTAATAATAAGAATTAATTAATTGAGAATTATTATTAGTATCTATAGTTTTTAATAATTAGGGTTTGACTGATGCTAAATAGCTAATCATATTAGTTACTTTTAATATTATCATTATTAATTGATTTTTATTTTTATTAATAAAAATTAATTAATTAAGATTTATTATTAGTATCTATAGGATTTTTAAAAATAATTGTTGTTATAATTAAAAATAATTAAATATGTGAAACTAAGATTAAAATTTAATTATAAAATTAATAATAATTATAAATAATTTAGCTTATTTTATTAACATTTATTTACTCTTGGAATAAATATTTGTTAATAATAATTTTATTATTATTATTAAAATTTTAAAAATAACAAGATAAAATTATATTATTAGATAAATTAAATTAATTATTCAACTTGTTGAGGAACTTTAGGTTTTATAATTTTAGTCACATTTATTAAATCTCCTTCATTGACTATAATAACATTTTATTATTTATTAAAATTAATTAAAAATTTATTATAACTATTTAAAATTTATTATTAGAATTTAAAATTAAAATATTAAAATTAAATTAATTAAATTTATAAAAATAAGATAGATTAGTTATACTTTAATAGAATATATTAGTTAGGTTTTAGAATAGAATTATAAAAACATACTATTAAATTAGTTAAATTTATAAAGAAATTATTAATTAAAATTTATTAATTAAAAAATAAATAAATTATTAATTAAATAGTTGGTTTTTTCAGCTATTTTTCTCCCCTTATCTATATATTAACCCTAACCTTCTGCTCTTCTTTCATTCTTCATTCAAAATCTTGTCCCGAAGATGGATCCCCGTTACGATTCGAAACGTTGACCATTGTTTCTTAACACTATTGATAATCCAGAAATTTCTGCAATAAACGATAACCACAAAAGCTTAATAACCATAATTAGATTCATGACTCTTCATTTAGCATGAATAATATCATTTTATCTAAATCATGAGTTATGAGAATTGTTTGATTCTTAATATGTGATAGTTGTTCATGTGTGCTTATTCAGGAATGGACAGATCCCCATAAACCACAATTTGCGTAGATACGTAAAATAGTTTGATTTCTGTTATTTCCTTTCATGCAAGTGCACTTTACTTTCTGCAAGTGTGATTTAATTTCCGCAAGTGTGATTTCATTTCCTAGATTCAATTTGATTGTCATTAAATTGCTTGCTTACTAGCTATCTTATTTTTCTTTCTTGACAATTAAATCACTAGTTGATATTTACTTCTTTCTAGATTACCATAGTTTTCTTCTAACATATTTGCAATTTATTTATCATTAAATTTCTTGCTTACTAGTTCTCTTAGTTTTCTTTCTTGATAACTAAATAAATATTTGTTCTGATTTTACCCGCTCTCTAGATTATCATAGCTTTCTTCTTATAGTTGTTAAAATATTATTTTATAGGTTTTTAGAATGGCCATGGCATTCATTCATTCCAACCTTAGATTCTAACTTCCACCCCTAGAATCTAATTCAATTTTCTTGTATGTGATTTCTTTTGTAGTTTTCTTTATTTACACTTGTAATATGCATTTCCTTTTCATCCTAAACAAACTTTATACCACAGTTTCATCTGAGGTCTGATATATTTTGGGTTTCTTCTAAGTTTACGAAACCCCCAGTTTGACATATTTAAATGACAAAGGATTTAACATACCATTAAATCGCTCTACAATTAAGACATTGAAAAGGAATCTTAACTGAAGGTTTGGGCACTTGGTAGGGTGGTTTATCCCTTAGGGGTCTTGTAGCACCTAAGGGAATTCAATAAGGTTTTTTTGTGTTGATTCCACTTCCTTAAGGTGATCTAGTAAATTGAGTCATGTTATAGCAACTCTTCTTCACATATTTACCCTGGTGGACTGGTGAACTCAATAAGTGTTGGAGGAGGGTGTTATAGGGTAGTGTCAGAGCATGGTTCAATACTTGGACTGGATGGGCAGAATGTTGTTGTCATGCATGCATGAGGTCATGGTATGCAATTGTTATTGTCATGAATGATGATGGTATATTTTTATGATTATTATTATACATGTATCGTGCTAATATGGTTGATATTGTAGACGAGATAGCCCCCTCTGAACTAAATTGAGGTATGTTGATTATGTTTATATTTGGTTTGACTAACATGGTATGTTTGCAAGAAGTAGAAGGATAAAAAATGACTAGAAAAATGGTGCAGTACAGTTAATGAGATTCCCCTTACATATCATATGAACAACCAAGAGATTAGTACTCCCCTCACATAGAAGGCACTTTTAGGACTTTAAAGGCATAGATAATGAGTTGTAAGGTGGAAAATGAAAAAATCATTTATTCACAGGAGAGGCTTGCCAAGGCACATGAGAAACAAGCAGAGGTCAATGCAGTTATCCTTCAGAGTTTCATAGACTTGAAGAGACATGGAAAACCATGGGTCAGTTATGGAAATGAGGATAGGACTAATGGAGCATATGGTAGAAAAATGTATGGTGGAGATAGGTCATATAGGGATGACAGGGTCAAAAATGGTAATTTCTTGGATGCACTGAATAAGGGAGGTGATTGATATGGCTTCTACTCTAGTTTTGGTTCAAACATGTATAATGGTCGCCATTTCTATCATCCTTATAGAATGAATGACAAAGGATATTTTTCACATGAGTTCAAGAAATCCAATCCACCTACATTTGATGTTGATTTGAAGAAGTGAGAAGATACAGAGGGATGGTTACTTAGGATGAAGAAATTATTTGAGTTGCATGACTATACATAGAAAATGAAGGTAAGGATCATTATTTTCAACTTCAAATGGAAAGAAGACATATGGTGGGAAGATGTGAAGCGGGTTAGAGACATAATTAGGACACAGGAGTTGAGTTGGCATGCATTCAAGAGAATTTTCAGGAAGATGTACTTGTCAGAGAGGTACTATGATAATAAGGATAAGGGTTTCTACAAGCTAAATATTGGATCAATGACAGATGAGGAGTACACAACTAAGTTCTTGGAGTTATTAAGGTATGTACTATATATTAAGAATGAGAAGGCCAAAGTTCAAAAAAATTTCAGTGGATTACCATTAGCATTTAAAGATCAAATTGAGTATGATGATCATTGCTCACTTCAAGAAGTCATTGGAAAGTTGAATCATTTTTATGGCCAATCTAAGCATAAAAAAAATTCTCAATGATGTTGGAAATGGAAATAAAAAGCTAAAGGTAAATGGCAGCCAAACTGCACAAGACCTTATGATGAAGATGAAAAATATAATGTTTTTCCTTACAAGAATTTTAATGCAGTTGGAAGTGGACATGGGTCACAGCCTGGAAGGTAGAAAAATAGATGTGATAGTAAGGGATAGTTGCAGTGTTGGATATGCAGAAAGGAGAATATAAAGAGGGATTTCCTGTCATATCAGGGTGGTAGGCCTCAAATTTATAGTGCACGGGAAGCACAGACAGTTTGGGATGTTGAGAAGAACATTCCTCGGATCTATGCAACATTGGATAACTGGTAGGCGAATCACGAGGCATCTATTATCAAGATGGATAATAATATTTTTGAACAAGTTGTTTCTATTTTCATTGAACCTCGATCTAACTATATTTATGTTAATCCTGAACATGTGGATAAGTGCGATTTGAATAAAGAAGTACATATAGAATCTTGGTTAGTACATTTGGCTACAAGTACCAATAGAATAATTCATCATTGGGTGAGATCTTGTGCATTTGAGTTTAATGTTATTCCTACATTAGCGCATCTGACTGTATTCTCGTTGGGATCATATATGGGTATGGATTGGTTATATCTTAATAGGACTAAGGTCGATTTTTATGAGAAGGATATTGATTGCTTGGATGAAAATGGAGAACAGAGAGTCTTATAGGGTAAGAAGAAGGCTTAATCAATTAGAATGGTTACAACTATGTAGTTAAAGTGTGGTCGTAGGAAAGGGTGTGTGTTACTTGCAGTGCATATTTATAGTGATAAAGATAATAATGTTGAGGATGAAGAGGCATTGAGAAGATACCCAATTTTACAATAATTTCAAGATGTATTCCCTGTAGATATTTTAGATTTTTCGCCTCACAGGGAAGTGGAATTTTCTATAGAGATGGTAGCAGGGGAAACAATAACATCAAAGAAACCTTACATGATGAGCACTCCCGAGCTAGTGGAACTACAATTGCAGTTGAAGAAAATGGTTGGCAATGGATAGATTAGGCTAAGAGTATTGTATTGGGGTGCACCAATGTTTTTTGTAAAGAAGAAGGATGGTAATCTCAGGTTGTGTATTGAATATAGAGAATTGAACAAGGTAAACATCAAGAAAATTTACCCTTTACCGATGATTGATGACTTTTTCAATTAGTTGAAGGGAGCAATAGTGTTCTCGAAGATTAACCTAATATCAGGATACCATCAAGTACGAATCAAAGAAGAGAACATCTACAACACTGCATTTCAAAACATATATGGGCATTATGAGTTCATTGTAGTTTCTTTTGGTTTCACTAATGCTCTGGCTACTTTCACATTGTGTTTGATGAATAATATGTTGCGTCCTTATTTGGAAAAGTTTGTGATTGTATTCATTCATGATATTTTGATATATTCTAAGAATGATGAAGAGCATGCCAAACAATTGGCAATAGTATTGAGATTGTTAAGAGAGCATTAATTTTATACATTATTTTGGGCATGCTATCTTTAAGGAAGGCATAGTAGCAGTACTGGAAATGATCACAGTTATCATGGAATGGGAACTCCTAGAAATATCGATGAGATTAGATCATTCACGAGGTTAGCATGCTATTATAGGCAGTTCAATAGGAAATTATTACAGGTTTTTATACTATTACATCATTCCAGTGAAATGGAAAGAAATTCTAATAGATGGAGGAATGTGTAGTGAGTTTTGAGATGTTGAAAAAATTATTGACAAATTATCTAATAATAAATATTGCAGATCCAGATAAAGAGTTTGTCATGTGTACAAATGCATGAAAAATATGAATTGGTGGGGTTCTGATGAAGGAGGGACATGTGGTATGTTACGAGTCAATGAAATTGAATGAGCATGAGTAGAACTATGTGACACATGATCTTGAGTTGCAGTGATCATTCATGCTTTGAATATGTCGAGGCACTATATTCTTGTAAGAAGATTCATCTTGATGAGTGATGATAGTGGGTTGATATAATTATTTGACCAACCAAAATTGAATTCTAGGAAATATAGGTGGTTTTCCATGATCAAAGAGTTTTACTTTGAGATCAGGGAAACTAAGGGAAAAGAGAAGAGGTTTGTAGATGATCTTAGCAGAAGGATACAGGTAAATCGTATAGCAACGATGAGTTCATATGGGGAAAATTTACAGGATCAGATCTTACAAATATGACAATAGGATGACATGTACAAGGATCTTAGGCACGCATTCTAGCAATAGGGTATAGGTGAACATGATGTGTATTATCGTCTCATGATATATGCTTTAGTAAGGTTTAGGGATAGGATCTATATGCCCAACAAAAATGAGCTCAAGAATCTTATCTTGCAGGAATTTCATGTAAAGTTGTGTTCAGGTCATCTTGGATATCAGAACACATTGACAACAGTAAATAAGTTCTACTACTGGCCGAATCTAGAGAAAGAGGCAGTAGAGTTGGTCACAAAACGAGTTTTAAAATGATTGGTGAAAACTGTTGTGTTTCGTGGCTTCTGCTCCGACAACGAAATCAATTGTTGGTGAATCAATTGGAAATGGAGCTACGGATCGTTCTATCAATATGTTTGATCATTACGATTTTTCGTAGCCCTCAATTACGTCTAAGTCATCACCAATTGTAAAAATTACAACCATGTAATTCAGAATTTTCTCACCAAACAACATTTACCAGCTCTCTAAGGCAAGTGCTTCTTCTGCAGTAAATCGATTTCTAACAGACAGTAAAAAAATAAATCTATGGAGAACATCCTTTGGAAGCTCAACACTTTTCACAATTTCTTTACCAAGAAAGTTTGGATTGAAAGTAGGGTCAAAGATACCTGGCGTATCGACCACATTCACTTTTCTGCCATCATTCATCTAGACTTGTTGTAATTCAGAGTGAGTGTAATAGTAGTAGAATGAGAACGTATAATCGTTGAAGCTGGCTCTTGTTGGCCCATTCAAGGGCTTGCACCATCAAGCAAGAGCACTTGAATTCTTCACTATCAATTCCAATCTTCCCAAGAATCGGATCTATCTAGCTGCATTGAACTTTCAAAGCTGCTGGATTCATCTTACTTTAGCATACGAAGTTGACTGTGTTGAAGCAGGTTGTATGTTGCCAAGACCATGTGTTCCTTTGAAGGTTGGATGTTAAGGATTTGGATTTTTTTTTCTTGTTTTGTTAAATCAAAAGAAAATTAAATTCATTTTCTTTTTTAATTTCAAATTTGTTTAAATAAACAAATCTGTTTTGTTTTGTTCCATTTAATATATATATATAAGAAACAATTTATTTTAAATGATGAAAAAAATCAAATCAAATCAAGTCAAATGATGAAAATAGAAGTTAGCTGCAGAATTACATGAATTTTGTAGCAAAATACAAGTTTTATCCCTTTTTTTTGTTAAAATAACATAAAAAAAAATTCTTGATCCTCCAAATCACACAAAGCACAGGAGGAGAGCATACTCAAGATTTTCATTAATCATTTTTTCTTTAAATTTGGATGCAAAAAATAAAATGAAAAGAATCGATCTCATACCTGAAATTATCGCTGATGATCTTCGCTTGTGCCCCTTTTTCACAATCATTCGTTTTATTGTAAATTTTCCTGCCAAGGGTTAGTAAATGGGTGGCTCTTATTGCACCACAAAATTGTAAATTTATCTTAAAAATCACAAAAACTTGTTTTTATTTATTAGTCCTATTCTATTGAAAAAGAAATGAAGCATTCTCTTAAGTATAAGAAAATTTCCAATGCATACATCTATGTAACAAGATCATGAGTAAACATATATCCAAGTTTGAAAAATAAACCCTAGTGAATTCTTGGACATCATCATGAAGATTTTAGATTAAAAATATTAGCCTAATGACTAGTTGAAACCAAATTTGAATGTGATCTTTAGGTTTTTGATCCTCTTCAACTGCCATAGGACAAAACTCTTCAAATCTTGTTTTGGCAATTGGATTGTTATTGTGTTTTTATTTTTTAGTGAATGGGGTTTCTTTTATTTTTGTTTTTTTATATGTTTTATATATGCAAAAGAAAAATAAACTTAAATTAAAATGCCTAAATGCAATTAACCTTAAATTAAGATGACCTAAATGAAAAATTCTTCTTAAATAATCCTCCTAACTTATTTACATCTAAATTTTTTTTCCCGGAAATGATGCCAAACTGTAGAGATTTAATGGTATGTTAAATCCATTGTCATTTAAATATTTCAACCTAGGGGTTTCGTAAACTTAGAAGTAAACCAAAATATATGGGACCTCAAATGAAACTATTTATAAAGTTTGTTTAGGATGGAAAGGAAATGCATATTACAAGTGTAACTAAAGAAAAATGCAAAAGAAGTCACATGCAAGAAATTTGAATTAGATTCTAAGGGTGGAAGTTAGATTCTAAGGGTGGAATGAATGAATGTTGTGGCCTTTCTAAAAACTTATAAACTAATGTTTGTACAACTATAAGAAGAAAACTATGATAATCTAGAAAGTGGGTAGAATTATAACAAATATTGATTTAGTTATCAAGCACACAAACTATGATAACTAGTAACCAAGAAATTTAATGATAACTAAAGTGAAAATCTATTAGAAGCAAACTATGATAATCTAGAAAGCGGTAAACTAATATATAAAGCAATCAATAGCAACTATTAATTTAATTTTCAAGCAAAGAAACTAAGATAGCAAGTAAGAAAACAATTTAATGACAATCAAATTGAATCTAGGAAATGAAATCACACTTGCATAAAGTAAATCACACTTGCAGAAAGTAAAGTGCGCTTGCATGAAATGAAATAACAGAGATCAAACTATGTTACAGATGTATGTGAATTGTGTTTTATGGGGATACTTCCATTCCTCAATGAACACACATGAAAAACTGTCACACCTTAAGAATCAAACAAAAATCATAACTCATGATTTGGAGAAAATGATATTACTCATGCTGAATGAACAATCATAAATATGATGCTATTGTATAATTGACAATTTTTTAGCTTCCTTTCAAGGATGCTCCTCCTATTTATATATGAATTAGGGATATCTTCTCGATAAAAGTAAGTCCCTTCAATATCGGCTAGATCCATACTTGTCTCAACTTATCCCTAAATAATAGATACAAATCCCATGACACATCAAGATCTCCATGATCTTTCTCCTTGGAATATGGTCCAACTCTTGAGTTGAAATTATAAATTGTGCTTGGGAGGCCACGTAAGACCCTTATAGAACCTCCAAATAAGACTACACATGTCACAAAACTCATAACACACACACACACACATATGAAACCCTGTTAATTTCCTAGCTTTTAATCATAAATTAAATTAAAAATACATAAAATAAATAAATTTAGAAAATTATTATTCTAACCCATATGATCATGAAGATGATTACTTAATGTAGGGTTTTAGGCTAGATGGTTATGAAATGATGGAAATATGGATGAAGATGGAAGACAATTTTGAGACTCAACACTAATCTCACATACTTTGGCACAACACTGCAATAATTCGAGTGTAGCCTTCCAGTCACATCCATAAGCCTGTATGGGAGTGTATGCAGTCTTTTCACCCAGTTCTATGTCTGTGACTACAAGATTTGAGGCACTTTTTTAGGGCTAGTCTCCAAACCATTGACCATATATTAATGAAAAATTTTAGAACAGTGAATGACACAAAGACAAAGCCTTCCATAGAAAACTTAAATAAGAACTTGAGCTAACCATACCTAACCATGACAAACATTTCGTCAAACACATTAAGAACATGTAATCTACATGTCATAATTACAGATCTGAACATAGGGATCTCATACTTATCTGAGAAACGTAAAGAAGGTTTGATGCATTTTCATAATAGTTGCATTAACATCTATTGGGTCATACATTAATTAACCATTCATTTACTAATCAAAACATGATAAGAGGCATAACTAAAGTCTCTCATAAAACCATACTTATAACCAACATATAACCATAATAATAAAAATGAGAGAGAAACCATTAAATCCACATAATAAAAAGTGTAAATACTCATGCAATACAAGAGAAATGAGCTCTTAATAACATATGAAAATCCAATCACGCCAAGGACTTTCACCTACCACCCGACCATAGATTTGGCTAAACCAAATCTTTCTTTCAGCCAATCATGAATGTGAGACTGACAACAAAAGAACTAGGGCTTCCTTAGGATTTACCATGTATCCGTCCATTACCGATCACGGGATTCCTAGGCCTGAAACACTCATCTATACAACCAGGATTTACCATTTATCCTACTATTATCGGTCAAGGGATTCCTAGGCCCAAACAATAAACATACACAACCAGGCTTTATCGCAATCCCTCCAAAACCGGTCAAGGGATCACAACGCCCTAAACACCCATGGATGCCTTTCAATTTCTTCACCATTACCTTGACGAATTTTCCCATCTCCACCCTCATTTTTTACCGTGTATCCCACCATTACCATTCAAGGTATTCCTAGGACTTTGGGAATTTTCCTGAGACCACTTCACTCGGCTCCAAAGCCATCCAACAATCCAACTAAACCAAATGAAAGAGCCACATCACACCATAGCTATCCAAAAATGGCAAGGAAAGGCTGAAAACCACTATCACACCTCGGAAACCCCATGCCAATAACAACAAGAGAACCAAATAGACACATTCATATACCATGCATGCCAAAATTAGCAATGAAATCATACATGCAACTCGATACGTACAAGTAATTATGTTGTAATCCCTTGATGGACTCTTCCTTGCTTGATCATCGCTTCCCTTTTTCTTTCTTGTCCTTCTTTTTCCTTCCTCTCTCCAATGCTAGAGTGCTCCAAGAATGCTCTAAGTGGGAAAGAGTATGAGAGAGAGAGAGAATAGACAGAGAGAGCTCCAAAACTTAATTCACAAAAGGTTGTACTAACAACTGAACTTTTCCTTAGAAATTTTTTTATTAATGAGACTTCTATTTTCTACAATTTCCTCTAGTTTACCTTTTCACCTCCATTTTCTCCTAATTTATTTTGTTTTTATAAATAAAATGTCAATTAACATATATTTTCCTTTTGAATGTCTTTACCAATTTCCTCTTACCCATAATAGACCAAATGAACACCCCACTAGGAATTCTTTCCCAACATTCAACTTGGAATACATGCCCCTTAGCCATAATAGTCCAAATAAATAGCCCACTAGGACTTTTTGCCCAGCATTCAACTTGGAATATGTGTTTCATAACCTTAATCTTATTTTCCCTTTTTGCAACATTAGGTGCAATTGCTAGTTAACTTTATTACAAACCATAAAACAAAACAAAAATATGTTGAAATCACAATACACTAAAATATCTTGAAATTAATTTTATTACACACCATACAACAAAACAAAAATATCAATACACTAACGACAACAATGTTGAAAGTAACATAAAAGTTTAGGTGAAAAATAATCCCTTAAAAAACCTTATAGTCCCTATAGTTATTGAACGTTGTTTTAACCTACATCGTTGAATCCTTGTTTTATTTTTGGTTGAGCTACAATAGGACCATTATCTGTATTACTCACATAATTTAATATCGTTTACCAGAAAATCATTATATGCAAATTATTTTAAATGGAAAAGGTTTGCAACTTTCATAATAAAAGCATTTTAGATCAGATGATGAAAGAATTAAGCTTCAATTTCATTATTGAATAGACACGTATAATTTCATCCATGTCAAACATTAAAAAAATACGTATATATCAGTACATTTTTCATTTTATTTATGATTAACATAATCAATCCATCTGAAATACGGAAAAGTTTGCATATCAATTTTCAGTATGGAAAGATCTTCCGTTCCCCAACTATAGAGAGTCTTGCTGTGAAAAAAATGCAACTTTGATAACCAAAGTGTCTTGATGTGAAAAAAAAATGCAAAATCACCGATAATAGTATAAATTTTACAGGTTCTGCCGTATTAAAGAGATTTCAGGATCCATTTTCATTAGCATAAAAATCCAAATTCACTATTGCAGTTTCTGCAATTCTTATCTTGAAATGGACAGTGGCGAGATTGACCTATTCTGTATCTGTACACCAATTCAATCACAAATAAACAACCCACCGTACCTGAAAGAGTTTCAAAACACTGGACTTCGACAAGTGTATCAAATTCTGTATCTGAGAAGAGGAGATTTATACGCAAATGCAGTCTCAATATCTCGGAATGGACCACGGTACGTTCCTGATCTTATCTTTTCCATCGAAGTTGGTGTGATTATGATAAGCCATTGCCTAATTAATCTATTTTTGGAATTTTTGTCAGAATTGGGTGAAACACTTTCTGGTTAGAATATGATTTGTATTTATTTTATTTTTTAAAATTAGTTTTAACGCATAAAAAGATTTTGTTTCATAACCCCGAGACACTCAAAATACCTGGTAATTCAACACAAATTCAGAATAAAATAAACTTCAAAAGTTAAAACAAATAAACTACCGTCTATTATAAAAAGAAACAGTTCTAGACCTTAAAATAAACCTTTGCATGGAATGCGGGGTAACTGTCAAAGTAATAATTGTACGTTCACTAATCTTTTGCATGGAAGGCCCAGTCACTATAAAAATTATAAAGCACATTATGAAAAGGAGGGACGAATGGTCACTGAAGATATAAATCTGTTCTTGGCGATGGGACATTTCATTACATAGAAAGTGATGTGGATAGAGCCCTATTAATACACTCTAATCATGAAATGTATCTCCTTTTCTCACGATGGACGTCCAACTATGTGAACTTTCCCTTGAGATTTGGTACACTTTAATCATCAGTTGTCCATCTTTTAGCATTTAGTTGCAATGTGGACCAATCGTCGCTGTTGGTGTGAATAATGTGGGGGTGGATGAACAATCTCAGATTTATAGACCCAGGTTTAAAGCGACATGAGAAGCTGTAATGCTTTGCATTCATGGTATGTTGTTTTCGGTGTAGTTTAAAAAATTTAGAAATTTTGGTAAGATTATGAAAAATTTGGATAAGATCATGAAATTTGGTAAGATTATGAAAAATTTGGATAAGATCATGAAATGTTTTAGCAGAAATTTTTGAAAATTTGAATTACTGATGTCAAAATTCAGACTTTTTTGTGTTCCCTAAAAGATTTTGATGGTGCTAAATCTATTTCCACTATTTAAAAAAAAAAAATTCACACAATCCAATTATGTTTTTCAAATTTATTTAACCAAATTCCAAAAAAAAACTAAAACTATTTTGTTATATCAATAAACAATTCCCATGTTATTTTATTTTATTTTTCCGTAAAGAACGTTCTAAAATTATGGTACGTATTACATTCAATTCGTGACCATAAACGTGCTCAGTGAAAGAGTCGTATATAATCCCGATAAGTCTAAAAATATATTTGAATTTGAGTGCTCACCTGAATTGTGGTATTGGGTAGCAAATTTTACTTAATGGTGCTTGAATTTTATAAATTGAATTTTCCTGGCTCAAAAGTTTGGGGTTCTCAGCACCTTTGTTACCAGAGTCTTTAGAATTTCAGATGAGCACCACTTTGATGGTGAAAAATCTTATCTCTTCAATGTTTTCAGTAAGAATGGTGATAGCAAGGCCCATTGTATTAGAGCTTTTCAAAAAGCTGAAAAAGCTCTTAATGTTAAAAAAGACCCTTGTGACCAATCATCTCGAGTTCACCTTCCGTTCATTCAAGGTACTACTGATAAAATCGTTAAAATCTTGAAGAAACATAATGTTTTCTCAACATTCAGGCCCCTTCGTACCATTCAGAGTTCGCTTAGATCGGTTAAGGACCCGGTTTGCTCTAAGGATAGTAAGGGTGTTTACTTGATTCCGTGTTCTTGTGGGACGCGTTACATTGGGGAAACTGGTCAATCCATTAATCAAAGAATTTAGGAACATATCGCTGACCTCAGACATTGTAGATCTCGGTCCTCTGCCTTGGCAGAGCATGCATATATGTATTGAGAATGCTGAGGTTATTGCGAGGATTGACCATTTCCACCACTACAAGTTGAGGGAAGCCTTGGAAATTGAAAAGAGGCTAGTCAACCTTAACAAGGATGACGAGTGGAGTGTCAGTAGATGCTGGATTCCCGCCCTTCACTCCTAGCATCCCCCTTTTTTCTTTTTCCTCCTTCTCTGCACCCTCTCGTCCACGTTTTCTTTCTCTTTATCTGTACCCTTTCTTCTTCTTTTTAATGTTTTTTAAAACGTTTCATTTTATGTATTTATTTTATTTATTGATTTATTTTTATTTATTTATTTATTTTTATTTATTTTTTATTTATTTATTTGTTTATTTTTTAATATAATTTTATGATTTTATTTAGCTATGAAGTAAATTATATAAAAAATTATTTATTTATTTTTATATTCTTTTTTACTATCTTTATTTGGTAGAAATTCTTTCGATAATAATCACATGCACAAGAACTAATTTATATGATGGATCACAGAAGTTTAGATTCCAAAAATATTTTTATTTGGTTAATTATTTATTTATATCTTTAGTATTATTGTATCTATTTATTTATTTATTTTGTTTAATTTATTTTATTTTATTGTTTTTAAAAAAATTTAAAAAATCTATTTTTCTATTATTTTTATTTTTATTTTTTAATTTTATTAATTTTAATTAATTATTTGTTTTTATTTTTATTTATTTATTTATTTATTTATATTTATTTATTTTCATAGTAATAAAAATATATATATAAATGTATATATAAGAAAATTTATTTTTAACATTATATCTATTAGAAAACTTTAATATTAAATGAGATTTAAATTAAAACCTCAATATTAAATTTTATTTAAATTATATATAGTAAAATGAAATTTAATTTAATCTGATCAAATTAAATTAAATTTATTATTTTAGTCAAACTAGCCATTATGTTACAACGGCCAGTTGGATTTTTCCTTGTCTATTTAATTAGGTTTCTTGATCAGATTTCTCATCTTGTCGTGATGATGAACCACACTAGCTCGTTCGAAACACCTGACAAAAATTTCTTATAAACATGAGAGTAGTTCTCAGAGATGTTTTATATAACATTAAATTTAAAATATAATAAAATAATATTTATATTAAAAAATTACAAAATATTAAAAAAATTGTTAAATAAAATATTTTTTACTTTTATCATGATAAGATATATAATTATTTTATTATTTAATATGGAGTTCACACATAGTAGGTAAAAATAATATTTTTGGTATTATCATGATAAGTAATTTATTTTAGTTTTAATTTATTCTAAATAGATGTATTATTTATTCCATCCTTAATATAAATTTTATATATGACATTTAAAAAACTTTAACAACAAAAAAACGAGTCTAATATTAATTTAAAGTCAAATATAGATTATATGTGTCAATTATAAATCTTCCGGGAAATCACATAAGTAATTTTTGGAACCTACACGTTTCGAACTCCAACTAAAGTTCATCATCAGGATAATGAAGATTAGCTGATCTGACATACACATTTATACCAGGAAGAAAGAAGCAACGGTCAAAACCCAAAGAGTCTAAAAACGGTTAAAAATAAGAAAAATCATAAAATAATCCAAAAAATATAACTAACCCGTCCTAAAAACTAAAAAGGGTCAAAAATAATAAAAATAAAAATTTTCAAAAATAAAACTAAAAATAAAAATATAAAAGTCATAATCACCACTTCATATAAAATCAACCCTAAAAACTCCCTCAACAAGATAAAAAGGTTATTAAGAGAAAAATTCAAGCCAAAGTCAGAAACTCTAAATAAATTACAGATACATAGAATAATAAAATAAATTAATTATTTTTTATGACTTTGACTTGATTTCTTTGTTTTATTTTATTATTCTATTTATTTTAAATATTTTTTGGATTATTTTATGATTTTTCTTATTTTTTACCGTTTTTAAACTCTTTGGGTTTTGACCGTTGCTTCTCTCTTCCTGGTATAAATGTGTATAAATATGTATGTCAATGTCAAATCACCTATCTTCATTACCCTAATGATGAACTTCAGTCAAAAAGTTATATCTATATATATATATATATATATATATATATATATATATATATATATATAATGTGTATTTTTATTTGATTAATAAATACTTTTTAATTTAAATATAATAAAGATTTGTAATTATTTCAATATTTAATGTGGAATTGATATGTAACAATTTTAAAATTATTAATAACAAAAATAATTCAATGTATATATAAAGAGAAGTAACATTTAAAAAAATATTAATAACAAAATAATTTCATATATTATATAAAACAATTGAAAATTAAAAAGAAAAAAAAAATATTATAGTTAAATATTTTATTATTATGTTTTTCAAGACTATGGTGGAGGAATCTCAATCCAAGTCTACAAAGATCTAAAAAGAATCAAATAACTAGAAATCCAAACATCAAAAGATTTTCAACTTTCTCTAAACATAGTAAATCATAATTAAAATGAGTCTTCAATGATTTAATTTAAAACTAAGTTGTAATTAATTGTAAACATTTTCCACACCCTCATTTACTAATATTAAAAATTCATAAACTTAAAAGTATTTCACGGCAAAAAGCAAACTAAATTTTCGATGAAACAATGCTTAAATTACAATCTCACTTGTTTGCTAAGAGTAACTAGTTGTGATCTTTCAATCTTAATATCTTTTCTTCTGTACAAAACTTTGACTATAATTTTAATGAGTTTAATGGTTAAGATAGGTGTTCCCTTAGAGTGGAAGCTCCCTGAATTACCCTTGTTAGGCGTTACAATATCACTTGTTTGTTAGGAATAAGCAGTTGTGACTTTACAATCTTAATATCTTTTCTTTTTTATCAAACATTGACTATAATTTTAATGAGTTTGAGTTTAATGGTTAAAAGTATTCGCTTTAAAAGGCAGGTGTTTGTAGGTATTCCTGTAGAGTGGAAGCTCCATGAATGACCTTTATTAGGTATTTCAGTACCATGGAAACTCTAACAAATTATAATTTTAAAATTAAAAATAAAAAATATTCTCAACTTAAAATATCAATATCTTTACATTAATTTAAAGATGCAATGCAAATTTTAATTTTCAAATTCAACATTTCTTATGAGTTGGCATATTTTTTAGTTCCCCTTTATAGTAGGTAAAATAATATGTCATTTAGGGAACGAATATGGTTAATGGTGCCACATGTATATACATCCCCATGACACCAACCTTTTATATAGGTCCATGACACCGACATTTTCCCTTTCTAATGACTTGCTTAACATGAGTTTACACAAAATTTGATATTTGAAAAGACTATGTCATATTCCTATAGAACACACATGGTTAAGGGTACCCCATCGATATGTAGGCCCGTGACACCAACGTTTTCTCCTTCTAACAACTTCCTTGACTTCAGCTTACTCAAACTATGACTATGTATACATTTTTTTTAGTTAAGTGTTTAGCAAAATTACTTGTTAAGTTAATAAAATGTTCACTTGTATTAAACAGTAATCATATCATCATGCTAAACATAAAGATACATATACACAATATGGTCCATGCAGCTCATCGGCCTAAAAACTGAAAGATTTATAATAATGATAAAGATTTCATCAAAATACCCCACAAACTTAAATCAACTACAATTCGTGCCAAAATATAAAACGGAGGCCATCCCTTCACGAATCACAAAATTTACAATAGAACTTCAAAATTCTGCCAAACATAAAATTTACAACAGAACTCCCAAAATATTGCAAAAACCAAATTTCAATCATGCTTGAACCTCAATATTCATCTCATAGGAAACCCCAAATTCGAAACACCAAGATTCCCAAACATTGAAATTTGGGCATGAAAAAAGAAAAAAATGCCTATGCTTAAACCTCAAACATTTATTTGCAACCAAACTTCAAAATTTGGCTTGAAAAATGAAATTTCAAACTCCTCACGAAGAACAATTTTTGGATCCTTTAGAAAGCACCAAATTTCCCTCATCTAAAGATGATCAGGTGATCATGTCCTAAGTTGAAAAAATGCTCAAAAATGGAATTGTTCAGAATTGGTTGAAACCTAAAAAACCGGATAAGCCTCGTTGTTGCGATTCTGGTGCTGCAAACAACACTCAAATCCGACGTTGTATGTGAAAGTTATGCAGGTTTGAAGTTTTCAGTATCCTTCAAAAATCTAGTTTGACCAAGGTTGACTTTGACTTTGGAAATATTAAAAAAAATATTCCAAAGCATATTCCGAGACTATTCCATGGAATATTTCAATCGGAGGCTGCCATGTGGCAGGCCCAGAGGCTGCCACGTGGTCCCAGGTCGGATACAATGGCATATGACAAAAAAAATTGTGAGTCTATGAGGTTCGAACCCTAGACCTCACAGCAATAAGCACAACCACCCGACCATATATACTACATATGTTTCTTAACCATTATAGAACATCACGCATATTTAAGGTTTAAATTAATATGGGTTGGGCGACAAAGGGGGCCAGACCCCATACACCATGAGTTTGTGCTATAAAGCTAGGACTAAAGGTCTTTATAACCGTGGACGTTATGACAATTAATGCCAGCAGATAGTCCATGTGGCCATGTCTAAATTTGTTGTTAACGGTTTCTAAACAATGTTTAATGTGACAATTTTACGTGCGGTTTGGTCGGCGGTTTAAACAGAGTTCGACATATGACCGCCCACCACAACATTTAAATTAACTGTTAGTGGTTCCACCATTCTGGAGCATCGGTTCTGACATTTTTTGCCTTTAGCCATTTTGGTTAACTCTAGTTCTCCCACATTTAGTGGGGTTTTCAATTGACATTGGGCAGAAATCTTGTTTTCATCATAACTTCTTCAATATTGAGCCAATTTGGATGAAATTTTGGTCAATTTTGGGTATTCTGTGCATTTTGGAGTTATTGGGATAGGTTGCAGAGCCAACTGAGGTGTTCTTCAGCCATTATTTCTTTAGGGAAGCTTGGAGAGCCATCAGGGCCATGAGGAAAATGGAGCTGCATTGGGTCATACTTCATTGTTTGAGATGAAATAAAAGTCATTTTTAGCTTATTTTTGTCTTCTGAATTCAATTTCATAGCTATTTTTGTCTGTTTGGGCCTTTTTCTAACTGTAATACCAATTTGAGAAACTTAATAGAGTGAGGACATGCCCATTGGGGGCCTTGGACCCGGCATATGTAGCCCAAGAGTGGTGAACTGCCTCATCATGTTGTTGTGTTGTTATGGTGAATTTATGCTACTGTGTATTTCTAATTCAAGATGTTAAATAGTACTTTTAATTAACAATCCCTCACACATAAACTCAAAAACAGTTACCAAAGACACTTTGTTTAATTTTCAAGACATGATAAACACTTTGCACACTTAATTTAATTGAAATGGATACTTTGCACATCATTACAGATAATTTCATTTTCATATCAGATGGTATCAGAACTTAAGGATTTGACAGTTAGGAGCTAGAGTTTTATTCAGCATTTTTTTTGTGCAAAGATATAGTTGATTTTTTGCAAGTTTTGATGCTTACTAGGCTTAAACTCAAGAGAGGTGAAGGAAACTTGGTTAGTGCACAAAGTAATCCTCAACCAAGAAGGGCCAGAGAGCCACCTCCAAGAACCATAGAAGCAGCTTCAGGCATGTCTTCAAGAGAGGGAGAAACTCCTGAAGATATGGATCCCAAAGAAGAGTAAAGGGTGTTTCGAAAGGATTTCTTGGACATGACGGAGATGGTGAGGATACTCTACCAAGAAAGGAATGATAGGCTTGTTGGAGAAAGGTCTAAAAACCAGAAAGAAGGAGAGGGTTCTTTAGGAGGAAAGAAAGGTGATGAAAAGTCAAAGAAAGGAAACGGAGGAAATGGTGATCCACCATCGCCATGTTCATCCTCTTCCTCTACATCATCATCCTCTACTTCGGTGAATCAATCTCACAAGTCTAAAACCACTAGTAAACGTCCATTTTTAAAGCTTGATGTTAAATTTGAGTTGCCTATGTTTAAAGGTGAAGTCAATGCAGAGAAACTTGACAATTGGATAAGACAGTTGGAAGTTTACTTGAGGATACAAAACCTTCATGAAGACTACATCAAGATTCAGTTAGCCTCTTTAGGAATGGAAGGAGCAGCATTGGTATGGTGGGAAGCCAAGAACAAGGATGAAATTAAAAAACATGGTAATATCACTTTATCATGGGTTGAATTTATTTTTGCAATTAAGCAACAATTTTATCTATTAGCTCATTTACAAAAGGCTATCATGAATTGGCAAAGTTTTAGACAACTTAAAGGACAAAGTGTTCAAGATTACACTCAAGAGTTTAGAAGAAGGGCTTTACTACTTGGAATTGATTTGCATAGTCAAGATACCTTGTTGAAATATATAGGTGGTTTACACAATTACCTTATACATACTATCCTTATGTTCAATGCTACTAGTCTAGAGGAAGCTTGTGTACAAGCTACGCATTTAGAGGCTAGAGGGAAACAATATTTTGATGGGAATATGGATAGTGAATTCAAAGGAAAAGGGAGGAAAAAAAATGAAAACTCTAGGAAAGAAAAGGAAATTTATTTTGTAAAAAATGTTCCAAAACAGGCCATAATGAAGATCATTGTTGGAAACTTCATCCGCAGCTGTAACCAGAAAAAATTAAAAACAAAGATAAGGCCAAAGAAAAGGGCAAAATTGTTGCAACTGTTGAACAAGACTCAGGGTCTGAATCAGGTGATGAAAGTAAAGCAATAGCCATGATACTAAAGAACATAAAGGGGAAATAGGTTGTCAAGGAAACAAATCCCAGTTCTAGCACTTTAAACTGTCACATCGAAGCTCAAAATGAAGAGAGGAGGATAGAGCTGTTTCATGTGAGGATAGTAGCCAAACACACAAAGAAAAACACACTATTTGATAGTGGGTCTCAAGCAAACCTCATCTCAGAAGACTTATACAAGAACCTGAAACTTGATACCATTCCACATCCAAGGCCATATCCACTTGGATGGATTTGCAAGGATGCTAATTTACAAGTCTCAAGAAAGTGCATGTTGCACTTCGCCATAACATCTCATTTTGTTGATTTGGTTGAACTGGATGTCGTACCACTTGAAATTACAGGTGTGGTGTTGGGGAGTCCATATTTATATGACAGAAAAGTGATCTTCCATCGCCATGAAAACAAGTACCATTTGTTCAAGGATGGTAAGGAGTTTATTGTGAGAGCACATCGGAAGAAGCTAGAATCGTCTTTAGTGAATGCAGGAAAATTAAAAACGCTTGTCAATGCAAGTCAAAATTTGAATTTGTTGATGGTTAAGCAAAAATATTTTGTACTTTCTCCTTTTCATGTTATTGTTGATATAAATGATGATATGTTTCAGCCTGAAAGCAGGTCAACTTTGGAAGATAACAAGATGTTGCAGAAAGTGCCTTTGATGTCAATCGATGCAGATAACAAAGTGTTGGTGCAAAGCGGTGCAAGAATCCAAAAGATGGAAAGGCATGCAATCAAAAAGGACATAAAGTTCAACATGGGTCAATGCTGGTTTCAGAATGGAAAATTGGTATGGCGAGAAAACTTGGTCAAAATTCGACGCAAGTACATGGCTCATTTGGCGAAAATTTGCCATAAAGCAAGTTGGAAAGGTAAATCTCAATTTCAGTTTCCTTTGAACATAGATCATTGTAGGAGTAGTATGCTTTCTGCAAATTATAGTTTTTGTTCTGCAAATTTCAAAAATTTTCATAATGACTCATTCAATGTTAGCAATAGTCGGTTAGTGGATTCAAGGAAGAATTTATCTTTTTATGAGAAGCTCATTTTGATGAAATCAGTAAGATTTCAGTGGTTCAAGGTTGGAAGAGTGGAGAATCAGTCTCCTCATCTTCAATTTCTGTAAATCAGAGAGCTTTTGGGGTCTAAAAGCTTCCCATTTGGGAGGTGTGATGAGGTGATCATGTCCTAAGTTGAAAAAATGCTCAAAAATGGAATTGCTCAGAATTGGTTGAAACCTGAAAAAATGGATATGCCTCGTTGCTTCAATTCTGGTGCCATGAACGACACTCAAATCTGACGTCGTATGTGAAAGTTATGCAGGTTTGAAGTTTTCAGTATCCTTCAAAAATCTAGTTTGACCAAGGTTGACTTTGACTTTGGAAATATTAAAAAAAGAATATTCCAAAGAATATTTTGAGAATATTCCTTGGAATATTCCCTAGAATATTCCATGGAATATTCCATCTAGAGCAAACCAAAAGCGGACAAGTAGCATTCAGTGATTGGTTTATGGTTTGACTTTTGGTTTTCTAAGCCAATCGAAGGCTACCACATGGCAGGCTCAGAGGCTACCATGTGGCCCCAGGTTGGATAGAATGGCATATGACAAAATTATTTGTGAGTCCGCGAGGTTCAAAACCCGGACCTCACAGCAACATACACAAGTGCCCGACTATCTATACTGCATATGTTTCTTAACCATTATAGACCATCACGCATATGTAAAGTTTAAATTAATATGGGTTGGGCAGCAAAGGGGGCCAGCCCCAAAGGGCCAGCCACCATACACCATTCATCCGTGCCATAAAACCAGGACTAAAGGTCTTTATAACCGCAAATGTTATGACAATTAATGCCGGTGGATAGTCCATGTGGCCACGTCTACGTTTGTTGTTAACGGTTTCTAAACAATGTTTAATGTGACAGTTTTACGTGCCGTTTGGTTGGCGGTTTAAATGGAGTTTGACATGTGACCACCCACCATAGCATTTAAATTAAATGTTAGTGGTTCCGCCATTCTAGAGTGCTAGTTCCACCATTTTCAGCCTTTGGCCATTTTTAGCGGGGTTAACTCCAGTTCTCCCACATTTAGTGGGGTTGTCAATTGACATTGGGCATAAATCTTGTTTTCATCATAACTTCTTCAATATTTAGCCAATTTGGACAACATTTTGGTCAATTTTGGGTATTCTGAGAATTCTGGAGTTATTGGGATAGATTGAAGAGCCAACAGAGGCGTTCTTCAGCCATTTTTGCTTCAGGGAAGCTTGGAGAGCCATCAAGGCCATGAGGGAAATGGAACTGCATTGGGCTATACTTCACTGTTTGAGGTAAAATAAAAGCCATTCTTAGCTTATTTCTGTCTTATGAATTCAATTTGATAGTTGGTTTTCCCTGTTTAGGCCTTTTTCTCATTGTAATACCAATTTGAGCAACTTAATAGAGCAAGGACATGCCCATTGGGAGCCTTGGACGTGGCAGATTTAGCCCAGGAGGCGTGAAATACCTCATCATGTTGTTGTGTTGTTATGGTGAAATTATGTTGCTATGAATTTTTGATTCAAGATGTTAAACAGTAATTTTAATTAACAATCCCTCACACATAAACTCAAAAAAAGTTACCAAAAACACTTTGTTTAATTTGCAAGACATGATGAACACTTTGCACACTTAATTTAATGGAAATGGATACTTTGCACAACATTACAAATACTTTCATTTTCAGATCAAAATAACACCAAATTTCAGCCTTACTAGCGAACACCAAAATTTTCCCCATCCCATAGTAGGTCATCAAACACCAAATTTTGACTTTGGTCACCAAACACCAAAATTCTAATGTTCCTTCATCCGCCATGTGATGGTAGAGGCACATGACATGATCAAGTCACAAAAACGGCCTGCACATCCTCCTTCTGGTAATATGCAACCTAATTGTGCCCTCCATATTTTTTGACCATTCACACAACTCCATTGAATTGTGTTTCATTTTTCCCTCACTACACAACTAATAGTAACTATTTATTTTGTTTAACCAAACCTCAACCAACCATCTTGTCCCTTGGTTGGGAACCATACATTCATATGGAGGACTCTACATCTCTCCCACTTGCCCCATTTTGTATCAAGATCCCTCTAACGAGTTGATCTAACCCACCTCATTCAATTCCACAAGTTGGTATAATTTGACTGGCTCATGTCAATCATGTAAGGTCACAACTAGTTGTCCTATTCAACCCATCTTGGCATGTGCTCCTACCCAATTTCTCCAACACTTTGCAAGCATAACCAAATCCTTTTTCAAGTGTAAGGAAACTCAGTTGTCTTCCAAATGTGCTTAAGTGAGTCCTTGTGTCATTTCAGTTGGTCATTGCATGATGCCATAAAATAATTTTTTTGCATTCTATCTCATGTCAATCATTTAAATACAACCATGACATGCAATATCACATCCCAACCCATACGGAATCCAAATCATCTTTGGAATTTTTGAGCACTCTTGTGCATTGGATGTGATCAATGATTTGAGGGTCTTACATCCTCTTGCACTCAAAACTAATTTTTTCCTCAATAATCATTCAATTGGAAAACTCGACCCTAATATTTATCAATCCAGGTGTCCACAAAGCCCATCAACAAGTCTAAAAAATGTATCTAATCTAACTTCTCCACTAGTAATAGTTAGTAATTGCTGAAGGAAAAAATGTGAACTATCATAAAAAGTCACAAACATCAACACTTCCTTCTACTGAAAGTGGCCTTACAACCCTAGAAATAAACCTACCTCTGAAGTCTATAAACAATGTATGTAGCTATAATTATTGTCATACTGACCTCACTACATATAGCACCCAATTCTACCACTACTACAACATCATGTTTCATAAGTCATACTCCACCCAATTCTATCCTGCCTCTATGCACTGGTAGTTCTCATGCTTTTGATTATTTAGGTGATCAATCCAATCATCATGTCAAGGTCACAAGAATGCACACCCCCACATCATCCTCATTTATTTTTTCTCATAGTCTTGTCATAGCAGTCAACCTAGAGTATTATCATCAACATCCAAACTCCATGAAGATGTCCCTCCATAATGTATAAGTGCCATGCCTCTGGATCACCATGAATATACTCACATGTCTTGTTTAGAATTTTTTTTCATCCGCACAATGACTTAAACCAAGGCATCACACCTTACTACTTATGAGGCCTCTCCAAAATGAAGTCTATCAAAAGGCTTCATTGTCTATGATATATTCAGGTGTCATGAATATATCTAATACTCATGACTATCATATCCGCAGTGTCACTGAATCTATCAATCAATCATCTCATGTCACCTTACTTATCAAAATCGTGTCATCCACAGGTTATCATGTGCCTCTAAGTCTATCTGGTTCAACTGCCACCAACATCCTTGGCCAAGAGTCTCCACTCCTTATATCTCTACTTGGATGTGCAACAGAATGTTATCTAGCACATCAACACTATCTATGCAAGTCTCTGATGAAGGAAGGATCCCATCATCTTCTCAGTGTATTGTTCAAGGTCTCCATACCCAATGGGTAAATAAGTCTCTCTATATCCTCCTCCTAAAGAAGAAACCACATTGTCAAACAAGTTCCAAAATCCCTCCATGCCGCCCTAATTATGAAAACAAATCTATGCCAAGATCTCCGTCGACTCCAATCATAGTCATGACCACTATCAAGTCATCCTTCTCCAAGTTGTATCACAAACTTCCTACTTTAACCAATGTCTCCTTGATGGTAGATACAAATCCTAAGTCACTCCTACTATGGCTTTCCCTATATTGATTATCTCTCTCTCTCTCTCTGCACTATCAAGCTAACTAATCCAAAGTGAGCTACACTTGTCCTATCCCACTCACTCAATTCATCCAAAGCATCCCATTAACTCAAAAATATCTCAAACAATCATACCTATGCATGAAGTCTACCTAGTCACATCTATAACATACTCACTCATCTTCTTGATCTAATACTACCCCAGTGAATAATAAACTATATGAAAATGCTCACCATGCTCTTGGCTAGTCCAAGTCTCCAATAGTATCTACTTCTATTTGGACATCTCAAATATTGAGTTACCAAGTACTTGCATCCAACCCTTGGTCCAATTCATGCAACTCAACCGAGTGCTACACAAGGGGGTGTTTTAAGACTTTTATTTAATTTTGGCTTAAACACATAAGACTTTTATTTTATTTATTTTTCTTAAATCAATACAAAAGGAAAAAAAAAAAAATTTTCATCCGGCAGGGTGAACTCAAGTCATAACTACTTGTCTTAAATTAAGAAAAAAAAAAAAAATTGTTTTTACCTTCATTCCGTAGGCTCAAGGTGTTTGTCGCTTTGTCGATTCATTCCTCCGCAAGAAACTAAGAGTGGTAGCAGCCATCACCGGTCTTGACTTCAACCCCCTCGCTATACTTCCTCTACCGTCTGCAACCCCACTCACTATACTTCCTCCACCGTTTGGGATTGTTGCAACTTTTGGTTAAGGTTTAATATCAGGTGAATGGGGGCATCATTTTTCATAGAGTTTTGATGTATTCAACACTCCTAGGCTACAAATTAGAGGTAAAATAAAGTTTCCGATGGTTTTTCGTTTTAGTCCTTTAAGATTTTATACTAGGGTTTCTAAGCTAACTCGAGGCTTCCTCGGCCGAGAGAAACCTTGTTTTCTTCAGTTCTAGAATCCTTAGGTTATCTGGTTATGGTTTGATATTTTGGTATAGGGTTTTTGAAATACATAATCAGGGTTTCTTCACGGATTATTCTACAACATGCCCATTTGAACCGATAATTCAATTCTACTCCCCTCCATAACTAATCCATCTTTTTCTGTCATTCCTTTTACTGCCTCAGCGCTCCATGATTGAAAACGCTTTGAATTTGGTTGTATGACAGTTTGCTGTGGAGAAATTGGAGTGTGTTGCAACTGGTTTGCGGAGCCTATAGTTGAGGAAACTGGAAGATGGAGGTCATATGGGGATGGTGCAATCCCATGTTGCACTGGATTTTGATTTGCATTGAAAAGAGGTTCCATAAAATTTTCATGTTCATAAAGTCCCGTGAAACTATACGAATCAATATTACAAGGAATGGAAAAGTTTATGGGGGAAAATCAATCCCTCATTATCTGGACTGAGGAAGTAATCATTGAAGCTCGAATATGTGAAGGGGAAAGTGGAATTACCAAGCACTAATAGTGTGTAGATAAACTGATATTTGGGGTTCAATCATGTCTGTGTTGTTCTCTATTTTCTGATGATCAATTTTCTAAATATTGTGGGAAGCATTTGATGCTTGTAAGTGAAACTATTATGATAATGGTCTTTTTCTTTGTTTCAATTTTCTTTAATCCATAAATTGTTCCATTGCCGTGAGAAATTTTTCATGGTTTGTATACATGTTTTTTCATGGTTTTCATACATGCTTAAACTTCTAATTTTGTCATGGAATGGGAAGGTGGTTTCAAGACATAACATTTATGACATTCTTGACCCATGCTACCATGAAACTGAAATGCAAGAGGTTCTTGGAAGTAATGAAAAAATTACTGAAAGTTTTAAGATACTAGGCTAGACTAAACAGAACCTTCCAGTAAGAATAAGGATGTTTGTTAATGAATGGTCTTTGAGAGCACCAGTTAGAGATGGAAAGCTTCTGACGTGTCTGAATATTTCGAGGGGCGCTTCTTATTCGGTAATGATTTGCAAGGTTTTGGGCATCTTTATATTGATTGCATTTTCCGAGAATATTTTAGAATGTAAAGGTCACAAGAATTATTCAAATAATTGACCAATTATCCTCGTATTGAAAGTGAGTCCCAGATATTCACCCAACAGCATTAAATATTATCCTCGAAAATCCTTCTATCATTACTACCGAACAACATGCAATAATACTCATCAAAGTAAGTTTGAATGGGAAGGTAGATATGATTGATGAAATTTGAATAATGATACATATGTTATGTATGTGTGGATAGAAGAATAATTTTATGAAGAAAATTGTGTAAGATAGAGTTGTTACTCACATTTTTATGCAGTAAAATCAGTTTTTACTCTTTTAACTTGTATGGATTTTGAATATCGATGAATAAGATTTATTAGATGGCCTGAACCTTTTAGCGGGCTACGAATATTAGAAGAAATGGCTTTGCATGGATTTTCATGCAGTTATTGTATGATTTTTTTTAGGAGCAATAAAATTTCAATTTGCAACTGCAGCAAAATCAAATGATATAGAAGAAATGCAAAAAATTCTTCAAGAAGTCGTGAACAGTAGGTATGGTTTCATATTATTTTCCTCTTAGATTTATGCTTTTATAAATTCCATTAGAAAATTGATATGGATTGAGAAGCTATAAAGCCTCTCTATTCATTGATATGCACAACCAATGGATAATTTTGTAATATAGAGTTTATTCCAGTCATATTCTCTAGTGATACAGCCATCAATACAAAACTATGATCAATATTGATTATATAATTGTGCTTGTCAGATGGAATTGAAAGCCTTCCATATAAACAAGCACATGGATTTCTAGACCTTCTTGTCTCTCCAACATGTTTGCTATATAGAACATATAAGTCACATTGCTTTATTTTTCTTACTCCCTCCTCTATTCGTGGAAGCTGAACTTTTGCCCAAGTTGTGTTTTTGTTCTCTTTCACCTTATAGGGTTTTTCTTCTTGGGATAACCTAAGTGTATGTCTATACTATGTCATTTTGTGTGATGGTGTTGTTGTACTTTATTTTCATTTCATTTTTTCTCATTTTAGGCTATCTTTCTCCCCGTTTTTTTGGTTGGGCTATTATTTATTTTGGAGCTTGGTCATTGTCGAAAAAAATACAATTTTCAGTCTCACTGTCAATTTTCTCTTATATTAATGTTATTGTGTATAATATTTTACTGAAATCAATTTTTATCTATTGCAAATGGAATGCCTACAATTTTTATTTGTCATTTGTGTTATTTACCTGAAAAAGATATGATTTTTAAACCTTCCCAATGATATTGTAGTGCCTTTTACAGAAGCTGGCTCTCAAGTATCATATACAACATACATTGTGTGATATTTTAATTTGTTAGCGTATTTTGTTTGGCATGGTCTAAATCATTTTTTTTTCATTTACTAGTTTGTTCAGGACTAGAGGGATTAGAATTTACCTAAGAAGCTGCAGCCGAGGGGAATCTTAGCAATCAAAAGCACTTAGGGATCACACCTTGCCCTTGGCCACACCAACCCTCAATATAGCTAGTTTCTTTTTATGTAAATGAGGATTCAAAATAGAAGCCTCCATACAAGGAGTGCCTTAACATAACACCTTGTCATCGACTATTCTACATATTGTGGGTTGGAATCGTGTGAATCATTAGTGTGGTATTGTTGTAGATATTGGTAAAATATTATTTATGAGGGACGTATCCTGTGACATTTCCTGAGTGTGGTACTTTAATCTGGATTCTTTTAACTTTTGTTTATTTTTGGACATGTTGAAACATAACTTGTGTTTTGTTAGATCACATTTATATTTATGTGTTTTTCTTAGTTTGTTTAGATGAAACCTCTACTTTGTTTAATGGCGGTGTATTTACAACTTTGAAGGTTTAATTATGAAAACACTAGATCAAGATGCAACATATGAGAATGCAAAGCAATATATTAACTAGTTGAAGTTGAAGAAAGACTACATGGACAATGAGGTATGATGGAGTGTGCTTAGAATTTTGCACAAGTATGTAGTTATTGGTCTGTATATATGTTAAAAAAAAAAATTATATTATTATTCTTCTTGGGGTTTCCTTGTCAAGGAGTTGGTTTTCAATTGAATATCTTTGGTGTACTATTTTCAAGTTCAACAATATTTGAACATTTGATTTATTTATCTATTTTTTTACTTGTAAATACTCATTCCTTCCTCCATCCAATAAACAATGGTGAATATTCTGCATGGCTTATGTATAGCCTCAATGAACAATTAGATCACATTGAGGAAACATGTCAGAAGTGGGACATGAACCCGATTGGGGAGAATAACAATTCTTTCTCTCTAAAATCTGCACTAGACCCATTGATCAACACCTAATTTATTTTGCATGACTAATTGTATCCTATTTTATTACATTGTTGATTTTTCCAAGGTTTCACACATGGAAAGTTTTGGGATCATGGTCTATTGGGTAATTCATAAACTTATGGGATAAGGGGGTGGGACTAGGAGATGAAACAATAAAAATGTAGACATTAAAATTTAGTGGATGGATATTTCATGCCAATGAATATATTGCTTCTCAAGCAATAATGTTTATCATAGATTCTCAGTATATTTCCATTTGGAACCATTTCAACAAAATATTTAGCGTTGAATGGGAAACAACAATGCACTTCTTCATCAAATTTTGTATCTTGATTTTGTGAATTTAGCAGTGGTTTTTGTGGCATCTACCCATCCTACATTGAATTGATAAAATTCAATATGATTCTTAAGATCATTAGGGTCTTAACATTCGTATTGTGTCAATATTAAGCACATCATTTTTTCTATATTGTATTTATTTCAGATGGTATTTCTTGATTGGTATTTTATGCATTTGAAGATGGTAGAACATGGTGATTATTGGTAGTCTTAATGAGGTATCATATTTTAGGTTTTACATTTCTAGAACTAACATTGTAGTTGCAGGAGTGATGATATAAATCATCTATTAGGTAACAAATTGTAGAATCTTCACCATATTTATATATGGTGTATTATTTCTAACATTTTATTTCCATTGGTATTTATAAATTTCCACAACTTAGTAATTTAGGAAGTTCTTTTGTAAAAGTATGCACATTTTTTACACTAATTATCATATCTAGGTGAGTGTTTATGTTGGAACACTAGGGGGCTAATCTTTTTCCTGCATATAATGATTGATTATATATTTCCATAACTAAAACCCATGTAACAATATATTTTTACTATCTGATATTATATACTATATAGTCCATGGAAAAATGAGAGGAAATAAGAAATTACTAGTTTTAGATATGAACCAAACAATTTTTTATAAACAAAATCATATTGGATTTCCTTTTTCTTGTAATTTATAATGTAATAAAGTGCAAATGTCATTGTATTTTCTGTATTTTTGGGAACTGTAAGACCTAACTTGATACTTTTCGTGTTTGTTTTCTAAATTAGTTTCATGGTAATGATTCATGGGGATGAAAAGGCTATGGTGTTTCCTTTTCGACTATCACCACTGCAAATTATTATGGTTCTAGTTCCCTTCAAACACAAAGACACACATGCAATTTATAATGCATGTATTGAGACAGTAAAAAAACTGTGAGTAGTAGGATTTCATATGAAAGAAGATATCGAAGATAATTATTCCCCTGGATAGAGATATTCTCACAGGGATCTTAGCGGTGTTGATTTTCACATACAAATTAGTGCCAGTGATATAGAAAATAATAAGGTACTGGTTAAACTCAACTACCACTCGTTGTTTTAAACATATACTATATTTCATCTTAAATTCAAAATAAAATAAGTGGACTAGAACATGTAGTACTAGTGGAAAAAAATATGTGTACTCGATTTTATATTAAATAGAAAAGCATGAAACTACTGTTTTGTATAGAAAAAACTAAATATGCCTAAGGCCTCAATTCCAATTATTGAAATCTTATATGCATTTCATGGCTAGCATATAAATTTCATTCCATTATTTCAAGGGCCTAGGTTTTTTTTATGCGATATAAAATCTTGACTGTGGAGTTTGAAATGTGTTATCCTTTCATCGATGGATGTAAATTTCAATTTATTTTCATCTCTTGTTCATTTGCTTTGAACTTGTTTAATTCCACTCTAGTGTGCAACTGGTTTCTTCATAAATTTTACTAGATTGAAACCCATCAACAATTTTTTCCACTGCTTTCTTTATGTGACATCTCCTTCTTTGTTTCACTAAGGCTAAAATAATTTAGAATCTCTATGCCATGTCGACCATTTTCTGATTACTGTTATGCAAAAAACTCACAAAATAATAGAAATAATAGATCAAAGACTTAAAAAATATCCTCTTCGAGGGGGAAACCTCCTTTAAATTACACAAATGAAAAATTATTTGATGATACAAATGACAATACCTCATTTCTATATATAAGATTCAAAGGGGTCACAATCTAATCAGAGCCTACACAAAATAATAACGTAAGGGCACAACAATAACAATAATGGGTTTATATAGGGAACAATAATAAAAATATGGGGACTACATGGGCACAACAATAAAAATAAGGGGGCTACATTAACAATAGCAGTGAGGGACTACACTAGTATTATAGGGACCTAACATGCCCCTCTCCTTAAAAAAGTGTTTCCCTCAATGCTTGAGTAGTTATGGGTGCTTCTATATAAAATTATCATCCTCGCGTGTGGAATCTTCAATGGGTAAGTTCTTCTATTTGATGAGATAATTTGAAATTGATCGATTTCATAGCTGTCGGGTTCTTGTTTCTATGACTGCTTCTGGTTCCAATATGATTTTTCCTTCCTTGTCAAGCTATGGAAATATTGTTTAAACTAGGTGTTTGTCACATATAACCTTCTTTAAGCACGATACATGGAAAAATGGGTGCACTTTGGAAGATGTAGGAAGCTCCAATTTGTATGTCATAGTACCAATATTTTGTAAAACTTTGTAAGGACCATAGTAATTTCATGATAATTTATTATCCTTCTTATCTTGCTTGAGGGACATTTTTTTATATGGTTGTAGCCATAAAAATACCCACTCGCATACATCAAAACTTCTTTCGTTGTGATGCTGATATGTATTTTTTTTCATTCGATTCTGCGCCAAAGTGAGGTTATCTTTTAAGAGTTGGAGAAATTGTTGTTGACGCTCGATGTGATATTCCACTTCTTGAATGTTATATTTTTTTCTTAAAGGTGAAGTGATGGACAATGGATGATATCCATAAAGTTCCATAAATGGGGTCATTTTTGCTGCAGTATGGAAGGAGGTTTTATACCACCATTCAACCATATGTAACCACTTAAGCCATTATGTTTTTTATCAAATAAAAAGCAAAGAATATATCCTTCGAAAAAAAAATTAACTATCTCAATTTTCCCATAAAATTGAGGATGATAAGATGAGATTTGAGCTAATTGAGTACTGAGACAATAAAATAATTATGTCCAAAAATTTCGATTAAAATGAGATCTTTGTGGCTTTCATTAATCTTTGGGTTTCCAAGTAGATTTTGAATTGTTTCCATAAATGCAATAGCAACTGTGCTAGATTTAAATGGATGAGATAATGCACAAAAGTGTGCATACTTGGAAATTCTATCAACTACCACCATGATGACACTCTTTCCTTCATACTTGTGTAAACCTATGATAAAATCCATTGAAAAATCCTCCCAACGTTGACTTGGAATGGATAAAGGTTGTAACAGATCTGGGGTCTTATTTTTCTACACTTTATTCCATTGTAAAACCAAACATTCCACCACAAACTTTTAAATATCATATTTAAGGCCATCCAAAAAAAATTCCTTCTTGACCCTGTGGCAAGTTTTTAAAAATCATGAGTTCCCTCCTAAGGTAGAGTTATGCAATTCCAAAAGAATATTATGTTTGAGTTAGGAATTATTGCAAAGATATAAGCGATGTTTGTACCATAAAGAATCATTTTTCCTGCTAAATGTATTAGATGAAATAGAATCTTTTTGTAACTTTTGAATGATTGTATGCACTTCTTCGTCATTCTTCAATTCATCCCTTGGTTTATTTATCCAATCTGGTTGGATAATAGAAATGGCACAGATTAATTCTTCCACATCCTCATCCTTTCACAAGAGTGCATCTGCAACAACAATTTTCTTCCCTTTTTTGTATATGACTTCAAAATGATAACCCAACATCTTTGTGACCCATTTTTTATCCTCCTATGAAGATAATATTTGTTCCAATAAGTCTTTATGACTATCATGATTTTCTTTTACCTTGAAGTGTGTTCCCATTAGGTAAGATTGCCATTGCTTTAATGCATGTAGTATTGCCAACATTTCCTTCTCATAAATAGGTTTGTGCTAATACTTTACTTTAATTGGAAGAATTTCAAAAGAAATGGGTCTTCTTTCTTGCATTAAAACAACACCAATTCCATTTCCTTAGGCATCACATTCAACAATCAATTTTTTTTTAAATTATGGCTTATCTAAGACTAGTTCTTGTCACATTTGCTTCTGGATTCCAAGGAAATGCATCTGTCTATTGTAATTTTGCTAGAGATGTTTCTATTCTACCATAATTCTTAAAAAATTGTGATAATACCCTATGAAGCCAAGAAATCCTTGAAGATGCTTTATGGTTTTGGGGATTTTAAATTCCTTAATGGATTTAATTTTTTTAGATTCTACCTTAACACCCTCATGAGATACAATATGACCCAAATATTGCACCTCTTGTACTCCAAATAAAAATTTGGAGGTTTTTTAATATAATTGTTTCTCCTCCAACAGTAGCACCCTATAAACATGTTTAACATGACTCTTCCAAGACTTGTTGTAGATTAGTATATCATTGATCTATATGGGAAAGTTACTAAATTATGCTTCTCTTTCCACAAACAAGTAAAATAAAACTAAGGATATTTTCAACACTTTTCAAGCAAGAAATGTGTCATGAATCAACTTTTGAAAAAAAGTGAAAATAAAAAGGATTTTTTCACGGAATTCACCCTTCTCGGGTTACATCTTTGGGTATGTCAACATCACTAGACCACTCAATTATTCATTTTAAATGGAGTACATAAACAAGTGCTACAATAAGTATGTGGCTATCACCTCTCCTAGGTAATGTTATTTTCATAAAACTCTCACAACTACAACAGCTCAAAAACCTTCTACAAAGATGTCAAAAACCCTACTGAATTGAGTTAAAACAAGCACATGCATACTTCAATTCCATATTGAAGTGTATACACATAAATTCATAACAAAGAAATTCAACCTTCGAGTTGAACTTTGCTGGTCACAAATGTTATAGTGATCTTCTGGAAATGAGATTACCCCTACAAGGTCTTCTCAATGTTCAGATGGCCTCGAAAACTTCTCTTAATATCTTATTGATGCATAGAACTGTTTTCTTCAACCTAAAAAAATACCTGATATATATGCTTTAATACCAGAATAGAGGCTTCCATTCGATTCAGAACATCCAAAAATTGTTGTGAAACCTCTGTCTGAGCTCAGTTTGGATAAAAAATACTCTATTTATGACTTCCCCAAGATTCTCCACTAACCACTCCCCAATTTTCTCTAGGGCCGACATCATCCTACAATTTATCCCTTTATCCATGCTAAATAGGTGACAAATTGCTTCTTTTTTTGGGGTGAATTTTTCACCTCCTTAATTTTCCCTCTATGACTATGGCCTGAAAAATTGTTTTTAAAAAACAAATGGCCCACCGACGGTTTTACCAACCATTGGCATGTGGCCACCACACGTTGACCATTAGCATATAATACAGGGGGGCTCGAGACTAGTCTGTTGCCCGAGGTCCCGCTGGTGGCAGTGACTAAGGGTTGGGGCTAGACCCCGGACCCCTCTGCCAACCCTCTAGTGGTTAAACAATATAACAAACCTGCTAACTATATGGCTAAGTCGTAATCCATTGTATAGTGGTAAATTTTTGTGCTTATTGGGTAGAGGTCGAAAATTCGACTCACTGGGGCTATGCTTGACCCTAAAAAAAGATTTGCAGCCCCACGTGCTGCCACGTGGTGACCATTGGTTGGGCGACGTGTCAGCACATGGTTGGCGCAAAATGAACCAATAAAAATATTCCACAAAGAACCTGTCATACAATTCCACATGGAACTCTCCGATTCACCGAAGGAAACCAAAGGAATTGACCATTCGATTTCCACGTAGGCATGCCTAGTCAGCTATACAGATTACCGACTGGGTTGTCTACACATTTTTTTTTAAAACATTTCATATTTCACAGAGTGGACAAAACACGTTTCTGGGAGCATACAGTGTTGGTTTTCCATGAAACAAGTTGCACTAGATTTATAACAACGAGATTTGCACGGTCTTTTAGGTTCCACATCATTCTAACAACTTTCAGTTTTTAGCATAATTTTGAGTACCTGGTCACGCTTCCCCACTGGAAGTTTTTTGACCCCAAAATATCTTTCATTATTGAAAATGTGGATGCAGGTACTACCCCCTCACCCTTCCATTCTCAATCCACTGGAATTTTCCTAAATTCAACAATTTGAGCTTTTCATAAAAACTGATTTTTTTCCTTGATTCTGGAGACCATGTATTGCTATTGTAGATACCATGATGTTTCAACTTCCCAGAATTTACAGAACAAAAAACTATGTTCCTTGAAGAAACAAATATGTTCCTTATTTTTTCTTCAATCAAAGGAAACTTGATCAAATACTTCATCTTTGAAGTAAGGTTTGTTGAAGACCAATCTTGATTCCATCAGGGAATTCAAAAGAAAAATAATATGCTTTAGTGTCCTCGAACTGAAATTATATATTGCTGCAAAAATTTTCACTGAAAACATTGTCCTTTCCTGCAAGCATAGTCATCTTATATAATCTTGAAAAAGAAATATTTGATTTCACACAAGTTTCATCTTGATACTTGTATCAGTGAATCATAAGACAACTTATAGAAAATATTGAACAACAAATTGTGCATTCACTAAAAATTTCTAAACATGTGGACTTATGAAAAGCCAATACATACATCAAATGAAAACAACTTCTTTTTGAACATGGTGACACTAATGTTCACTTTTACAAAGTAACCAAAAGGTAAAGTCAACAAGTATTATCAACAATTTACAAGACAATTGTACAAAAAGTGTACCCAAATCTCGCCTCTCCTAGGCGTTTGGATTCTCTTCTTCCAAAAGAACATTGCCATGTTTTATGCCTAGAATTTGATTCATTATTTTCACCATGACTAGGCATTGCTCGTACACAATGACACAATGGTTAGTAGCATTACAAAAAGTACAAGGATATTGATTCCATAGGTATTCAAAATTTACATGCTTTGTAATGTGATAACTTTCTTTGGAGTTGAAACTCTAACGGTTGTTGCAAGGTGGAGACATATTATGCTTAGATGTTTGATGTCCTCCAAGCCTTTTGGAGAACTCTCCAGACTCTTTTTGGTTGTATCCCAATCCTTGGTATTTTTGCCTTTCCTTAACCACAACAGAATTGGTAATGCCTTGAACATTCTTGCCAAGACCTCCACCTTTGTATCCCATCTTGGAGAGCAAAATCATACCTACACCCTTGGTATGCTGCTCAAATTCTGTAAAATATTTATCATGCAAATGAATAGAAGGAGTAGCACTTGATATATTGATTACCTCTTTGAACTTGTCATGCATCCTTTTTACTCTTGATGATGACGATGATGGCCAAATTCAATATGTATCTATCCATCCACTTTTGTTTGTTGGAATAGGATGTCTTTCTTCGAGATGATTGCAACTCTCACATGCATCTTCTCTTACATATGGTCCAAAATAATCTTTCAAATCATGTGCACATTGCAGCTTCATCTTGGAGTTTTCTTTTGTTGGTGTAGGAGTAACTGTTTCTGCAACTTGCATTAGGGGAGTTTTGAGGTCTAAAATGGGCCTCATAAGAAAAATGTACAGCCAAAATAAAATTTATAGGAACCAATAATATTCAAGATGATGCCAACCATGGGGGATGATTCACCACTTTTGGAGTAAAAAGTAAAAATATTAAAAACTAATAAAATAATAAAATATTTTTTCAACTCGTATTTTGAACTTATATACCTAATTTTTTACTCAAATTTCGAGCGGGAGTACTCATTGGATGAAAATTTTAATTCCTCGTCCAAGGAGTAACCATGGTGCATACTTTCAATGGACCGTGCTACATGGAAAATGTAAATACATGAAAAAATGTGATTGCAATCACAATGTTTCATGTATTTCTCATTTTTCATGTAGAAAGGTCCATCAAAAGTATGCAACATTGGTACTCATTGGATGAATAATAAAATTCTACAGCCAATAAGTGTTTCTGCTCAAAATTTGAGTAAACCCATAGCGTGATAAGTTGAAAGTATTATTTGAAAATACGAGTTGAAAAAATAGTTCTTTATTTCTTCCCTCTAAAATTTGATGATGTAAAATAATCTTATTTTATTATTTCCACTATTATGTTATAATTTCCTTAGGAGGCCCATTTTAGATGTCAAAATTCCCCTGGTGCTCATCGAGCACTTGTTGCAACATAAAGTGTATGTTTATTCTCCTCTTTAGTCCTCTCCAACATTCTTCTTAACTCCATATTTTCCATTTGAAGAGCCAAATTTTGCACTTCAAGATCTTGAATACTTCTTTTGCTACTCATCTTGCAACTTGGTCAAACCTGCTCTGATACCAACTTGATATGTATAGAAAAGTTAGTGAATTCTACTTCTCTTTCCACAAGCAAGTAAAACAAAATTAAGGATATTTTCAACACTTTACAAGCATGAAAAACATGTGTCTTGAATAAAATTTTGCAAGAAAGAGAAAATACAAAGGATTTTTTCACGGAGTTCACCCCTCCTGGGTTACATCTCCGGGTCTATCAACATGATTATACCATTCAATATATTTAGTTTAAATGGAGTACATAAACAATTTTTGCAATAAGTATGTGGCTATCACCTCTCCTAGGTAATTTTTTTGTCATGGAACTCTCACAACTACAACATATCAAACACATTCTACAAAGATGTCAAAACCCCTACTAAATTGAGCTAAAACAAGCACATTCATACTTCAATTACACATTGAAGTGTATACACATAACTTCATAACAAGGAAATTGAACCTCTAAGCTGAACCTTCCTGGTCAAAGTTGCTACAGTGATATTCTAAAAATGAGATTACCCTTACAAGGTCTTCTCAATGTTCAAATGGCCTACAAAACTACTCTCAATATCTTATTGATCCATACACCTATTGTCTTAAACCTGAAAAAAATACCTGATAGATGTATTAAAATCAGAAAATAGAGGCTTCCATTGGATCCATAACATCCAAAATTTCCTATGCGGCCTCTTTTTGAGCTCAATTTGGATAAAAAATCCTCTAGTTATGACTTCCCCAAGTTACTCCACTAATTGCTCAACAAATTGCTCTAGGGTCAACATCGTCCTACAATTTCACCCTTTATCCACACTAACTGGGTGACAAAATCCTTTTTTTCCTGGGAAAATTTTGCGTCATTAGTTTTCCCTCTATGGCTATGGGCAGAAAATTTGTTTTTAAAAAACAAATGGCCCAGAAATTTTTTTTTTAAAACAAATGTCTCACCAATCGTTTTTCCAACTGTCGGCATATAGCCACACCACACTGAATATTAGCATATAATATGGGGGGGGGGGGGGGGGGGTGGGGGCGCGGGGCGGGGGGGTGTTTTGTGTCACTCTCCTGCTCGTATGTCCCATTGCAGGCACTGGGCAGGCTAGACCCTGGCCCCCTCCCCCAACCCTCTTACATTTAAAAAATATAACAAACCCGCTAATTATATGGCTAAGTTGTAACCCATTGTGTAGCGGTAAATGTTAGTGCTTGTTGCGTAGAGGTTAGAAGTTCGATTCCTCAGGGCTCCGCTCGAACCTAACCAAAATTTTTTAGCCCCACGTACTGGCATGTGGTGACCCTTGGTTGGGCCATGTGTTAGCACGTGGTTGGCCCAAATTGAACCAATCAAAATCTACCACAAAGAACCTACCATACTGTGCCACTTGGCACTCTTGTATTCATCAAAGGAAAACAAAGGATTTGACCAATCAATTGCCATGTAGGAATGCCCAGTGAGCTATACGAACTGCTGACTGGGTTTTCTGCACATTTTTTTTTTAATTTCCTATTTGACAAAGTGGACAAAACACGTTTCTCAGAGCATACAATGTTGGTTTTCCACGAACGAGTTGCACTGGATTTAGAAATATGAGATCTATGCAGTTGTTTAGGTTCAACACCATTCTGACAAATTTCCCTTTTTAGCATAATTTTGAGCACTTGATAAATAATCAAAAAATACTAACACAAATTTTGTAATGAAGGGCTTGAAAATGGAAGTCATCAAACCTTGAAATGTAGAAGGTGCATTGGTAAGGAAAAAAGTGGAGTGACAAAAAATTCATAATTACCCTCATGAGTTATTAATGTTTTTTCTGGTATGTCTTCAGTCTTCATTATAATTTGATGATATCCTGAATGAAGATCCAACTTGGTGAAGTAAATTTCTCCATGTAATTCATCCAAAAATTCATCAATGTCATGGATAGGAAATTTATCTTTAATCGTGAGATTTTTTAGCTCCATATAATCATGAAACATGTGGCATGATCCATCCTTCTTATGCACCAATACTACTGGAGCATAGAAAGAACTTTGACTAGGTTGAATTATACTGACCTCTAGTATTTCTGCAACCATGTGTTCAATTTCACTCTTTTGGGCATAGGGATATCTGTAAGGCCCAATGCTTGGAGGAACACTTCCTGGAATCCAATGAATAGCATGATCATGATAATGAATAGGTGGGAAGACTTTGGTAGTCTCAAATACCTTGGAATGATTGTCCAAGACTTTTTGGAGATATGGATAAATAGATGATTTAGATTTTTGTACCTCTAGTGAGCATAATTGTGTAATTATGCCTCATTGTTATTTCCTTAAAAGATTTTTCATGTCATTAGATTTAATTATCTTTCCTGGTTTCCTTCCAATACCCTTTAATTCAACTTCCTTTCTTTCCTAAAAAATATTCAAGAAAATTTCTTGAAAATTAAAAGATATCATACCCAAATATTGTAACCATGGACCCCTAGTACAACATCAGAACAACCCATTGGAATGGAAATAATTTCACTATTAAATACCTATTCCCCCATGGTTAGCTTGATATTATGGCACTTTCCATAGAAATTTATAGTTCCTCCATTTGCAACCATGACTTGATACTCTGGTGTTGGATATAGGAAGCAATTCAATTCTTTGGCTATCTTACAATGAATAAAATCACAGGTACTACCTGAATAAATCAGCACTGTTTCCTTTTTCTTCTTCATATGTCCCTCTATATTGAGAGTTTGAGGAGTGGTAATTCCTACCAATGCATTACAAGATATGGCCAGATTCATTTATTCTTTCTCTAGGGTTGGCTCCTGGTGTATATCCTCTTCTTTTGACATTTCTTGTTCCTTTTATTCCTCCTCTTCATAATCTATGTAAAATAATTTCTTCTTGGCACACTTATGACCTTTAGTGTACTTTCTATCACAACTGTAACAAATACCTTTTTCTCTTTTTTCTTCCAGTTTTTGTGGTGTCAACCTTGTAGGTTGTGGAGTGCTAGGAGCAACAACACTTCCATATTTTTAGTTATGAATGGTAGACTTCCTTGTTTCCGTAATTTTTCTTTCAACCTTTCTTTCCACCTGAAATGAATTCTCCAATGAATCAAGTTCCAAAAGGCGAACCTCATCTTGGATTTTATCCTTTCAAGTCCATATTAATATGTCAATTATATGTTCCTATGGAATATCATTTATGCTTATATTCAATTTTTGGAAGTCGTCAATATGCTCTGTCATTGAACCCTTTTGTTTGGTATTTATCAAATGGCTAAAGAAGTTGTTTCTCTTTGTATCCTCATTATGTTATATAATTTCCACCATAAAAATTGAACAATTGACAAGTGTTTTATGAGAACAAAGCCGTCAATACCATACAAAATCATTGGGTTCTAAATATAAAGTTGCAATGTTTTCCTTTTATGTGTGTTTCACATTATGGAGATCAAAATATTTCTCCATATGTAGTATCCATGTTATCAAATCATTACCATAAAACTTAATCATATCTATCTTTGCAATGTGGTGGTTCTTAAACCCGCATTGGAGTCTCTAAAATCATGATTCATATTCCCTTTGTCCTCATCACGATTTTCATAGATTACCTTGTCACCACCAGGAAGCATTTCTTGCAACAAATTTGTTAACCCTTCCAACTTTACATTCATTGTGTCCATGTCTACCTTAAAAACCTCTATTTTATCTTTTAAGAAATCCATTTCATCTTTGTTTTATCTTTGTGAGAGCGAAATTTGTTGCACTTGGTCCCTTATCTTCGATATATCATGTGCAATTCTTCCTCTTCATTCATCATAGTATATCTTTATGAATACTTAATGGGTGTGTTAGGGTCCTATAATAATGGGGATCATAATTTTGGATTGAATATGTTAAGTCTTGTAATATTGTACATATCTTTTCTTTCTCCAAATTTTTTCCCATATTAAAAAATGAAAAGAGGGTATGTCCTAAAAGAAAAATCAAAGGACCAAAATAAAAGAAGATCAAAAAATAATATAAACTATGAACCTCGCAAAAAGAAATAAAAATAGATCCTGAAAGTGTTTCACATTCAAATGACACTACTCTTAGTTTAATTTATGCAAATAAAAATTGTGTGCAGCTTGTCCAAAATGCCACAATTCATGATGATCATATAGTTTAATGTTCATTCATTCATGCTTTTAAATTTCATGTCATGATAGTTAGTGAATAAAGATCTGCCCAAACCATTTAATCTTATCAGATCAACAGTTAGATGGAGAATAAAAATGAGCTCATCAGTTTAATATAAGCCATTGGAAGTTATAAGGTTATAAGTAGGTTAGTTTTCTTATCAAAATAAAATAAAAGGGTCAGCAAGCTCAAATGCACCCAATAAATGAAGTAAAAAATGTTAGGGTAAATAAAGGGTAGGTAGATTACTTTCACAAGTCATGGAAAGCATCAATTGGTTCATCTCATATCGCTAAAATCCTCCTAAATCCCCTTCCCCTTGCTAAAATCGTATTTCCACTCTTGGAAGTCATTTCCCCTTGTAGGATACCCATTTCCCCTTATTCTAACCCTTTTCCCTCTCCTAAACTCCTTTTCCTAGTTAAATACCCATTTCCCTTTGAAAAAACCCTTCCCCTTTACTAATTCCAGATTATTAAATTAAAATATGCAAGACCCACTTTGCATAGTTTAAAAGCACTAAAATATTATATTGGACCCCATTGTAAAAACCCCTCCCCGGTATCATTTAACCTATTACTAGCGTATTTCTAACATCCCATCATTATAATTTACAACACCCTTTATATCATTTTAGCATATAGTTTATATTTCATTTCAATCTCCCCACTATATAATCCCGGGTCCCACTTTTAATTAACCCCGCTTATTATATATCCCTAACCCACCTTAGATTAAACCCTGATCCCTTTTATATTTAACCCATTCACATATTTTCTGAACCTCACACATATTACTCCCCGCTAACATATTAACCCCTTCATATAATACCGACCCACATCTATTATTAAAACGTTCACATATATATTATACCCCTCCGCATAAAATATCCCCAGGTCCCACCTATCAGAACCCCCTAACTCCTAAATCCGTCTGATTTCCATTCATTAGATCTAACGCCCAATAAGTGTTTTCACACCGCTGACAGTCCAATGTTTAAAGCTGTAGGGGGGTGCAAAATGGGTGGTTTCACACCCCCGCCCCTTTTCCATGCAGTAGTCCCATATTATATCACATCCCCCATCCTAAAACCACCAAACAAATTTTTGCGATGTGATAACCCACCATACCACCTTTTCGCTACGCGATGAAACCAGGTGCTATTATAAACCAAACCTCCACACCATATGATTAAACTGCTTTCGATTAAAAGTAATAAAGCCTGCCTGAAACCATTTTTTCATCATTTCTATTTAATTACGAAAAAGAAACCAAAAGAACCATTTCCTGACTGAGAATTGAAGCCTTGCAGACCAAGAAAGCCCTTGCTGCCTCCTAGACTTCTACAGGCCACATTCGACCATTTTCTAGGTAATCCTAAGCCACTTGAGACCATTAAATTAAGCAAAAAAGTAATAAATTGATAAATTAAACGAATCAATGGCCTCCCAAAGCATTATATCTGTTAACCCTCTTCAACCACCTGTGGTAGGTGTGGAGCAAGCCCCTCTTACTGTTAAGGAATTCAAATTCAGTGACACAGTCACTGATTTTAACCTTTTAGAGCTCCATTGCTGGAGCCATGAAAAATTAATAGACTAGGCAGATGATATACACCTATGAGACTCAAACCTACCTAAATCCATCTTCCCATAGACCTTCCAGTTTCCAGAACTCATTATACTTTTCCAGATCAACTATTTTCCCAATGAAAGAGCTCTAGTAACCCCAAGCCAAGAGATTTTATTCACACTCACTACACAATCCATAAATCAGATGTTACAGATCCAAACCAAACCTGATGAAGTCTGATTATCAATTAAAATCCTCACTGAACTCTATCTAAAGCTGGAGTTTCCCAAAAGACTCAAAATATTCTATAATTTCCTTCCTCCATCAATAGAAACCCCAAAAAGTAATCCTCCTTATTCAAATTCCATATTTTCAGAGAGAATCAGAAATATTGTTACAATGATGCCATGCATTTTAGTGTATTTTACTGATGAACATGTAGATGCATCCATCCTAGGTTTTCTGTCCATATTCTACCCAGGTCAGCCTCCAGCTTCAACCTTCAACTTTGCCTAATACCTATCATATGAAATCCATGATCAACTGGTCAAGTTACCAGAGGAAGGAGTATTTAAATAATCCTCTATTTTGTTCCATTTTTCTTATATTTCCAATCATAAAGGTTTGGAGTTAGCCTCCAAAAAATGGACACAAAGAGTAACCCCCAATCTGTAGTCTTTTGGACATCCTTGATCAAAAATGATTCCACAAAATTCATCTATAAATACTTCATTGATTCATTTTTTTATCCAGTTGTTAATATGCTAAGCAGTGTCATTCAGCCCAGAGTCAGTGAACATATACATAAAGTATTGCAGTTTTCATATCAAAGTAAAACAGGAGACTGGTATTTATACTAGAATCATACAGAAAATAGGGTGTATGGAAGCCAGCTTACTCCATACAAGATTCCCAAATACCTCCCAATGAGTTTATTTGCATTAGAATACATCAGAAAAATCCTGAATTCAGATGAAGTTAATTTCCTTTCAGCAAAGAATAAAACTCAATTCAATATTAAGAAGTAGTTAGGGCCTTTTATTTTCAATAATAGGAATGTTGGTCAGCAAGAATAAAAGTATTTACAAGATTTCAAATTCAGTAGCAGTTTCAAATGGTAATATGATCCCTTGGGAGTCATAAATAAGTGAAGAGTCAAATTCAAATTGACCCATTTTATTCATGAGTCAAAGCCTGATGTTGAAAAGTATTCCAACCAGTGAAAGTGGTTGGAAAATACTTTACAAGAGGTGGAGAAGCAGGTTGATACTAGTTCCATCTTGCTTACTCCAACCCCACAAGACAGGAATTCAAAGAGGGCAAGAGAGGAAGGCTCTTATTCTACAGAGACTACTACTGATACCAAATTTAAGCTAATTTACAAGAAAAAGGAAAGTTGAATCCAGTGATAGAACAAGAAGAGATAGTTGACATAGTTGAAGTCATTGATATAGATATAATTGTTAGAGATAATGCACCTCCAATATTTTCAGAATAAAAAAATCTATCATCAACCTCCAGTGCACAAATCATTCAAAAACAACATAGTGCAGAGGTTTCATCATCAAGCAAACTAGTGGATAAAGAAAAAGATATAATGGAAAAATACAAAGAAATTAAAATGAAGAATGAAGCATTGAAAGCTGTAACTTATGCCAGTATTGGAAAAAAACTCCTAATGACCAAAATAGGTTACTTTCTTCTTTTGATTACAAGACTAGAAACATGCAAATGACATTTTTACAGCCAACAATGCAGGCTCCAAAATCATCAGCAGATTACAAGAAAACAACCTTTGAAGTTCTTTCTAAGGATGTGCATCCCATAGATCAGATTGAGTTTCATAAACAATCTAGATAAATGATCTATTCCACTATGACACACAAGGCTTTAAGTGTCCAAAAACTTCATAATTCTCTAGAAAATATCATAACATAGTTAAAACTAGAGAAAGCCTCTTCACAAGAAAAGGATAATAGGATAAAATCACTTGAATAATTGGTCATGGAGGTTGGATATGATCCAAAGAATATCAAAGAAGTAGAAGAGCTTATCAAGAAGAAGAATGCAGACATAGATGCATTGAAGAAATAACTTAAGTTACCAAAAACAAAGCATCCACAAACTAAAGAAGTTTTGGAAAATGAAAATTAGAAGGATGAAATGATGAATCTCATCATTCAGTTGACAGCTCAACTGAAAGAGATGGAAAATGAAATGGACAAATTAGTGTAGGAAAATCAAGCCAACATCGAAGCAGTTCCTGTTACTGCCATTCCTATAGCTTCAACATCAGCTCCATTACCTACAACACTTCCAGTGACAACATAAGTTCTAGAAACTACACCAGCAACAACATCAGCCCATCCCACTGATGAGGCAAGTAAATTGATTAAGGCAATGCAGTATATGTCAATTCAAACCAGTGAGATCAATAGGCTCAAAGAACAAGTGAAAAATATAGAAGATGAAAATAAATTGGCTCAAGTAATGTATAAAGCAGAATCAAATAAAAAAAACAGATTGACTGATAGAATTCATAAGTTAGAAAAGGAATTATCATTGAAAGAGCCTCTAGCCCAAGCAAAACAATAGTTGTGGGCCAATATCACTAACTTAGTTAATGATATTTGGCCTTCTATACAGGTTATATTTTAATAGAAGGAATTGATAAAAGAGGCAAGTGATGCAATCCAAAAGGTCAAATAAGAGCTTGGAAAGAAACCAGAGGAAGCCACAGAGATAATTAAGTTCCTAAATTCCAAAAACAAGCAGGAATTAGAAGAACTTGGGATAACAGATAGAACAAAGAATATCTTAGAAGCGAAGAAAGTGATTTCCAAAAGAAATCTGATGATACATCTTGAATACAAATGCCAAAAATGGAGCTTGCAATAAATAGATTCATGGAAAAATTTAATGTTTTGAGGCAAAAAGGTTTGCCTAATCCTTTGGTGATTAATGATAAAATAACGAGGCATGAGGACTATGATAAAAAGATCAGGGAAGTAGACAAAGAGACTTCCAACATTTAATCAATGAAAGGAGTTCCCACAAGAAAAGTGCTCATTCAAAGTTTAGAGAACTTCTTTTACCTCCAGCATGAGGTAAATCACCTTTCTGTCAATAATCCCGCATTTGAAAAACATACAGAGGCTGATGAGATTTACAGGAGGATGGTAAAAATCAAACTTCCAGATGAAGAAGCCTAGGAAAAATTGTGTGATTTACTATGACAAGTAAAAGTAAAAACATGTAAAAGAAAATTCACAGAGTTAAAGAGAAGTCAGATAAAAGATAGAGGTAAAAGAAAATCCATATGACAAGTAGCGTGAAATACAAGCCAGCGTGAAAGACAACAACTATCAAAGAAACAAACAACAAATCAATAAAACAGGGATAGTTTTCATTCAGTTAATAGGTGTCTCTATCTTCTTGCATGAAGATATTTATTTTCCTTAATTAAATCCTAATCAGTTGATAGGATATTTTGTATAAATACTTCATCAATTTGGAGTATTGAGGGTGGATTCCTAAACATTTCTATAGTTGAATTGATCTACTACTTGAGGGTTTATTGTACCTTTTTTTCCAAGTTGACAGACATGACAAGTAATAAAGGAATTTCTTTACAGAATTCATGTGTTGAGCTACTTCAATGAAGTATATTTCAATTGTTCATGTGTTTTAAATTTTAATGTTATAACAGGAATTTTATTGCAGAATTTTTTAAAATACACTTTATTCTGAACTATTATTCATTTTAATGTTTTCTTCTGATATCTAGTTTTGAGAATCCTTGATTGCTCTCTGATCCTGATTTACCTCTTTCACCTCCCTTCATTATTTTGTTTAAGGAATCCTTAATTTCTCCTTGATCCTGATTGAAAACCACTTCACCATTCAGCCTTTAAGATTTGATTTTGCTCAGCTACCTTGCCCTGTAACACTTCCTTTAGTACTTGATTCTATTTTGTTTTCTTGATATATTGACTCCATAGCCCAATGGAAAGTCAAAAGACACCTATCCATCTAAATCAGTAATTCCACCAACAAATCAAAATCAACCCAAATCAATCTTACATAAATAGCTTAAAATCAATTAAAACAACAAAGATAAATCATTAAGAGAGATCCCTCTTTGAGCATTATGAAGGCTAGATCATAATCTCCAAAATTGGTTGATAGTTACCTCTTTTATTCTTTTGACACAACATAACAACCCTAGGGAAATTTCAGAGTGATAAAAGGGTGTAGAATTGTTTTGTTTTGGATGAATTTAAGAACCAAATACTGAATCTATGCTTAAATATTCCTTTGAATCACTTCAATTGATTTTTTCAAACAAAACTTATGCAATTGTTTTAAAAACAATACACACCTTTTTGCTGCTTTGTAGGAGCTTGATATTGAATCTTTTGTATCCCTATAATTTCAGATCCTAAAGGTCTAAAATTTCATCATGTGGTATCCCATTAAGTCTGCTTTCCAACCCCACAAGTCATACCAATATTGGAGTCTTCAAGAAAGCGTTCTTCCTTATTTCCCATGATGACCTATTTATATACCGTTTTAGTAGAGAAAACTTGTACTGAGTGCTCCATGTCATTATTTTTACCTTGGATACTAAAATTTCGATAGGAAAAATTACAGTCCAGTCTATTTAAGCCCTATTTGACATAATTCCATCTTGATGCCTGAAATGAAATTTATGGCGATTTTCCCTAGGTCACCTGTTTGAGATTAAATTTTGGAGAATGAAAAACCCTAAATTCCCCGGATTCTATCTCATAAAATATAGAGAACCAAGATTTGATTTCTTTACATGAAATTCACCAATATATTGTCTCCACGTGGTCAAAATTTCTGCTTCTGAAGCCTCGTAGAAATAAAGTTATAGTGAAAAATCCAAGATGACATTTTTGAAGAAGAAAAACCCTGTAATCGAAAGCTCTGATACCACATGTTATGCTACCAACTCACAAAGAAAAAGAAATAATATGTCAAAAACTTAAAAAATATCCTCTTCAAGGGGGAAACCTCCTTTCTATTACACAAATGAACAATTTTGGATGATAGAAATGACAAGGTCTTTTTTCTATGTATAGGACTCTATGGGGTCACAATATAATTAAAGCCCACATAACAATAATAATGTAATTGCACACGAATAATAGTAGCTGAATTCCATGGGAGACAATCATAACAATATGGGGACTACATGGACACAACAATAACAATAAGGGGGTTACTCTAACAATAACAATAAGGTGATACACTAGTATTATAGGGACCTAACAATTGCTTTTTATCTTCCTAAATCCTTCAAAATGTAGTCTGTGACAAGAGTTTTGTTCATGTTTTGAGCCTTTTTTTGGAAAGTCTTCTTTTGACTAGCTATAACTAGAAAACCATATTCATTGGAATATGTACATTAGAATAACTTAATTATGGTTCCAACAAAAAAAAAAAAAAAAAAACCTTCCGCCATTCATACAATAACGTGATCCTTTTACTATCTCACTTGGTGAGGGGTTAGTTCATGAAAATAGAGGTCTTGGGTTCAAGTCTCCTTCTCAAGCTTCTTTTGTAAAAAAAATTTGTTCAAAGGAGCAGATTTTAAAAAAAAAAAAGACGCACTTAATCCCGTTCCCTTAACTATTTGGCATCTACAACTCATATTTTTCAAAAGGCATAACTTCTTCATCTGGAAGCCGTTTTTAGAGCCGTTTTTTTTTAAACAACCTAATTTTTTGAGATCTTTCCATTGGAGCAGTTATTTTCAGCTTTCTGTAGCTCCAATTTTATTTTTTTAAATGGAAAGTGCATGACCGGTCATTCTTAACAACACCAATTATTTCCAATGGCTACCTCACATGGTAGATATACTTAGAAGTAAAGGGTTTTATAGAATAGCCACAGGTCAAGAAAATAAACCTTCTGATGATGATAAAGTTCCTAAATGAGAAAATAGACAAGATCAAGCATGAGGGTTGATAGGAATGTCCATTTCTCAACATCTTCGATTTCACATCCTTGACATTGACACCCATGATAAATCCCTGGAAAAGCTAAATACTATTTTTGGCATTCAAAATCAATCAGGGCCCACTAGCATGAAAATGAGTTGCTTACTTTGGATCCTAATAATTTCTCCTCTATTGAAGACTTTTTTCCAAATTCAAGACCCTTAGACTTCTTTTACAAGGGTGTAAGGTCAAAAAGGAAGATGGTAGCCTCATATATTGCATTCTTGCTAAGTTTGGTCCTGCATACTTTGTATTTTTTTCCGCCTTCCATTCCACCAGAGAAGCCATCATTTCTTCAGGAACCTCCTACAAGAATCCATCTTTTGATGCCTTTTGTTATTCTTTGATAAGAGAACAAGAAAAACATTTACACCTTGGTCTTATCACTGCTGGAAACGCTTCTAAGAAAGCCTTAGCAGCCCAACAACAACCATATCAAAAGAATCCCAAGAAGCAGTATCCTAAAAAATATGGTCCTAAACCAAACAAGGGCCCTAAGCAATTTCAGCCGCAAACTGAAAAATAAAATCACCAAATAATAAGGCAAATCAAAACAAAGGGAAGAAGACAGATAGACATTGCAACTTTTTCAATCGGGATGGCCATATAGAGTCCAGATTTTTTAAGAAGATGGAAGCCTTAGAAGCAACAATGAAGAAGCAAAACATCAATTTGGAGCACTCTTCACCTTCATCTTTAGGCATGTCACTTTCTTCTTGTGGTTGTCAAGCATCAAGATCTATTTATGCGTTAAATATATCTTCCTCTTCTCCTTCTCATGAGTGGCTCATTGATTCTGGAGCTTCTTACCACATGGCCAAAATAAAGCCATGTTTTCTTCTTTAAATGATTGTAACACCAAACATATTTATGTTGGTGATGATAGATCTCTTAGTGTTGTACGATCTGGAACCATTCATCTAGATAATAGTAAATTTAATGATGTACTATGTGTTGCTAACTTTTCATGCAACCTTCTATCTGTTTATCAGATAACTCATTCAGGTGAAGGGAAAATATTAGAATTCTCACCTCATGATGTTGTAATAAAGGACCTCAAATATCCTAAACATATTTTAGCTACTGGCATTATTGATGATTCCACAAGGTTGTATAATTTTGAAAATTTTGGGTCATCATCTCTTCCCTATGTTTTTGTTGCTCATAATGATGATGTGAGCAAACTTTGGCATGCGATATTTGGTCACTTAAACTATCGCTCTCTTCAAACTCTATGTAAGGAAAATATGGTGACAGGCCTTCCTATGGTATCTTTCTGAGATGGTGTTTGCTGCAGATGTGCACTCGGAAAACATCATCGGTATAGTTTTGACAAACGTGCCTCTTAGCATGCTTCAGCCCCTTTGCAGCTTGTGCACAGTGATTTATGTGGTCCACTTCCTGTTGTTTCTTTCTCTGGTTACAAGTACTTCTTAACTTTCATTGATGATTTTTCCAAACTCACTTGGGCATATTTCTTAAAACTCAAGAGTGAAGTTTTTAACATGTTCTTGGCCTTTAAGGCCTTTGTTGAGAAACAATCTGGACATCAAATTCTTAATTTAAGATCATACAATGGCAGAGAATATGTTAACAACAAATTTATCAACTTCTGCATTGAGCATGGCATTCATTTGCAACATATTGTTCCATATACTCCACAACAAAATGGTGTAGCTGAAAGGAAGAATCGCACCCTAAAAGAAATGGCTAATTGTATGCTTCAATCTAAAGGACTTGGTTTCAATTTTTGTGCAGAAGCCATTAACTATGCAAATTACATAGTAAATTGCACTCCTACTAAGGTTTTAAAGAATATAACTCCAAAAGAAGCTTGGAGCTCAATCAAACCAGATGTAAGTCACTTTCGTGTTTGTGGAAGTGATGCTTGGGCCCATATTCCAGATGTGAAACATAAAGCCTTAGAACCTAAGAGTGAAAAATGTATTTTTGTTAGATATTCTAAAGATGTCAAAGGATATAGACTTCTTCAACCAAAATCCAAAATTATAATCATTAGAAGAGATGTAAATTTTGATGAAAATATATTAGCCTGCGAGCCTAGTTTCGCGGGTGTGCCACCTTTGGCCTGCAAGCCTGATTCGGCATGTGTGCCACCTCTATCTCTCTCTTCTATGTTTAATAGCATTCCTTCTAGTTCATATGATGACAGCGAGGATAAAAATCCTCCTCCAACTCGTGAAATTGTTCCTTATACTCCACTGCTTCCAATATGGGTCTGATCTACTCAGGATGCAGTAGGTTCTCTTCCAAGTGACCTTGCCGATCGACGACATACACGTTCTCAGCTCGAAAGAGCTTCTTCCTTATTGGCTCAAGTTCTAGAAAACGTTGATCCAGAAACCTTTGAAGAAGCCTCCAGTCATCCAGATTGGGATGAATCTATGAATGAAGAGTATCGTTCCTTATTGGCAAACAATACTTGGGATATTGTTCCTCTTCCGAAAGGAAGAAAACTTGTCAGATGCAGATGGGTTTACAAAAAAAAATTTGGACCAAATGGAAAATTGGATAGACATAAAGCTCGTCTTCTAGGTGCATGTGAAATTTATCATCAACCTAATACTTATGAGTTAAAATAACATGTTAAGCTTGCATACACACAATGTACACCCAATATACTATATAGATGTGGATCATATCTCTAAAAGTGATAATAATGATGATCAATAATATCCAAATCATGGGTCCATGTCTCATTAATGACTCTTTTGACAATAATATATACATATTTTCACTCATTCACCATGTAGGTCCACTACTAGGAGGACCCACTATTACATATTAAATTAACCCCAATTTGCCCCAGCACGGTCATAACATATTCCTCTGCTTGAAAATATTTTCTCAAATATTTCTAATCGAAGGCATTGCATTTAATGAAACTAAGTAATAATATTTCCTTCTATGTTCTTTTGGTTATTTCCATTGATAATATCCATCCGTCCTAATCATTTCTTTTTTGGTTTCAACCCTTGATTAGTTGATTTTACAAGGCTTCTTTTCCTTTGATTATGTGAATTGTTCATTTGTAGTAATTTTTTGTGTTTTATAATTACCTTTGAAGCACAATTGTTCCTTGATGTCACCTTCCTTGAATGTTGTTGATTCTTCCCTTTTCTTCCTTTGTAGTGCTAATATCAATATTATTGTCTTTACTAACCATATTTTCATGGAGAACAATTGTTAAAGTGATATTATTGATGATTTATACAACGATTCATTATAAATTAATGTGTTAGATAATAACTCTTTAAAGAAATAAAGTACATCCATATTTCCAAATCATAGGTCAATATGTGCAATAGACTAAACATTCCTTAATTCCACATTCCATAAATATTTCTAATTCTTTCATCTTCTTCCTTGGTAGTGCTAATGTCAATATTCAAGCATTTCTTGCCAATGTTGGGCATCAATAACAACACTCAAAGTGTATTAAGAGGGAAAACAATGTGTATTGCGCTTGCATCTTTTTTAATGAATATGGCATTAAAATCTACTTCTTGTTTTATCTTTTTCTTTCCTCTATTTTTTATATAATTTTTACTTATCGATTGAAAAAAAAAGCACTGCTTCTTGTTTTAGATCCTCCTTTCCTTGATTTTCTATGTAATTTTTACTTATCAAGTGAGAAATAGAGACATTAAATTATATTTTTTATACATTTTTTATAAGAAAAAAAATTTGATAATTTTTATATTCAAAATTATTTGGAAGCACAACACTTTTCCCTTTAGCCTTCTCTCATGATCTATTATTGTGGTGGTGTCTTTGTTTTTATTAGTTGGGTGTTGCTCTACTTCTCTTTGTTAATTTATCTTCGTTTATTTAGTCAAAATGGTGGAGGTAGATCAACTAGCTCACACGAGGAAGAAGGGACAATTTGATGTGGGTGCTCTGAAGGTAGCATGTGTTGGTTCCTAACATGCTCTGCAAATCTCTCACATCGCATGGCCAAGCTCATTGCTAGTGATCATGTAAGTAACTAAGTCAATTTTTATTCTCTTAGAATTTGGGTTTACTTAGACATTTTTCGAAGATTTGAGTGACCAGATTGAATTGTAGTCATCAAATCAGAATAGAATCAAATTTTATTCTTATTGGTATGCTTTTCTTGATAAATTTTTGTTAGGATTTCCAAGGTGTTTATCCATTTAATTCCTAAAATTTGGTATTAAATTTTTAAGGATTCAATATTTAAAGTTAAGTATCAATTGGATTTTAAATCATAACCTTTTTGTTGACAACAAATTAAAAGCATTTTATATCCTAATTTCTCTTCTTGCCACATATTTTGAACCATCTCACTTATTTTCTAGTTTGGATTTCCTGCCCTTGAGTCCAAGTTCTAACAAATTTGACATCCAAGTCAACCTCATCACCTAGTAGTGGAAATGCCAACAATCACATTTTTTTCCCTTTTTTTGAGTTCGTAAATGTCAGGTTGACACGAAAGCCCATTCTTATGGGGAGCCTTATGCATCCTTCAAAAATCTTGTTGGGAAATTCAAGTGACAGGATTTTGGCTCAGAACCCTGCAAATCCCATTTGGAACATTGAACTTATAGGTTCCTTTCCTTGGTAGTTACACTTTAGTGTTCCATGAAGGACTTCTAAGGGTAAGTGCAAGATTTCTCAGTTCCACTTCGGTGCTCTAGGCAATATTTCAGAGGGTGGGTGGAGTATTTATAAGATCACGTGCAAGGTTTTTCACCGAAGGCTCTTTTATTTCCGTTGGAATGCTATAGATCCAAGATAGAATGTACAAATGAGCTCTAGAGGCATATATGAAATAGATCTAGGAGGATTAGGGCTTATGAAACACATGCCTAAAGTCAAGGAAAGAACAAAACTTGGTGGAAAATTCCAAAAATAGTAACTATTCCACCTTAGCAAAACTAATGATCACTCTTTATTTTAGAGGGATGTTTTCTTTCTTTTTTTTGGGGTTTTTTTATTTCTAGGAAACTTTGCATGCACACTGCTAAGAAGTAGTGGGAAAATTTCTTGACTCAATGCGTTGTGCAGTTTCTAAGCTGATGAGATGATTTGCGTATTTTATGAGAATATAGATGGGTTTCCAACCACAACTGCACCATTTCCGAGCTCAATTTTTCTCTTCCTATCTAGATTGCACAATTCTGATCCTCAAGTTGGCCTGCCTTCCAATATTGTGTAGTTTCTGGGGGAAATCCTAGTAATTTTGCAAGGTCAATTCAGAGGGTTAGATTGTGACCAAAAGGATTAGATCGGTATCAAAACAAGAAAACACAAGCACAACATGAAAGATAAGTCTTGATCAAAACATGAATACTTAATGAAGAAAAAAGATAAGATACCGTGGATAAAAGGCAAGGCTCCAAAATCAAAGCATGGGGAAAATTTTGTATGGTGATTGTAACAGTTTCAACAGGACCCTAAGTGGTTTGATTTGGCCATTGGGAAGGATATGGATTATTCTGTGAATTCTACCATGGAGTTGCAAAGTATTGTTGGTTTGACTAAAAAGGTCCAGGAAATGGATGATTTGACCAAGGTGATGGGGGATATGGCTAGGGTTTCTAGGTAGCATTGGATTGTTTTTCACCTTGCAAAGTTACTTTGAGAAATGTTTGTTGATTATATTGTCGGGAAAAAACATGGATGGGTCCTGAACCATACCTCTAGGGAAATTTTCCATTGTCGTCATTGTGCCATGAAAAATGCAAGTTTTGAATCTTCCTCATCTTCTTTAAATATTACCTTCAACAAAGGGAGAGAGGTAAAATGATCGGTTGTGTTGTATTTAGTAGAGATAGCACATCTTTTGACTATATCTAATGGGAATTCATTACAACCATGCTTCCATCAACAACGAGGATAGAAAATTATCAATTTTTGTTCTGCTTCATTGTTCTTCTACTTTACCTACAATACATCCAATTTTGTAGTCATTTTTCTTAATACATCAGTTTTAAATTTTCTAGTAGATTATCAATTTCCTCATGTCTGATTCCTCCACTTGTATTCATACCAGTTCTAGTGAGTGGATCATGAATCTCAAGATTAGTCTGTGTACTCCCACTCAAATTCCAAACACACAATTTTACAATATCATCATACTCTTCTTTATAAATGCCACCCTTCTCCATTATGTTAAAGGTTTCTATCCATTCATCCTTCATTCCTCTAATTTGTGTAGCTTTTAGTACTTCTTTAGGTAGAGTAGTGTATGGTGCTCTTTAAAAGTTATATTGGAACGTATTGATATATTCCTCTAAGGTTTCATCTTCCTTAAATTTATTTTTGAATATTTCTTCCTCTAAGTCTTAGGATAAAAAATAATCTTGATATTTAGTAAGCAAGGCTTGTTTCATCTGGTCTAATGAGTTAGTAGTACCACCCCCTAATACCATGAACCAACGTAGTGCTTCTCTCTTCAGAGTGGGGGAAAATACCTTTAGTTTATTGGGGACAATAGTATAATCGTATCTCTGACATAGAATTTGAAATTCAAATACAAGTTCATCTGAGTCTTCAAAGGTCATCCCATGAAAATTTGAAATATTTTGAAGTGGAACAAGCATCATAGGTGCATTAGCTTGCATATTGGAAATAAGGTATTTTATGGTCAAATTTTGTGTTCTTGATAACTACCCCGCCATTTGGAAAAAAATATGCTTGTATCCTTCAGGAATGTCAAAATCAGGAGATAGTAACTAAAAGAGACTAGTATGATAATGAGACCCTAAACCTGGTCTAGGTCTTACAAAACTACTCGAATTAGGAATTTAAATTCCCTCTTTCTCAATGGGTGTAGTAGGAAATTCTTACTCAGGGGCTTTCGGATATCAATTGCCCATCTCACCTCCCCCTTCCTTTAAATCACAAGAGTATCCCTCACTCTTGCTAAAAGGATCCATATGCTTGCTTGTTAAATATTGAAAGCTCTATTGTGATGCTACAATTTTATTGTTAATCTCTACGTTAATCACAGTAGAATATTATGCTTCTAGAGAGGAAATAATAGTAGATCCCTTCACAGATACCATTCTAGAGCCTATCGAGGATGGATAATATTCCCTTCGAATGATTTCGTCTATAGAGGTCACTCCCCTAAGGCCAACTTGACCCTAACTTTTAATAATTTTTGAAGTGAAATTTTGTTCTATTCTTATCTCATTCCCATTTTTAGTAACCTTCCTCTTAGGGTCCTATAAATATAGGATTCATAATTTTGAATTGAATTATGATAGTCTTGTAAAATATGTACATACCTTGCTTTCTACAAGTTTCTTTCCCATATTTTGTAAAAAATAAAAAAAATAGAAAATCAAAAAGAGGGTAAAAGTCCTAAAAGAAAGATCAAGGGACCTAGAAAATATAGACCCCAAAAGAAAAATGATGAAAATAAAATATGAAAGTGTGCAAGTACAAATGCCACTAATTTTTACTTTTTGCAAATGATTATGGCAGAGTGTTAATAAATGCCATAATCCACGATAAGTTAAGTTGTTTAAACTTGACTTGTCATGTTTTCAATTTACATGTTTTAGATAGTGAATAAAGATTGGTCACACACTTTAATCCTGATTAATCCATAGATAGGTAGAAAAGAAAGAGGAGCTCATCAGTTTAATCTAAGCCCTCGGATGATATAAGATAGATTTAGATAGTTTTTATGCTTTCAAAAGAATGAAATGTTTCAAGGTATCAAGTTCAAATGCACCTGCAAAAGGAAAGAAAAAATGTTAGATTAAAGTTGGGTAGGTAGAAAGAAGTGGGAAGACACTTGTAAATATTCATCACCGGGAAAAAATAACTAATTTCCCATCCCTATAGTTATTCTGCATTCTAGACTTTCAGTCAAAGGGGCTCAGAGCATTTTTTTGACTTTTGTTGGGACCGGACCCAAGGCTCAATGATTGTTAGTTAAAAGTGTTTAATTCCTATATTAATCCCAAATTATCATTATTTACCCTTCATTCATCCATTACAACTCAAAATTTTAAAGTAAGAACTATTTTCTTACTTAATAATGCATAATATCCCTTTTGATTGACTTCCTCCATTTCATAAAACATACAAACCCTCAAAAAACATCATATCCTAAGTAAAAGTGGTGAAATCAAATGATAAACTTTACTTTAAAGTTTTCACTTTACTTAGTCATATAAGTATATTTCTTGAGTATTTCATTTTCCATGTCATATTAATTTCTAACTTATTCTATTAACTCCCTAAAAGAAAACTTATCCTATTAATATAGTTTCTTCTATTTAAATATCCCCTAAAACCCACTATTATAAGATTTTATGCCAAATTTAATTATCCACATGTTGAAATAAAATCCTAAAATATACCCCCTTTGGCATAAAACTAACAATATATAAATATCCCGCCCCACTATAGTTATTAAAATCCCCGTGGTTTAATAAACTATATAATAAAATAAATGTACTACCAATATTATCATAAAGTTAATTAAACTAAAGTTTAAACCCCCGTAGCCTTTACAAAAGTTCACATTTAATCCTTTCATTACACAGTTAACCTTGGGTAATATCGAGTTAAAATTGATGGTTCATTTCACGTTTCACATTTGTTTTCCTGTTCATTTTCCCGAAATGTATTAGCCTCATACTATACATAATATTTACCCTAGTTAATTTCATAAGCCGCCTCACGTGCCCCCAACATACATATAAGTCTTCGTTATAAACCATATATTATACCATAGCCTTCTTATATGTATAAACCCATAATATATATATAACTTTGGTTATAATGAAAAATATTCAAAGGTTTTATATATCAGTGCTCATTAAAATATGCGGATCCCACCTTACCTTTTTTAACGCACCTTCCCTTTTGATCTTAGCCATTTGCCCTGAACTTCCAGCTCCAACGGCAGAAGGTGCATTTTGCGCTCATAACATGATAGATTGCCCAAACTCAAAATCAACGCGAAATGAGCAGTTTTCATGAATCCGCCACCTGTGATGTGTTACAATTTAATTCAATTGCGTTCATTTGGCATAATACAGCTTACCACCTGAGGCCAATGCAAAATCCACCAACGGTTTTTGCATTTTAAAAGAAGAAACCACTCCCGCCTTGATAAGACCCGCATTTAATATTGTTCATAATGATTTAGAAAGGTTAAAACATTTTGATTCGTTATTTTACAAAGTTATTTGTGTATCCCGACTGAAAAAAGACTCCGCCTGGCCGTGTTAAGCTCCCCAACTCTATTTTAAACCTCTGTTTGTTGGTTTTATACCTTAAAACTCAGATTTCATAGCAGATACCCTATTTGAAGACCAGAAAAGACATTCTCAGCTCCAACAATTTCAAACAAAGCTCAAATTCAACCATAAAAAGTTGCAAAAACCCTTTTGACAGTACAATACCTACCATATGAGGTATTTTTTGACATTCAAGCTTGAAATTTCTAAGTTAAAACCATTTATAACTAAAGCAAAGCCCAAATGAAGAAAAATTTTCCATACAATTTGCCCAAAAAACACATAGAAACATGCCAAACCCTGGCCAATTTTTCCCAGAAAAGACTGTATTTATAAAAACCCTTTCTGAAGCCAATTTCCTCAATTTATCCACTTAAAATCCCTAAAGAACAATTGCGGAAGCAAGAAAAGGTTTGTAGACCTACAAATCTCCTGAAAAATCATTTTTACAGTCTAGATTATTCAGAAAACCCTTGTTCTCTATCTTAAACCAGTTTGCATATCTCAAAAGCCTAAATTGAGCAAAGATATCACTTTAAATTATCCTTAGCGTAAATTGCTCAGTTTCATCTATGTTGAAGTAAAAAACTCCTACAAACAGTCTAATCTTGCAGTAGTTACCCAAAATGCCTAAAAAACTGAGTTAAACCTCCACAGACAGATCTCATTCCACAGGTCTTTCAAAAGCCTTCAATCACCTCCCTTCAGACCTAGATTTCATTAAAAAATTGTTTTATTTTTGTAGGTTATCCTCAGAATATGGATTTGGGCCAACAATTTCAATACTAGTTGACAAAATTGTTTGCTCCAAATTCTCAGATTTTAACTCAAAAGCTTCATTCAACAAACAGTTTGTATACAAAGAACTAATAAAATCAAGTTAGAGAGAGATCAAAATGATGAAATGTGCACAGGGAATGGTAAAAGGGAAATCAGAATTCACAATTGCAGTGAAACAGAATAGTCAAATAACATCAGAGTTAAAGTGTATCAGGTAATAGTCAGAGTGAAAGTTAAAACAAAGTTACAGAGCAGTAAAGGTGAAACAGTAAAAGTAAAAACAAAGGAAGTAATGGCTAACAGAGATGAAAATACTATCACCAACAATGAAATTTATTCAAAGTGAAAGTAAAAACAGTTAAAAGAACAAAAAGGTTAAAAGATGAAAACAGAGCAAGAAGGAACATTTTTGCAAAAATTTCCTATTTAAGTCATTGTTTTGGAGAAACTATTGTGACCACTCCAAGATGAATTTTGCAAAACTGAAGGAGGTTTATTTTTCTAAGGTGTCCAAATCCAATAACCTCTCTCATTTTTCTAACGGCTGTTAGGGATTTGAAAATATCAAACAATATTGGAAAGAACGTTTTGCAGAAAATTCCTGTTAAGTCATCATTTTGTAGAGAATAGTGTGGCCAATCAGAAATACATCTTGCAAAACTGAAGGTGGTTTTTGTTCTGAAGAGAGAAATCTACAAAAAAATATCTCACTTTGTGCACATATATTATAGAATGAATGATACATGCGCATATTTACAGCCTATTTTTTAGACTCTGTAAAACATCTATTACAGAATGAACGATAGATGCGCATATTTACAGCCTATTTTTCAGACTCTGTAAAACTCTATTTTACACATCTATTTTTAGAGCCTATTGTGAACATCTGGAGCATAATTTTAGGGAACTGAGAGAGATTTATCTCAAAAACATATTTAATACAATAACCTCTTTCACTGTTTACATATCTATTTCGGATTGAGAAATACAAAGGTATCATTAAACCCCAAGCTTGCAGATTTGCTGGAGCAGAATACATAAAGAAAGGAAATATTTAGTGACTTGGATGCCTCATCATCAACTAAGAGTTGAGATCAAATTCAAATTCTCCTCTTTTTCATCACCTATCCATAAAAAATAGTGCCAAATATATGCATTATTTTTGAGTTTCTTTTACTTAAGTTCTATTTATATAAAACAGTTGAAGATATTTGTAAACCAATCTTGATATTTTCTCAAGATATTCTAGTTTATAATTTGTATAAATAATTCACTCTTTGAAGTATTTTGGGTGGAATAAAATTTCTAAGATTACTATAGACTTTTGCTGATACATAGGAGGCTCTCATGTGTTGAATTCAAACTAGCAGACTGGACAAAGCTTAAGTGGAATCATAAATAAATACTGATGCGATAAATTGAAGAGTGAAGTATATTTCTTCTTTTCATTGTTTCTTTTCTGAGTTTCATGCAATTCATTATGTGTTTGATCTATCTTAATGAGTAACTAGGAATATTACTATAGGATTAGCCTTTTGCTCCCTGTTTTTAACTAAGTTACCATTTAAATGTTACCTGTTGATTTCTGGTGTTAGGAATCCTTCATTGCTCCTACTCCCGTTTGACCTCTTCCTCCTTCTTCCATTTTCTGGATCAAAGGATCCTTCATTTCCCTTTATCCCGAGCATACAATTTCATCAAAAACCTTTCCCCAAATCTCTGAGGGTTATCTACCTTGACCTGAATAAATTTTTACCCCTTTGGCCTTGCCTTCTAGTACAGCTATCTAGGCATAGACTCCATAGCCCAATGGACAAGTAGATCTCTCTCTAGTTTAATCCTAAGTGATTTTTACCCACCCAAAACCTTTAAAAAACAAATCCAATTGTTCTATCATAACTAGCCTAAAAACATAAATCAAAACAAAGATAAATCTTAAAGAGAGAGCCCTCTCTCAATTATAGGAAGGCTAGATCCTAGAGTTTGAAGTAGGTTTGTGGTTACCTCAGACTATTTCTCTTGAACCTGGAGAAATTACCGAGTGATAAAATAATGGCGACCATACTGGGGAAGACTAACCTTTTCTTCAGAAATATTTACAGGTTCAGATCTAATCTATGATGGTGGATAGTGATCAGACATATAAAGGATAAAATCATCCACCTGGTGACTCCAAATCAGTTTCACAATCAAGACTCCACTGGAGGAATGAACCTGAAAGTAAAATATGGAAAGATCAGGCTTTCAACTTGGATCTTAATCCAAGACATTATGTTCTTTCTCATTAAGAAAATTTTTCAATATATATTGTATTTTATGAAAGGATCTAACTTGGTTGTATAGATACAATGGCCTTTCTTTATGACTAATTTACAATATGACCAAAGAATAAAACATAGGTATGGTCCCATGATCAGAGATCACATACCTGGATTTCCACACAAACTACCAAAGTTAAATTGGGATAAAAATATGCCCATAATTCAAGATGAGAATATTGATGATCCTTTGTTACATCTCATTAAATTTCATATACACATCGAGATTAAAGGGTGATTGGAATGACTATTGCCTCGTGAAGCTATTCATGGCAACCTTAGAAGGACCAGCAAGGGAATGGTATGAAGCTCTCAAACCTGCTAGTTTATTTTCTTTAAAATATTTTCATAAGGTATTTTATGAGCATTACAAAGAAGATTTTCCATCTTTATCATTAGCTGAAAATTGTTTTGATCAAGCTGAAGATATTATACATTACCTTAAAAATATTGATGAAGATTTTAAAATTTGGCATCTTGAAGATTTATTAGAAGAAGTCTATAACTTTAATTCTCAAGTTAAATGTCATAATAACCAAGAGGAGTTAAACAAATATGAAATAGATTAGGAGATGAATCAAGATCCACAAAGCCCTTATGTAGTAACAAATGATGTTCCATATAACATTTTGAATGAAGTTAAAGAAAATATTCAACCTCATGATCAATTTTTACATAAGAGAAAAAAAAATTGTTATTCAAATCTAGGAATGCAGAGATTCCCACCCCCCTCACCGAAGAAGAAATCAATTTGCTTCTAAACATGCAACCATCCTCAAAATATTCCCATAATGAAGAAATTGTTTCTAATTATTCTAATGTTGATGAATGTACTAAATATTTTATCCATGAAGAGATAGAAGAACAGGTTGATGCTCATGTTGTTTTACCTTCCCAAAAAGGCCCATTGCTTGATAGCACTCCTATTGAGTAAAATGATGACTTTCAAATAGAATGCAATCAATCTAATCAAGATATATCAGGATTACTGGAAAAGAAATCTGCTGAGCTAATGTGTATAATTGATGACATTCCTTATTTTGAATATTTTCCTAAATATGATCAGTATAATTATAATTATGTTCTCCAAATTTAAGCTAACTTCACAGAATAATCACTAGCTAGTTTGAGGGATGAGATATTAGAATTTCAGCTTGATGAGGATTTTCTAAGAGCTATTTTTCTTATTTTGAAATCAAGAAAATATTCTCCTCAACTTAAAAAATGTGTTCTTGAGATAATTTCTGAAAATTATGAAAATGAAATTAAACTTTTACATTCTCAACTTTCGTCTTATAATTTCCGAGATCCTAAAGAATTCTTGGAAAATATTCCTTCTCCAAAACAAGAGGAAATTGTACTGCCTTTTGACTTGCAGTTTGAGGATGATTATTCTTTCAAGCACAAGACTGATGAAATAGTTTCAGGGATTAATATTCAGAATACAACTGAGCAACTAGGCATTGAAGGCCTAGAAGCACAAATCATACATTATTCTTTTGATGATCCTATAGCAAATTATATGGAGACTATTTTTAGCTCGAGTATGCAAACATGTTTTATCTATGAGGATCAAATATATCAGAAATTTCCATTTCGCTTCATATCATTGATTATAAAGACACATGATCAAGTTATACTTCCAAGTTTGATGACAAGCAGTTAATTTATCCATTCATTTCTATAGCTACTTGACTGGCTTCATTGGAATTTTTGTATTACTTGATTCAACAAAATTAACAGTAGATTAGAGTACGTAGATGAGTGAAAATAAGCTCAAAGCTCTAAGAATTTTTTCCAGTATTCAGTTTTCAACTAGTTTTGAAATAATTCATTAAGATTTAAAGCCAAGGAGAAGGTCCTAAAGATATATAAGATCTATCAGTCTGGTTTGAGAATTTCAGTATGTTCTTTTAGTTTCAGATCAGATTTTAGTTTGCAGAAAGAGGACTAAATTCAGTTTATTCAGTCACAGAGATTCTATAACAAAAAAAATGCTTGTTTGGGATTGGCTCAAAGGATTAGGCTACTAGTCGACGGTGTTCTTGACATCTCACAAGGAGATGCCATCCCCATCTGAAGCCGCTATTAGAGTCTTATAAATGTAGGATTCATAATTCTGAATTGAATTATGATAGTCTTGTAAAATATTTACATACCTTGCTTTCTCCAAGTTTCTTTCCCATATTTTGTAAAAAATAAAAAAAATTAGAAAATCAAAAAGAGGGTAAAAGTCCTAAAAGAAAGATCAAAGGACTTAGAAAATATAGACCCCAAAAGAAAAAGCATGAAAATAAAATATCAAAGTGTGCAAGTACAAATGCCACTTCTTTTTACTCTTTGTAAATGATTATGGCAGAGTGTTAATAAATGCCATAATCCATGATAAGTTAAATTGTTTAAACTTGAATTGCCATGTTTTCAATTTACATGTTTTAGATAGTGAATAAATATTGGTCAGACAGTTTAATACTGACTAATCCATAGATAGGTTGAAAATAAAGAGGAGCTCATCAGTTTAATCTGATCCCTCGGATGATATAAGATAGATTTAGATAGTTTTTATGCTTTCAGAAGAATAAAATGTTTCAAGGTAGCAAGCTCAAATGTACCTGCAAAAGGAAAGAAAAAATGTTATATTAAAGTTGGGTAGGTAGAAATAAGTGGGAAGAAACTTGTAAATATTCATCATCGGTAAAAATAACTAATTTCCCATCCCTTATAGTTATTCTACATTCTAGACTTTTAGTCAAAGGGGCTCAGAGCATTTCTCTGACTTCTGTTGGGACCAGACCCAATGCTCAATGACTGTTAATTAAAAGTGTTTAATTCCTATATTAATCCCAAATTATCATTATTTACCCTTCATTCACCCATTACAACACAAAATTTTAAAGTAAGAACTCTTTTCTTACTTAATAATGCACAATATCCCTTTTGATTGACTTCCTCCATTTCATAAAACATACAAACCCTCAAAAAACATCATATCCTAAGTAAAAGTGGTGAAATCATCAAATGATAAACTTTACGTTAAGGTTTTCACTTTACTTAGTCATATAAATATATTTCTTGAGTATTTCATTTTCCTTGTCATATTAATTTCTAACTTAGTCTATCAACTCCCTAAAAGAAACCTTATTCTATTCATATAGTTTTTCTATTTAAATATCCCCTAAAACCCACTATTATAAGACTTTATGCCAAAGTTAATTATCCACATGTTGAAATAAAATCCTAAAATATACCACCTTTGGCATAATACTAACAATATATAAATATCCCACCCCACTATAGTTATTAAACCCCCCATGGTTTAATAAACTATATAATAAAATAGAAATACTTCCAAGATTATCATAAAGTTTAATTTAAACTAAAGTTTAAACCCCCACAACCTTTACAAAAGCTCCTATTTAATCCCTGCATTACACAGTTAACCTGGGGTAATATCGAGTTAAAACTGATGGTTCATTTCACATTTCACATTTGTTTTCCTGTTCATTTAATTGAAATGTATTAGCCTTATGCTATACATAAGACTCACCCTAGTTGATTTCATAACCCACCTCACGCGCCCCCAACATACATATAAGCCTTTGTTATAAACCATATATCATACCATAGGCTGCTTATATGTATAAACCCATAATATATATATAAAACTTTGGTTATAATGAAAAATATGCAAAGGTTTTATATATCAGCGCTCATTAAAATACTCGGGTCCAACCTTACCTTTTCTACCGCACCTTCCCTTTTGATCTTAACCGTTCGCCCCGACCTTCGCACTCATAACTTGATAGATTTCCCAAACTCAAAATCAATGAAAAATTAGTAGTTTTCATGAATCTGCCTCCTGTGATGTGTCACAATTTAATTCGATCACATTAATTTGGAAAAATACAGCTTACTGCCTGAGGCCAATGCAAAAACCACCAATGGTTTTTGCATTTGAAAAGAAAAAACCACTCCCGCCTTGATAAGACCCGCATTTAATATTGTTTATAATGATTTATAAAGGTTAAAACCTTTTGATTCATTATTTTACAAAGTTATTTTTGTATCTCGACTGATAAAATACTTCTCCTAGCCGTGTTAATCTTCCCAACTCTGTTTTAAACCTATGTTTGTCAGTTTTACACTTTAAAACTTAGATTTCACAGTAGATACCCTATCTTAAGACCAGAAAAGACCTTCTCGACTCCAACAAGTTCAAAAAAAGCTCAAATTCAACCATAAAAAGTTTCATAAACCCTTCCGACAGTCGAATACCTACCATCTGAGGCATTTTTCGACATTTAGGCTTGAAATTTCTAAGTTAAAACCATTTATAACTAAAGAAAAGCCAAAATCCAGAGAAATTGTCCATACGATTTGCCCAAAAAACACATAGAAACAGGCCAAACCCTAGCCAATTTTTTCCAGAAAAGACTGTGTTTATAAAAACCCTTTCTGAAGCTAATTTCCTCAATTTATCTGCTTAAAATCCCTGAAGATCAATTGCAGAATCAAGAAAAGGTTTGTAAACCTATAGATCTCCTGAAAATTCATTTTTATAGTCGCGATTATTCAGAAAACCCTTGTTTTCTATCTTAAACCAGTTTTCATATCTCAAAAGCCTAAATTGAGCAAAGATATCAGTTGAAATTATCCTTAGCCTAAATAGTTGAGTTTCATCTCTGTTGAAGACAAAACTCCTGCAAACAGTCTAATCTTGCAGTAGTTACCCAAAATTCCTAAAAAAATGAGTTAAACCTCCACAGACAGATCTCATTCCACAGGTATTTCAAAAGCCTTCAATCACCTCCATGAAGACCTAGATTTCATTAAAAAAAAATTTGACTTTTGCAGGTTATCATCAGAATATGGATTTGGGCGAATAGTTTCAACACTAGTTGACAAAATTGTTTACTCCAAATTCCCAGATTTTAATTCAAAAGATTCATTCAACAAACATTTTGTATACAAAGAAAGAATAAAATCAAGTCAGAGAGAGATAAGAATGATGAAATGTGCACAATGAATGGTAAAAATAAAATCAAAATTCACAATGACAGTGAACCAGAATAGTTAAATAACATCAAAGTTAAAGTGTATCATGTAATAGTCAGAGTGAAAGTTAAAACAAAGTTACAGAGCAGTCAAGGTGAAACAGTAAAAGTAAAAACAAAGGCAGTAATGGTTAACAGAGATGAAAATACTATCACCAACAATGAAATTTATCCAAAGTGAAAGTAAAAATAGTTAAAAGAACAAAAAGGTTAAAAGATGAAAACAGAGTAAGAAGAAACATTTTTGCAGAAATTTCTTGTTTAAGTCATTGTTTTGCAGAAACCATTTTGATCAATCCAAGATGAATTTTGAAAAACCAAAGGATTTTTAGGTTCTTAAGGTGTCCAACTACAAAAACCTCTCTCACTTTTCTAACAACCATTGTGGATTGGGAAATATTAAACGATATTGGAAAGAACTGTTTGCAGAAAATTCCTGTTAAGTCATCATTTTGCAGAGAATATTGTGGCCAATCAGAAATACATCGTACAAAATTGAAGGAGGGTTTTGTTCCTAAGAGAGTTTTGTGACCAGCAACAACCCCACCTTCTTATTTGGTATTAGTAATAATACCAAATAAGTGGGGACCCTTAGTTTCAAAATCCAAAAAATTTATTAGTGTTTGTTTTCATTTTAAATAAAACTTACTATCATTAACTTAAGAAAAATCTTTGAAAAAGCTTTTTAAATAAACTTAAGTTTATGATAAATTAGAATAAAATCTTTCTTTGAATAAATATCACATCCATTGCAATTAAGTAAAATATATCTTTTGCGAGCAGAATTTCCTAAATTACGATAACGCGATCCAAAATTATGCATTAAAATATTTATCGCATTTCATATCTTATGCTTCAAATCATTAAAGTGCGATAACAGTGATCGCAAATCACATATCGCAGAAAGAATGTTAACGGATGTTTGTAATATGTTATATTTTTGTGATATTGCAATGTTACGAGTTTGCGATTTGCGATAGTTGCGATTTTGTGATGATTTCGATTTGCAGATATTGTGATTTGCAATATTGTGATTTTGTGATATTGCAAAGCAAATCGCAAATCGCATTATCGCAGATTCTTTAAAGCTCGCTGTATGAAGAAAATCTTTCCATAAATCGATATCCGTTATGCGCTTTGATGTCAAATTAATGAATGGATTGTCAATTATTAATGAAACGGATTTTGTTTTGATTGAAAGGTTATTTCATGTTAAAATAATATATTTCATTCTTCTTCAGCATTTAAAACTATCCCGTCACCTTTCTCATATCATTATTCTCACTTAATTCGTAAAACCGCAGGCATGAAGCACAAGAGACTATACAAAGAAATATTCAGAGTATTATGGGAAAGAAAGAGAAAGCTCCTAATTCTGAAAGTAAAGAGATGGCATCCTTGTACGCAGACACTGCTTGCAACAAAGACGTTGGTATCACCACTTGGGAGGGTATGTTTAATTTGCTTGAAGTAGAAAACCCAAGTGTAATGGATGTTGCGGCTACTGCAGGCTCAAGTAATTCTTCTGAAGCCTCTCTTACAAAGCTGGCTTGTTCATTTCTACACCGGATAGTAGCAAGACCTATAATTCTTCCATATACAGACATGGTCAAATGGGTGCTGGATAGCACTGATATTACGGACAGGAAGTTTAGAACTCAAAGTCAAGAGCTCATCGGGTCATTTACTCCAGAAGATCTGAGGCTTATGTATCATTTTCCAGAGCCTCAGGCAACTTACAACAAACAATTTATGGAGAATTTTGCCAAGGAAAATGAAAATTTGGCGGAATGCACCAACGAATGGTCCAGAAGAGATGAACCACTGAAGAAAGATAAACAGGGTATGTACAGTACTGGTTCACTCACTTCTCCATATTTTTTTGTTGCTGCTATGCTATGTAGGCTTTTTAGAAAGCCTGACATTAATAAGTTTTTTCCTGAATGGATTCCCTTATTGAATGCTTCTGTTAACGCTACCATTGTGGACTGGGCTAAAATATTGTCTGATAATTTAGCCACAGTTATTTTCAATTACCTGTCTAAACGGACTGTCTCTCAGAGGATTTATCCTCCTTTTTATCTATTTGCCTATGTTATGGATTCAATCTGCTTTGTTTCTAAGTTCCCTTTAATGGGTTGGCAATGGACAATTCAGGATCCCCTACCCATTCATGTCTATCACAAATAAATGTGGGAATCAAAGTTCATTCCTCATTTTTACAAAATTTTCCATGGCATAATGTTGCCTCTGTACAGAGTGTTGTATAATAAGGATGCTCCAAGGTTCTCCCCTGAAGCAGAAGTAGACATTCTCCCTGTCGCAAGATGGTTTGGAGAAGAATTGTTTACCTATGTGAGGGTCTTTGGAAGCTTTGCTTCTCCTCATGTTTTACCCTTATATGTTCCAGATAAACTCATAGCTCGGGAAATTGCATATCAAACCTGTGGAGAGGGAGGTTTGACAAAAGAATTAAAGGATAAAAAGAAGGCCATCTGGCCACAATTTCTTGTGTCCTGCAGAGCATTTTAAAATTGTTTAAGTTTTCTAGAAGGCTATTTGATCCATATGGTGTTGTCAAGGATTTCACCACTACAGTCAAAGTAAGAGTATTTTCTAGAGAAGAAGATATTTTTCATGATATGTTTCAAGAAAAATGTTCATTTAAATAAATTTTTCATTTAGCTCAAACACGGTTCTCCCTAGAAGAATTTCAAGAATTTAAAATATACAGAGAAACAATATTGACCATTATTCCTTTGGATAATTTGCGCTTGGAACCCGCAAGGGAACCAACTCCTAGTGTCAGTCTCAGTGGCAACTCAGATACAGAAAGTTCTAAGTCAAATTCTGGCAAAGAAACTTCTGAACGTTCTAAAAAATCTGATAATGATAAAAGTGAAGGTTCAGTGAAGGATACAACTCAATCAAAACAGCTTTCAAAACAACAGACTTCAACCACTCCACAGTTGAATATTCCACCTCTGAATGTATAGCAACCATCCATCAGCAATCAGTTAGATAAAGAATGGGAAACATTTAATGATTTGATTAATGTTGAAGGACAAAACATACAAACTCCTGTACAGACAGCAAAAGGTTTGGTTACAGAAGTAAGTGGCAATGTCACAGAAATAGAACATATACCTATTACTCCCTCCTCTGAGCTTGTACTTAAAATAGATGAAATTCCTCCTCCGGATATATTTTACAGCCCACAACATAAAGCAGTAGTAAGGAAGCAAAGGAAAAAGAGGAAATTAGAAAGTGTGCTCTCTACCGATGCAGAACAATTGGATGTCTTATGGAAAGATCCTACTACGGATCCTACTGAAAATCTTACTAAGTTATCTCAAATTACAGGAGCTTATGCCTCCGCAACTATTGACAAAGCATCTGAAGTACGACTATTATTAAATGGAAAAGAAGATCAAATACAAGTTCTGCAACAACAATTGCAACAAGCTCATGCTAACAGTGAAGTACAGATAAAATTTTGGAAAGTTACAGCAAGAGTTTTAGCAAATGCAGATCGAAAATCAGAAAATCTTGGCCGAAAAAGAGAGAAAAATACAGATTATACAAGAGATGCATAAAGATGACCCCAATCTTACAGAGTTTATCTCAGAGTCCATTTCCTTGAATAATCAACTACTGCAACAACAAGATATATTATGCCAAAAAATCTCACAATGGAACTCTTTTTGTCAAGAAAGTGATAAAATCACTAATCATGTCGTAGAATTATGACATAATTATGATTTAACTAATGAAAGAGTTACTAATTATTTGGTATGGAAAAAAACAGAGGAAGGAAAAAGAGCAGGAGCACCAATCATCAATGACAGTGATAAAGAAATGCTCTTCAATAATTGGGATGCACAGATCAGAGATGCAGAAAAAGTGGCAGAGGAAGCATCTACAGCAACAAGCAACATTACTGATTGTGTAAATGAAAATTTGCACAAGGTTAATTTGATTTCAGAAACTATTCCAGGATACCTACCACAAGCACGGTAATTGCAAACAGAGTGGAAACAGAAAGCTGAAGAAAAGTTAAAATCAATTCAAGGATTGACAAAGTTAAATTGGGATTCTTACTGGACACGTCTTGTAAAACCACACAATCAATGCACTGCTCTTAATTGCATCATTAATTATGCTGAGAAGATCGCGCCAACACTTGCCGATTCCATTTTTTCAGGACAATTAAAATCTGAAGTCGGCCAGCCTCCTCTTCTCAAATCAATGCTGGATGCTTGCAAATTCAAAGATCAAAGTAATTAGTTGTTAATTTTAGTTTTAGATTTAGTGTTATTTTTACTTTAATTTTTCCTAGAAAAAGGACGGTCATTTAAACCGAATCCTAAATTTTTGTAATAAACTATTTTTAGATTTAGTTAGTAGTATTTAAACCCTTCTCATGCATTTAGAGAAGGGTCCTGAAATTTGTCAAAAACTTATCCTCTGAACATGCACTTCTACACCCTCAGAGGAGGTTTTGATGAATGAATAAAAGGAGATTTATTGATATCTATGTCTAATATCTGCTACTAATGTTGCAATTCTGTACTCTCAGTAGATGTCGGATTAAGAAGAGATAAATCATTATTTCTTCTAGCTTATGAGTAGAACCAGTTATAAATGGTACTTTTATCTCTTAACTATTTCTGCTTCTGTGTTAAAATAATATTTATGTTCAGTTATTTATATATTGATGCTTGAATGCTTAAGTTATTATTTGGCACTTTTGTATGGTGATAGCTATTTATTTATGCTTAATGTATGAATAGCTTATCATGCGATGTGTTTTTCACAACTGTTTCATCTAACTTTTTATATGAAGTGGTTTATTTTTATTGAATTATTTTATTATAACAGTTGAATGATGTTTATTATCGATTGTTATTCGAAATCATTTTAGATCGCATAAACAAGATTATATCTCGGGTTTAGTTTAGAATTAGATATTTCTATTTTAATTAGAATACAATTTGCATGTGATTAGATTAGAAATAGAATAAAAGAATTTCACTTAGGAACCTTTTTAAGAAATATCTATTCTCAACACACACACACATATTGGGAAATTGGTCCCATTATCCCCAGTCGGACCCACTACACCAAACGGAAAAGGAGCTGCTAACCAAGGTCTGGACCGAGTGGGTATCCCCCTTGTTGTAGACCCGATTTTCGGGGCTTCAACATATTTGGCGCTAGAAGGAGGGCCACGAACTATGAATGGCAAGTAAGTCTAAATCTAAATACCATTCTGAGAGTAAATCACCCTCACCATCTCCCCCGACTTCTCCATCGCACTCAAAAATTTTAAATCTAAAGCCAGAAGTCGCAAGAAGAACAGACACTGCTACAAACCCTGAATTTTCAGAAGAATCTGCTATTGAACCTCCTAAAGTTGAATCTTTGATTCATAAACTTCAGCGATTTTCAATATCACCTCAAAGATCTGATAAATCTCAAGGCAGTGTGACTTCACAATATAATCCTGCTCATCCTCTTACCAGATTACAGAGTGAGAAGCTTGGCATTCAACCAACTGAATTACCTTTACCTACAAGAAAAAGATCAAGGAAATCACCTAAAGGGTCTGATAGCAAGACTCTTTCATCATCATCATTCATCTCAACCTCTTCATTGCGAAGTCAACCATCCACCCCTCCACTTCAGACTATTCTCCCTCACTCCACTGGAACTTCCACATCTCCTTCTCAATCATCTATAATTATAATATCCTCATCTTCCCAATCACAAACATCATCTTCTGCACTTTCCTCTGTTAGTATTTCAGCGATGGCCCAAATGCCATGGAATAATCCAGGGGCAGTCTTAATGCCTGCACCCTTGAGTCAATTACCAACCCATCCTGAAAAATGGCTGCCTAAGTTTAATCTTGAAGCAGGCATGCTAGTAGAAGAACATATAAACAATTTTATGCTGTCCATAAATCTCAATGGAGTTATTAATGAAGATGTTGTTTTCCGACTTGTCCCCTATACTCTACAAGGAGCAGCTGGATCATGGTATTTCTCATTACCATCTAGATCCATCACTAGTTGGGATATCTTTCAAGATCAATTTTTGACTAAATTTGGTGATGACAAATCTACAGCAACATTGATCAATGATCTATCTAATCTTAGAGCTGACTCAAAAGAACTTGTTAAGGATTTCAATTCGTGTTTCAATAAATTGTTAAATAAAATCCCTACTGCTTCCAAGCCTAGTGAAGAAGTGAGAAGTGAGTGGTACATTTCTGATTTACCATCAAACATAGCAATCTTCGTTGATAGGGCTAACAAAAAAACTTCAGCAGAAAACATGAAGGAAGCAATAGTGGTAGAAAAACGTATGATTGCTTTAGATAAGAAAAATGCTATAGAAGAATGAAAATCCAAGAAGGTCACTTTTAAGGAAGACCCAAAGAAAAAACAGTCAAAAGATCCATTTGATTTAGAAGGATTGCAGAAAGTTTTGAAAACCATGTCTAACAAAATAGTTGACATTAAGAAACAAGTGGCAGAAACATCTTCTAAGAAGTCTTTCAAACCTTTTAGAAGAAACCCTTCAACTAATCAAAAACCACTAAATGCTATTACTAATGCTGAATCAGAAGAAGAAGAAGAAACTGCTACAGAGGAAACTACCGATGAAGAAGAAGTTGTAGAAGTACAAGGTATGTGGGATTTTATCCTCCCAGATGAGGAAGATCAAGAAACATCACCAGTTAGCACTCATAGCAGAAATCAACTTGATCCTCCTCAACCTACTCCTAAGTCAACGAGCACAAGCTCATTGACTAAGGATAAAGTTTCACCCAAGAAAACGACATTTAAAGCAATTCAAACTAACCCAGTCTAGACAAATTCATCAACTCCAACAAGAACATTCATTGTTCCAGATGAAATGGAGTATAATATCATAGAAGACATGAAGAAGACTAGGGCTAACATCACTTTTTATGAATTGAGCAAGTTAAAACACCAACAAAAAGTACTTTTGAAAGAATTACATGCTGTACCAGAAAAACCTTTGCCAGATTCTGTGATTTCTTAAGCTTCCAATGAAATGGGAAGACCTCCAGCTAATGGGATTAGTAAAGTTGATCTAGAAAATATCGCTTTAATTGGAGGAAGGTCAAGATCTCATACTCCTCCATTTCTTCTTACTTATGAAGTTTTCAATAAAAAATTGCATAATTGTTTAGTAGATTCTAGAGCTTCATCTAATATTCTACCAAAATCAATATGTGCAAAGCTGAACATTCAACCACAAAAATCTGCTATGTGCATAGTCCAGTTAGATCGATCGCAAGCTGAAGTAATTGGCGAATTAAATCAGGTTACCATAAGACTCTCATCGAATCCAAAGGTATGTCAAGTTATTGATATTTTAGCTGCAGATATTCTAGAATTTTATGGCCTAATTCTTAGCAAAGATTGGTCAGAAAAACTTCATGGATATTTTGCAACTGATTGGTCGCATATGTGGCTTCCTTACAATGGTAAACGAAATCAGATAAAGGTTGAACGAGAAAAGCATCAGAAATACATAGTAACAGAACTGGAAGGAGAGAATGAACCAGTTGCATACAGCAGTAATATCATTGGCAATTACTCAGTTGATTCTTTCTTAGGAAATTTCAATGCTCATATTTCACCTTATTTAGAACATTCTGTTTTATCTCAAATAGAAAAATTTTCTCAAACAGATAGTTCTAAATGTATCAATTTTGTAGATACTCTTGTAAATAAATCTTTATTTTGGAAATTATTTTTTGATGGTTCTAAGTCTAATGAAGGAGTAGGAGCAGGATGCGTTTTGGTTAGTCTAGAGGGAAACAAAATTATGCTAACTTGTAGACTTGAGTTTGATTGCACTAATAACACTGCAGAATACGAGGCTTTATTCCAAGGATTATACAAATCAATCGGATTAGACATCAAATATGTACAAGTTTTCGGAGATTCTAAAATTGTAATCAAATAGGTACGCAATACTATACATTGTTTGTCAGGTCATTTAAAGCATTATCAATCTTTAGTCCAAGATCTGACTGAACATTTTATAGCATTTAATATTTCATCAATTCCCAGAATTCAGAATGCTAGTTCAGACCTCCTAGCTAATGTAGCTTCCAAGCTCATTCCTGCAGAAGACTTTAGTCTTGATCGATTTTCAATCGAATTAATCTTTAGACCCTCGATTCCTGATAACGTTACCAATTGGAGGATTTTCAATGATGATCCTGATATTGTAAATTTTCTCACATCTGAAGGATCTTACACCAATCAGATAATTGATGAAGACCAACATGATAGACAATTGCTCCAAGATAGCACCAATAATGATATGCCAAAGTCAGTAGTCAAGTTAGGAGACATTTATGATTTGAAAGATCGATTTAAAAGATCTACCAATTCAAAAATGCAAAGTTTGACTTTGAATTATGAATTAGTAAATGTAGGAATTGATGCCAAACCACAAAATATCAACCTAGGCCTTGGCCTAGCTCCTGAAGAAAAATTAGCATATGTTCGTCTTTTGAAACAATATAAAAGTGTCTTTGCTTGGAACTACGATGAACTCAAAACTTATGACACTTCTATCATCCAACATACTATCCCAATGATAAATGATGAAAAACCTGTCCAACAAAAGTTAAGAAAGATCCATCCCAATCTAGAAAATCAAATTAAATCTGAACTCAATAAGTTATTGAAAGCCAAAATTATTTTTCCCGTACGACATTCTAAATAGGTTTCTAATATGGTTCCTGTTAGAAAGAAGAATGGAGACATTAGAATTTGTATTGACTTTCGAAATCTTAATAAAGCCTTCCAAAAAGATAATTTTCCTTTGCCTCCCATGGAGCAAATATTACAGGCAGTTGCAGGATCATAATTAATGTCTTTCTTAGATGGTTTCTCTGGATACAATCAAGTGTTAGTTCATCCTGATGATAAATTGAAAACTACATTTAGAACCAAATGGGGCACTTATGCATATCAAAAGATGCCTTTTGGTCTGATCAATGCTGGTGCTACATTTCAAAGAGCCATGGACACTGCTTTCAAGGGATTAGTTAACAAATCAGTGGTAATTTACTTGGATGATATAACTGTATATTCCAAAAAACGAAGCAATCATCTTAGAGATTTGAAGAAGATCTTCCAACGCTGTCAAAGGTATAGAATTTCACTTAATCCGAAAAAATCCTTTTTTTCATTAAATGAAGGAAAAATTCTTGGATTCATAGTATCAAAATCTGGGATTCATATTGATCCTGATAGAATCAAGGAAATTTCTAAAATATCTTTACCTCACAACAAGAAAGCTATGCAATCTTTTCTTGGCTAGATTAATTTTGTAAAGAGATTTGTGTCAGATTTTTTGAGAATTGTGTCTCCTTTACAAGCAATGATTAAAAAGAATTCAAACTTCAAATGGGGCAAAGATGAATATGGGGCATTCAATATGATCAAACAAGCAATTATTAATGCTCCATATTTAGAAACTCCAAATTTCTCCGATCCTTTTATTTTGTGTACATTTGCCTCTGATAAATCTTATGCTGCGATACTCACTCAAGAAAATAAAGACAAAGTAGAAGATCCAATTGCCTTTTTCAGTTCAAATTTACAAGGAGCTGAGTTGAATTATTCAGATGTGGAGAAACAAGCTTACGCTGTTTTCAAAGCAATTAAATATTTCAGACCCTTTCTACTCAAAACCCATACAAAAATCATAGTACCGTTTCCAGTGGTAAGAAATCTTTTAGTTCAAAAATATGTGGGTGAGAAAAGAGCCAATTGGATTACTGCCTTACAAGAATATGATGTAGAAATCAAACTAGCAAATATTGTAAGAGGTCAAGGTTTTTGAAAAATACTAGCTAGAGCATCGCTTGTTTCTAAAAAACCATCTGAAGAGATACAAACATATGAGGCAAGACTAAACAAATTTGAATCAGTATATGCTGATATCATATTTTATCCGAAGAATGGATATGCTCCTCCAAATTTTGATCACACCAAGAAAAGAGCTTTAAGGTTAAAGGTTAAACAATATCAACTTGTGAATGATGTTATTTTTAGAATGAATTATGATTCTGTTCTTCTTAGATGTCTTAAGAAATTTGAAGCTAAAAAAGTCTTGCAGGAACTTCATGATGGGCCAGCAGGTGGACATTATGTTGGAGATGCAACTGCACATAAAATCCTTCGTGCAGGCTATTACTGGCCCACTTTATTCAAAGATTCACATAGCTACGCAAGGAAATGTCAAATTTTTCAAACTATGGCTGGAAGACAAAAGAAACCATCATTACCATTACAACCAGTCAACATCAACCAACCTTTTGATCAATGGGGATTGGACATAATAGGTGAGATCGTTCCTCACTCTTCTAAACAACATAGGTATATCATTACAACAACTAATTATTTTACGAAATGGGTAGAAATAGTTCCTCTGAAGACTGCTAATGTCGAACATATCATCGAGTTCATAGATCAGTTCATAATCACCAGGTTTGGTTTACCTTCTGATTTAATGTTTGGTAATGCATCATATTTTTCTGGTAATGCTATGAATGAATTTTCACTCAAGAGAGGTTTTAAACTTAAATATTCTACCAATTATTATCCACAGGGAAATGGGTTAGCTAAATCAACAAACAAAAACTTAATCAGAATCATTAAGCGAACCATTGATCAAAATCATAAAAATTGGCATAAGTATTTAACATATGCTTTATGGGCAGATCGAATAACGCAGAAGGCTTCTATTGGCACTTCTCCCTTTAATTTAGTTTATGGGAGAGAAGTGGTTCTTCCAAATCATCTAACAATCCCTTCTTTAGCCTTAGTCCAATATATTGATGAAGAACCAACTTCTTCTTTACAATCAAGGCAGATGGAAATAATTAAGTTAGAAGAACAACGAGAAAAGGCCAAAGTAACTCATGCTCATCATCAAGCATTATTTAAAGCTTTTTTTGACTCAAACATAATAACCAGAAAGGATTTTTAGATAGGAGATCTAGTTTTAAAATGGGACAAGGCTCATGAAGAAAAAGGAAAACATACGAAATTTCAACAAATGTGGCTTGGTCCTTTCCAAATTGCATAGATAATAGGTCCATCTACTTTTATGTTACAGGATTTAATAGGGAAAAGAGATTCTTTACCTATTAATGGACAGATCCTTAAAAAATATTTTCCATAGGAGATCATTCTTTTATTTTGTAGATTAGATTTCTTTATTTTTCATAATAAAACCAGTTGTTAATGGCTATATTTGGAATTCACGAAAAAGATACAAATTATCTTTTGAATTTTGTTTCTTCACTTATATAAATAGAATTATTTTTAGAATATTGATCATTATTATTCAAAGATACAATTAAAAGATTTAGCCTAGAAATGATACTAGTTTCAACTTTGTAAATTTTGATGAAAAACAACTTTTAGTGAAAGATTGTTTTATATCAGTTCAATGAAAGGTATCTATAACAAAATGAAGATTATATGTAGAAAAGTTATTTCCAAAAAGCTCTATCATTGTCGTCCAGAGCTATCTTAAGGAAACAATGACTTCCTCCCCACCTAGAAAATTACAAGGTTCAGGGAATAATCCAATGATACACTTTATCTTAAAGAGTAAGAGGTCTCATCATGAGCCGACTTATCATGATCATAGATATTATAGCTTGCTGACTTTTTAAATACTTCATACCACAACAGGGCAATGACTCAAGATTATTACAATCAAAAGGCAAGGGGTCTCATCACGAGCCAGCTTGTTCAACAAAGTTATAAATCAAGTGAATGGCACTGTCATAAATTGGCTACCAAACCAAGACATTGTTCTTTAAGGATAAAAAAGAAAATAAAAGCAATAAGTGTGAATACGGATTTCTCTTTCAAAATTGTATATTTCTCTAAGTGGGACACAAGATCATTGCTGGGTAACAGGTAACCTTTCCGAGGCTATAGACGCTTGCTGGCAGCAGTGGCCCTACCTACGACAAATGATCATATTTAAAACTGATTTACAGAGAAGCCTTTTGTTTTTATCTTTTTTAACCAAGTAATAACTGATGTAGATACAAGGACTAGCTTTAGGAAGTGAATAGTCAAAGTTGATCATAGAAGAAATGAAATATCATTTATAGATTAAAGCATAATGTATTTTTTCTTTTTATAATAAAGTGTGATTTTATAAAAAAAATTCTCTTTTGAAAAGTTTAGAAAATTCAAAATAAAAGCAGAGATAACTGGTTCTTCCAAGTGAATCACCAATTTTTGTGACCAGCAACAACCCCCCCTTCTTATTTGGTATTAGTAATAATACCAAATAAGTGGGGACCCTTAGTTTAAAAATCCAAAAAAATTATTAGTGTTTGTTTTCATTTTCAATAAAAATTACTATCATTAACTTAAGAAAATTATTTGAAAAATCTTTTTAAATAAAATTAAGTTTATGATAAATTAGAATAAAATCTTTCTTTGAAGAAATATCGCATCCATTGCAAGTGAGTAAAAGATATCTTTTGCAAGCAGGATTTCCTAAATTACGATAACGCGATCCAAAATTATGCATTAAAATATTTATCGCATTTCATATCTTGCGCTTCAAATCATTAAAGTACGATAACAGTGATCGCAAATCGCATATCGCAGAAAGAATGTTAACGGATATTTGTAATATGTTATATTTTTGCGATATTGTATGTTACGAGTTTGCGATTTTCCATAGTTGTGATTTGCGATAGTTGCGATTTTGCGATGATTTCGATTTGCAGATATTGCGATCTGCGATATTGCAAAGCAAATCGCAAATCACATTATCGCAGATTCTTTAAAGCTCGTTGTACGAAGAAAATCTTTCCATAAATCGATATCCGTTATGCGCTTTGATGTCAAATTAATGAATGGATTGTCAATTATTAATGAAAAGGATTTTGTTTTGATTGAAAGTTTAGTTTGCGTTAAAATAATATATTTCATACGCCTTCAGCATTTAAAACTATCCCGTCACCTTTCTCATATCATTATTTTCACTTAATTCGTAAAACCGCAGGCGCGAAGAATAGGAGACTATACAAAGCAATATTAAGAGTATTATGGGAAAGAAAGAGAAAGCTCTGAGTTCTGAAAGTAAAGCGATGGCATCCCTGTACACAGACACTGCTTGCAACAAAGACGCTGGTATCACCACTTGGGAGGGTATGTTTAATTTTCTTGAAGAAGAAAACCCAAGAGTAATGGATGTTGCGGCTACTGCATGCTCAAGTAATTCTTATGAAGCCTCTCTTACAGAGCTGGCTTGTTCATTTCTACACCAGATAGCAGCAAGACCTAGAATTCTTCCGTATACTGACATGGTCAAATGGGTGCTGGATAGCACCGATATTACGGACACGCAGTTTAGAACTCAAAGTCAAGAGCTCATCGGGTCATTTACTCCAGAAGATCCGAGGCTTATGTATCATTTGTCGGAGCCTCAGGAAACTTACGACAAATAATTTATGGAGAAGTTTGCCAAGGAAAATGAAAATTTGGCGGAATGCACCAACGAATGGTCCAGAAGAGATGAACCACTGAAGAAAGATAAACATGGTATGTACAGTACTGGTTCACTCACTTCTCCATATTGTTTTTCTGCTGCTATGCTATGTAGGCTTTTTGGAAAGCCTGACATTAATAATTTTTTGCCTGAATGGCTTCGCTTATTGAATGCTGTTGTTAACGCTACCATTATGGACTGGGAGAAAATATTGTCTAATAACTTAGCCACAGCTATTTTCAATTACCGGTCTAAACAGACTGTCTCTCATAGGATTTATCCTCCTTTTTATCTATCTGCCTATGTTATGGATTCAATCTGCTTTGTTTCTAAGTTCCCTTTAATGGGTTGGAAATGGAAAATTCAGGATCCCCTACCCATTCATGTCTATCACAAAGAATTTTGGGAATCGAAGTTCATTCCTCATTTTTACAAAATTTTCCATGGCATAATGTTGCCTCTGTACAGAGTGTTGTATAATAAGGATGCTCCAAGGTTCTCCCCTGAAGCAAAAGTAGACATTTTCCCTGTCGCAAGATGGTTTGTAGAAGAATTTTTTACCTATGTGAGGGTTTTTCGAAGCTTTGCTTCTCCTCATGTTTTACCCTTATATGTTCTGGATAAACTCATAGCTCGGGAAATCACATATCAAACCTGTGGAGCGGGAGGTTTGACAAAAGAATTAAAGGATAAAAAGAAAGCCATCTAGCCACAATTTCCTGTGTCCTGCGGAGCATTTTCATTATTTGATTTTGGTCATGCGTTTAAAAAAGTAAGCAATATTACATGTTTAAAATTTTTTAAGTTTTCAAGAAGGCTATTTGATCCATATGGTGTTGTCAAGGATTTCACCACTGCAGTCAAAGTAAGAGTATTTTCTGGAGAAGAAGATATTTTTGATGATATGTTTCAATAAAAATGTCCATTTAAAGAAATTTTGCATTTAGCTCAAACACGGTTCTCCCTAGAAGAATTTCAAGAATTTAAAATATATAGAGAAAGAATATTGACCACTATTCGTTTGGATAATTTGCGCTTGGAACCCGAAAGGGAACCAACTCCTAGTGTCAGTCTCAATGGTAGCTCAGATACAGAAAGGTCTAAGTCAAAGTCTGGCAAAGAAACTTCTGAACGTTCTAAAAAATCTGATAATGATAAAAGTGAAGGCTCAATGAAGGATACAACTCAATCAAAAGAGCTTTCACAACAACAAACTTCAACCACTCCACAGTTGAATCTTCCACCTCTTAATGTACAACAACCATCCATCAGCACTCAGTTAGATAAAGAATGGGAAACATTTAATGATTTGAGTAATGTTGAAGGACAGAACATACAAACTCATGTACAGACAACAAAAGGTTTGGTTACAAAAATAAGTGGCAATGTCACAGAAATAGAACATATACCTATTACTCCCTCCTCTGAGCTTGTACTTAAAATAGATGAAATTCCTCCTCTGGATATATTTTATAGCCCACAACATAAAGCAGTAGTAAGGAAGCAAAGGAAAAAGAGGAAATTAGAAAGTGTTCTCTCTACTAATGCAGAACAATTGGATGTCTTATGGAAAGATCCTACTACGAATCCTACTGAAAATATTACTAAGTTATTTCAAATTACAGGAGCTTATGCCTCCGCAAATATTGACAAAGCATCTGAAGTACGACTATTATTAAATGAAAAATAAGATCAAATACAAGTTCTGCAACAACAATTGCAACAAGCTCATGCTAACAGTGAAGCACAGATAAAATTTGAAAAGTTACAGCAAGAGTTTCAGCAAATGTAGATCGGATATCAGAAAAGCTTGGCCGAAAGAGAGAAACAAATACAGATTATGCAAGAGATGCATAAATATGACCCCAATCTTACAGATTTTATCTCCAAGTCCATTTCCTTGAATAATCAACTATTCCAACAACAAGATATATTATGCCAGAAAATCTCACAATGGAACTCTTTTTCTCAAGAAAGTGATAAAATCACTAATCATGTTGTAGAATTACGACATAATTATGATTTAACTAATGAAAGAGTTACTAATTATTTTTCATGGCAAAAAACAGAGGAAGGAAAAAGAGCAGGAGCACCAATCATCAATGACAGTCATAAAGAAATACTCTTCAATAATTGGGATGCACAGATCAGAGAGGCAGAAAAAGCGGCAGAGGAAGCATCTACAACAACAAGCAGCATTACTGATTGTGTAAATGAAAATTTTCACAATGTTAATTTGATTTCAGAAACTATTTCAGGATACCTACCACAAGCACAGCAATTGCAAACAGAGTGGAAACAGAAAGCTGAAGAAAAGGAAAAATCAATTCAAGGATTGACAAAGTTAAATTGGGATTCTTACTAAACATGTCTAGTAAAACCACACAGTCAATGGAGTGCTCTTAATTGCATATTTAATTCTGCTGAGAAGATCGCGCCAACACTTGCCAATTTCGTTTTCTCGGGACAATGAAAATTTGAAGTCGGCTAGCCTCCTCTTCTCAAATCAATGCTGGATGCTTGCAAATTCAAATATCAGAGTAGTTAGTTGTTAATTTTAGTTTTAGATTTAGTGTTAGTTTTACTTCATTTTTGCCTAGAAAAAGGACGGTCATTTAAACCGAATCCTAAATTTTTGTAATAAACTATTTTTAGATTTAGTTAGTAGTATTTAAACCCTTCTCATGCATTTAGAGAAGGGTCCTGAAATTTGTCAAAAACTTATCCTCAAAACATGCACTTTTGCACCCTCAGAGGAGGTTTTGATGAATGAATGGAACAAGATTTATTGATATCTGTGTCTAATATCTGCTACTGATATTGCATTTATGTACTCTTAGTAGATGTTGGATTAAGAAGAGATGAATCATTATTGCTTCTAGCTCATGAGCAGAACCAGTTATAAATGGTACTCTTATCTCTTAACTATTTCTACTTCTGTGTTAAAGTAATATTTATGTTCAGTTATTTATATATTGATGCTTGAATGCTTAAGTTATCATTTGGCACTTTTGTATGGTGATAGCTATTTATTTATGCTTAATGTATGAATAGCTTATTATGCGATATGTTTTTCACAACTGTTTCATCTAACTTTTTATATGAAGTGGTTTATTTTTATTGAATTCTTTTCTTATAACAGTTGAATGATCTTTATTATCGATTGTTATTCGAAATCATTTTAGATCGCATAAAAAAATTATATCCCGGGTTTAGTTTAGAATTATATATTTCTATTTTAATTAGAATACAATTTCCATGTGATTATATTAGAAATAGAATAAAATCATTTCACTTAGGAACATTCTTATGAAATATCTATTCTCAACACACACACACACATATTGGGAAATTGGTCCCATTATCCCCAGTCGGACCCACTACACCAAATGGAAAAGGAGCTGCTAACCAAGGTCCGGACCGGGTGGGTATCCCCCTTGTTGTAGACCCGATTTTCGGGGCTTCAATAGAGAGCCATCTACAAAACCCTATCTCACTTTTTGCACTAGTATTACATAATGAAAGATACATGCGCATCTTTATAACATATTTTTCACCCTGTAAAAATCGGTTTTACATATCTTTTGGCAGAGCCTATTGTGAATCGCTGGAGCAACATTTTAGGGAACTGAGAGATTTTTATCTCAGAAACATATTTATCTACAATAACCTCTTTCACTTTTTACATATATGTTTCGAATTGAGAAATACAAAGGTATCACTGGACCCCAAGTTTGCATAATTCCTGGAGCAGAATGCACAAAGAAAGGAAACAGTTAGTGACTTGGATGCCTCATCATCGACTAAGAGTTGAGATCAAATTCGAATTCTCCTCTTTTTCATCACCTATCCATAAAAAATAGTGCCAAATATATGCATTAGTTTTAAGTGTCCTTTACTTAATTTCTATTTATGTAAAATGGTTGAAGATATTTGTAAACCAATCTTGATATTTTTTCAAGATATTCTAGTTTAAAATTTGTATAAATACTTCACTCTTTGAAGTATTTTGGTGGAATAAAATTGCTAAAATTACTATAGAATTTTTCTAAAACTTTGGAGGCTCTCATGTGTTGAATTCAAAGTATTAGAATGGAGAAAGCTTAAGTTGCATCATAATTCAGGTTTCATGCGATAAGTTGAAGAGTGAAGTACATTTCTTCTTTTCATTGTTTATTTTCTGAGTTTCATGCAATTCATTATGTGTTTGATCTATATTAATGTCTAACTAGGAATATTACTATAAGATTAGCCTTTTTCTCCCTATTTTTAACTAAGTTACCATTTAAATGTTTTCTGCTGATTTCTAGAGTTAGGAATCCTTCATTTCTCCTACTCCCGTTTGACCTCTTCCTACTTCTTCCATTTTCCGGATCAAAGGATCCTTCATTTCCCTTTATCCCGATCATACCATTTCATCAAAAACCTTTCCCCAAATCTCTGAGGGTTATCTACCTTCCCCTGAATACATTTGTACCCCTTTGGCCTTACCCTCTAGTACTGCTATCTAGATTTAGACTCCATAGCCCAATGGACAAGTAGATCTCTCTCTAGTTTAATCCTAAGTTATTTTTACTCACCAAAACCTTTAAAAAACAAAACCAATTGTTCTATGATAACTAGCCTAAAGACATAAATCAAAACAAAGATAAATCTTAAAGAGAGAGCCCTCTCTCAATTCTAGGAAGGCTAGATCCTAGAGTTTGAAGTATGTTTGTGGTACTCAAACTATTTCTCTTGAACCTGGAGAAATTGTTTAGTGATAACTAAGGGATTTTTTCCAATATTTTTACTCGGATAAGAATCATTCTATATGTTTTGTATAGTTAGCTGAGAAAACATCTCATTATCTTGTTTCACCATGAATAGATCAAGAAACATCATTGAGTTCTAGTTGTCACAAAACCCCTATTCATAATAACAACTCAACCATAATAAAATAATGCTTTTACAAAAATATTTAATGAGAAAGGAAAAATAACAAGTTAATATATCATAAATCTAAGAAAAAAATAAGAAAACAATATTAAAACTAAGAAATGGGATAAGAGAATCATGACAATTGTGAGACCCAACACCTTTCTCTTAAGGATCAAATTTTCCTCCCCATATATTAACGAATCAAGTAAAGGTTAATCATAATTAGAGTTTATTTTAACATAAATTGATTAACTACGAGACAGGAGGTCTCATTACGAGTTAACCTAACATGACCATTGGTCCTAACAAAAGTGACATTACAATTTTTTGTTATCAGGCCATGGTAATGGCTTTTGGTCACAAGATTGAAAGAAAATAGTTCTCATAAATAGTTGGCTTGTTCACTTGTGTTGGTTCTCATTAATGGAACTATCATTAGCTAGTTACCAAGCTAGAACAAGGACCTTGAACTGATATCTAAGAAAACTCATAAGTAAAAATTCTTAAAAACTATGAATGTATAGCTAATCAATGGGATAAAGGAATTTCAAAAGGTGAAAAGGAATCCCTATCAAGGTTATAGATGCCTACTAGAAGCAACGGTCATGCGTATGTTATTAGAGCTAATCTAACATCTATGAACTTTTTTAGTTCCTCATCCTTCCCTAAACTCGTTACAATCGAGTTTACTGATTGAATTTACAGATTTATATTTTAGCTCGTTTTTTAATTATGGTGGAAATTGTTTGGGAATATTGCACATTTCAAATGATTTTTTATATAAAGAAGAAATGAAAATTTTAATATTACTCAAGGACCAGCATCTCATGATGTTTAATTTTCATTCCTTGATCTTTATAAGTTTTGAATTACTTAATCAAATATAACTAGTTCGCCCAACAAGTCACCATCTCCTCCCCCCTAAAAAAAACTCTCATATATTTTAACACAAAATGAATAGGCCCCAATTGGAAATTATAATAAAAATCATATGTTCCATGTTGTTATAATCAATTAAATTCAAAACATCTTTATGCTACAATATATGTTAACTAATTATAGATAGAACATAAACCATATAAACCATTACAATAGAAGATAGTCAACAACTGAATGATACATAGATAATCTAGGTCAATGACCAGGGAAAAACCCACAAGGGGAAAACCCAACCATATTCTTCTTGTATTATGAATCAATTTTCCAGGAGAGATACAAAGTAAAATGAAAGAATGAATAAGTTCACCCAAATCCGAAGAAGATCCCTCATAGCGGTAGTTGATGTAGACATTGAATCAATTTGGATCTTTAATATATTCTCTTTTTCTTCAAGGCTCTCTCTCTCTCTCTCTCTCTCTGAATCTTCCTCTAGCCTCTCCAGCTCTCTCTTTGAAGTTTGCATTTGGCTTTCAAAAGTACAAGTGTATGAAGTGAGGATGAGAGGAACACATATATAAGAATAGAAAGGAGGTCGAATTCATGAGGGAGTAACTCTTATGCCTTGGGGAGGAATTACTTATGCCAAAATTGGAGAGTAACAAATGTCATAATGGAGTTTCACTCTCCTTTATAACTCATTCCATCAAGAGGGAGTACGCATGTCTTGAGTAACTTACACCATAAATAGAGAGAGGTACACATGGCTTGAATACAGTGTAAATTATGCATTGAAGATGTGTAAGAGGAATCTTATAAAAAGTCATACATGTGTGTAAAAGATGTGTAAGAGGTAAGTAAGAGAATTTAAGAGAGATGAATGAATTCATTTAATGAGAGAGAGAGAGAGAGATGGGGTGGATTGATTAGCAAGTAGGAGAGGTGACATGTACTTCTCTTTTAATAATAGTAATATAGCATCATAAGGATAATAATAATAACAATATTGATGATTAAATTAAAAATTAAATAATTGAGATTGAATAAGGACAATTTAAGTGATTTTACACCATCTATATATGATTAGGAATTGATGGAAGGTGAATCAATATTTTTGTAATTTAATGGTAGTAAAGATAAACATTACTTTTATTTTTAGAAAGTTACTTTAGAAATGTCAGAAATGAAATTTTATTCAAGGAATTTAATCCAATAGCTACCAATTTTCAACACTCCCTCTTAAATAGAGAGGAATTTGTTTTTGGTACAAGGATCTTTGCTATCTCTGCTTTGAAACATTGTTGGTACAATATAATGGAGAAGAATCGTCATAGGGGAGATACATCCATTTCCCTATACACACTTTGGGGGATCCACTTGTGAACACATGGCAAGGATATTCGCACAACCAAGAGTCCTTTATGCTTGGGGGGCTCCATTTGTCAACAGATGACAAGGATGTCGTACATCCAAGGCTCACCACTACTTGGGGGGTCCACTTGTAAACATATACAAGAATCTCACACATCCAAGGCTTATCACTTCTTTGGGGGGTGCACTTGTCAAAAAATTACAAGGATCTCACATATCCAAGTCTCATCACTACTTGGGGGTGGGGGGGGGGGGGGGGGGGTTCCACTTGTCAACACATTAAAAGGATCTCAGACATCCAAGGCTCATAAAACATGAACTCCGTCACTAGGAAGCGTCACCTCTATAATTCTAAGATACTCTCTAAAAACCAATAACTTCCCTTTCACTAAAGCTTTGGTAAGAATGTCAACAATATGGTCATTAGTCAGTATATGGCGGAGTCTTGTTGATCCTCTTTGCACCATATCACGGATATAGTGATATCTAACTTTAATGTGTTTGGATTTGTCATGAAACACAATATTTTTAGCAAGTCGAATCCATAACATCCTCTTTTTTATTTCCATGTAAATAAAAGAAGAAGGTAATGGGACATGTATTCTAAGCTAAATGTTTGGAAAAACATATTGATGGACATCACTTGTGATTGCCATAAATTCGCCATAAATTTATGGGTATGGAAAGTGGAAAAAATATTCATTTATTTATGAAAATAAAAGAGAATAGGAGAAAAGGAAGGCGAGGAGACACATATTTTCATGCAAGGGAAATTAGAGGAAAAATTAAGGAAAATGAAGAACATAGATACAACAATGATAAAAAGGAATCAAATAAACAACTGGTATATTTTTTATAGTTTTATGGTGGAGCTCTAGTTCATTCTCACATTCTCTCATACTTTTGCACACTTAGATTATTCTTATACCTCTTTGGAATTGACTTGGATTTGGATAAAGAAGGCAAAGGAAAGAAGTAAGAGCAATGCACAATTGGATCAATGGATACAACTTGATTAATTTGTAGGTAACAAGCTGTATGCGTGATTTCCTTGTTGATTTCTCAATGCAAGGTATATGCATGTGATTCTATGATTATGTGTTCTCATTGGCATGGATATTTTCCTGGATAGACAATGGTTTTAGCCTTCTCTTGAATTTCCTGGATATCCATGGTGTTGTGGGTTTCCAAATTCTTATTTTTTTGACTGGTGCTCATGTTCCCTATGGATATGGGTTGGAACAAATGCTCTAGAAGAGCTGCAATAATTTGGGTTGAGTTACTAATTCCTAGAGTCATTGGTTGGGATAAACACTTTAAACCCCTTGGTGGGTTGATTTACTAGTCCCTGGAGCCACGGTTGGAACTAATTCTCTGGAGCCCTAGAAGGTTGTAGGTTGAGCTACTAGTTTTGGAGCCACAAACAACTTGGGTAGAGACCGATCTACTTGATGTTAGTTATTTCTGGACCATAGAGGTGGAATCACTATGGATGAAGGTTGAGGTGGAAGCCCTTGTTGGTTTTTTTATGCTTTATTCCATGAGATCCCACATTATATCTTCAACTATTGCGTGAGGGTGATTAGTTGAAAGACAGATTTTGTTCAATCCAATCTATGGTCGGGTGTTACGTGGAGGTCCCTGACTTGGTTGGAATTTTCTTGTATTAATAAAATTTATTTTCCCATTTTGATTTATGAGCACTTGTACTCAACATCAGGTTGACATTATGGTTGATTTTCCATGGTTTCTATGTTAGCAAATTCTTGGTTATATGTTAGTTATATTATGTATTTTATCTTTGGATATTTTCGTGATTTTTTAAGTTATAGGATGGTTGATGTATTTATGGACTAAAAAGTGTTGTTGCAACTAACTAGAGAGGGTTTAGAGGCTTATCAATGATGCTCAGATGAAAACTTTCAAGTTATGATCATATATAGATTCATGACCTGTAGCTTACATGTTTTCCATATGTTTGACGAAAATTTTGTTATGAATTAGGCATATTTGAGTCAATTTATTTCTTGAGTTTTGATTTAGTGGCTCTTTCATTACCTTTGATTACATTCTAGAAATTTTCAGGAAATTTTGGGAGGTGGTTTGGAGGCTGGCACGAAAAGGTGGAACACATCTCGGGACTGCATTCTCATATATGAATTATTTGGGCCATAACCACAAGAAAGATGGACTATGCATGTAGTTAGAGGCTTATAACGACATTGTTGTCTTTTTTTCATACAGTTAGGGTGCTAGGTCAAAGAAAAAAAGGTTCAAGCTTAGGTATTGATCACCTGGGGTGGTTTTTCAACTCCTGGGTGATTTGTAGTGCTTGTAGGATGTCAGTATGTGTTCAGCTTGTAGGCCCCACTACCTTAACTTTAACTTGGAGGTCATGTCATAGTGACACAATTATAATATTTACCTTGGAGAGCCTATCAAATAGGGTAAATGTGGGAGATATGGTTACAGATTCGTATCAGAGCTTCGAGGTTCAAAAAGTTAGTTTGGATGGGCTAGATGTGATTTTTATGCTTGAATGTTAGTTGTTGATTTGTTTTTTATGAATGCACTGTGATGGTCATTGTTGTTTTCTTGTATCTTCATGATGTTCATGTTGATATTATTGATACATTAGTGCCATTATGTGTATATACATGTATATAATTCTAATATAGACTGATTTATGAAGATGATATGGCCTCCCCCAAACTTCACATTGAGGTAATATTTTGATTATGTCTATTTTTGGTTTATCTAACATGGCATGTTTGTAGGAGATATAATATCATCAAAGATGAAAAAAATAGTGGATTATGGTTCATGTTACTCCCCTTATAGATTAGTTGAGTAGTAAGGAGATGAGTACTCTCTTGATTTAGTAGACATGTTGAGAAATTTAAAGTCAGATATTACAAGTTCTTGAAGAGAATTCTTTGATCTATGGTGCTCAAATTGTCTCTTAATGTTTTTGTGGTAATGGAGTACCAAATAACACCTTTGTGGGAGTTTTTTGTTCCCTACAAAGGATCAAAGATATATTTGGTTTTGTTAGTGAAGAGACTTATATAAACAAAGCATTGTAAATGGTGAAAAAGTGCATTCACAAATATAAACTAAACAAAGATATAAACACAAAAAATAATGCTTAATGAAGCAAACAAGTCAAAACAATAATTGAAAAATACTCCCTTTATTGAGTGTTGGTGGTAGAATATGAATACAATAGATGAATACTAAACACTTGAATTTAATTCATTGAGCTGTGGTGCTCAAAAATCCTCAGAAAAGAGTTCCCTCTCCTCAATCTCTTTGAAATATTCTCATCTCTCTCAAAATAAGTATGAAGGTGTTTTCAATGGTGTATTCTTCTTCTCTCACTAAGATGATGGATTTATTAGAAGTAATATGGCCAACATGGTAGTGCTTCCACTTCTTCTACTTCAACAATGAAAGGTTGTTTTGCTATGATAGCAATTTGTCCAACATAACATTGTCTCATATTTTAGTTATCCCATGGCTTTTTTATATAGAATTTTTTAATTCATCTTCTCTCTCTTGGTTCACTAATGATATTGACTCAAGAGTAGGACAAGATGATTACATTCAGGGCTGCATATCTTCAGGACGAAACAAAGTCGGTTCTCCTTGACTGGAGCATGTAAGGGAACCATCTTACATGTGTGGGAAGTGATCCTGATTTTACTGAGTCACACTTTTCCTTGGTCACACTGCTTTCTAAGGAAAAGTTGCACAGTCAATAATTTATCTGTCTTCAATGGTGTGTTGTCCAAATTTTTCATAGGAAACCTTAGGATAAATTATTTTTTTTGAACTTCCATAATTTCTTCTATTCGAAAATATTTATCTGTACATTTCGATGGATGACCTTAGGTGTATTTTAGAGTGTAAAATTTTATGGTGTTAAAAATTTACCCCTGATGTATGATTTTAGGAGAAAATGTATAGCCAAAATACGTGATGTTTTTTGGTTCTAACAGAGAGTTTGGGTAACTAATTTATGAGAGAGAGAGAGAGAGAGAGAATAACTCGTTGTGGAAATGAGTAGAGGAACCCCTTAACTAAGGAAAAAGGATCACCATGTTCTAAAGTAAAACTTAGTGAAAAAGGTGATTTATATGAAGCGAGAATTTCCTATGCCCATTATTATGACTTACTGATGGATTATTACAATTGAAAAAAGAATGATTCTATCAAGTTAATATGTGATAATTTGATATGTTGATGGTTGGTTATGATAACTGCAAATGCCCTTAAGGGTGTTTATTTAAAAAATAGATTAAAAATAGTGACCCTATGCATAAAATATGTGAAGCATTGCTTGATTAAGGTGCTTACTTATGCACGGGTCTTTGTCTAAATGACCAGAGTTGCAACGGTCATTAACTACGACACCACCCTAACATTAAAACTAGTGTTGGTGTCAAATTCCAGGGGGATCGATGACATAATTGGGAAATGGTGATTCCTATTATGCCCCCTAAGGATGTCCCTAAAGGGGGGGAAATCCCAAGCTACAACCTCCATCCTGGAATATGAGTGTTGAAGTCGATAGGAAAGAAGCATCAACTGTAAGAAAAAGTGCACATTTGGTGAATCAAGAGATGAGAAAATTGTAACATGATGGGTCAACAAGGCATGATCATGAAATATGGTGATATAAAAATGGATATGTGGAATTGGACCAAGTTCAGAGTTGTAATGCAAGTGGTGGTATTCATAACAATTTTTTTTATGGGGATGTTCATGGAGTCGATAGGAATTCTAAGGTGGGAGTAAGTATGTCCTGACTGGAAAGAAGGTATTAAGTGGATAATATGTGAGCTTCAACCAAGGGTGACTATAAACTGCCACCAGGTATAAGACATGAAAATATGGGTTGGAATATGTTTCCTAAGAAATATGTGTACACTTTCCAAAAAAATGTAAAGGTGTTTTGGATGTACAAACACAGAGACAAGTGCCCCAAAAACATGTTAACCTGCATAATTTTATAGGGATGATGTTGTATGCCAAGGGTGGGGGCCCCACTGGTTGGTCTATATGTGGGGCTGATGGAGAGGATGAAGTGATACAAATGGGATATGTGAATGGAAGGATGATAGGCTAAATGTGGAATGCGTAAGTGCATACTTCTCGATTCATCACAAAATACTACGGGTTTGCTCGGGAATGGGTTGGGTAAGTGATAAGTGAAGCATGATGAGGATTATCTTCAAGGAATATAAGTGAAGTGGCTCCTTAGATTGAGTAGATGGTCATGTATCCAAATAGTATCTGGGGGTGTATAACATGAGGTGATCCATGGGTGGGAAGGATCTATCGACCCGAGTGGGTGTTTACCATATACAAGGTGAGATGGTGGTAACTGAGGCCATGATGATAGACCCTCTGGTGCATTTTTTGGAGAAATGATGTTAGGATATGGAAATATTGTGTAAGAAGCCTTTCATGTTGAGTGTTGATTGATACCTTCTCTAGGCACCGAGGTATTGCTCATGGAAATTAATTAGTGGTGTATATGTAATTTCAACAACCAATGCCCCAAGTGAAAACATATTTTTTTATCATATGAATAATATGAAATCAAATTGAATAATATTAATTAAAATACAAGAGAATGCATACCTGAAATGATATATTAGGTGTGTGTTAGGTTCAAAAATGAGTTTCGGAAGCATATGAAACAAAGAGTACCATGGTGAAGACAACGTGGTGTTGATCCTTGTGTCTCTCATGGTTTTTAAAATGGATGGCATGAGCTCCTGTAATGGGCTCAGGAAGATTTTGAATAGGGCGATATATAGGGAAAATTAGGCCCTATTCCACCTCATTGACACTTACTATTTTGGGAGACCATAGCTTATCTAGTAGATTTTCTTGCCATTGTGATCAACTAGTGTACCAGGGAAGCATGTGGAGAGATACAGGTAATAGATTGAACCTTTTTCTTTGTCATCTTGGAATTTTTATGCTAGGTAGGTCATATAGCGGTCCCCTGTACGTCCTTTTTAGGGTAGAATTGGCTCGACCACATTGGTGACTCCGGTTCAGTCGCACAATTGATGTTGAAATTAGCCTACCAATCTCATAGTCCATGCGGCTGATAGGCCGAAAGCCATAGTGTTTATAGATTGGTGTCACCATGGCATAGGTTCCCGTCCCGACACTGTATGTATGTATTCTCATAGAGAAAACACATGGTCTTGGGTAAGAGGCCAACGGGACTTTTTCCTTAGCAGACTCTTGCACCACATGTTGCGCGTATCTTAAATTTTTTATTTTTTCACCATTTGAGACCGACTATGTTGCAATCATTGATGGAAGGATGGGTATCCTCCCGATTTGGGATCCAGGGGAAAATCTCTGTGTTTATCTGTTTTATGATTTATGCTCTCGCAATTGTTTATTTTCTGTTATAAGATTCATGTGTAGATAATTTATGTTCAGGGTTAAAAACTACATTTGGTATCAGAGCAGTTTCGGCTTCAAGGGGACGCCTTTGTTGTTGAGGGTTTTTTGCTCGGGCCTGTGGTGGACCCTGTGCAGTGGGAGATTTGCGGGATCGATTCTTGCGGTGAAAGAATATGGCGAGCGGCGGAAAGATAGAGATCGAGAAATTTAATGGTCAAATTTTTGAGTTGTGGAAGCTCAAGATGGAGGATCTGCTGGTGGATAAAGATCAGTGGATCGCGGTAGATCCAGGTACTAAACCAACGGCAATGTCAGATGAAGACCGGAAGAAAGCTGGATTGGAAGGCAAAGAGCACAATACGATTGTGTGTCTCAGATTCAGTATTGTTGAATGTATCTGGGGAAGCTACGACGAAGACCTTATGGGAAAAGCTAGGGACTTTGTACCAATCTAAGTCTCTAGTGAATAAATTGTTTCTACGGAAAAAGCTGTATAACCAGAGGATAAAGGATGGAGACTCGGTGATAGAGCATTTGAACGCCTTCAATACTGTGGTAAGTCAATTTTCATCTATTGATATTAAAATCTCAGATGAAGATAAGTGCATCAGTTTGTTGTGTTCTCTACCAGACTCGTGGGACAGTCTGGTTATTGCAATGGGTAGCAATACAACTATCTTGAATTTTGATGACATTGTCTCAGCCATTAATTTTACGGATGAGACTCGAGAAATATGGAGGGTCGTAATGAGATGCCTTATCCGTACGAGGAAGGTCCCGTAACGTAAACAAGAATAAGGTTTCGAGTGGGAGATCTAGACCCAGTAGGGAGATCTAAATGTCCTGGAAAGTTTGTAAAGGTATGCTGGAAATGCGGAAAGGAAGGGCACTACAAAAAGGACTGCAGATCTAAAGCTCTTGAGAAAGGAAAGGAATCTGATGATGCTCCTTCTACAGAGGCAAAAACCACCTCGGATGAAGGTGGGGATGTGTATTTGGCTTCTTCTTCAAATACACATGTAGATCATGAGTCATGGTTGATCGACTCAGGTGCATCCTTTCACTTCACTCCCCATAGGGAGTGGTTCTGCGAGTATGAGAAATATGATGGTGATGTCTTCCTAGGGGATGATAGGAAGGCCAAAATCGTCGGACGTGGAAAGGTAAAGTTGAAGCTACAAGGTGGAAGGATTAGAACACTTCCCGGTGTTCTTCATATTCCTGCATTGGCCAGAAATCTGATTTCTGTAAGCAAGATGGATGATGCAGGTGTAAAAACAGTGTTCGAGAAAGATGCGTGCAAGATGGTTCGGGGAGCACTGGTATTAATGCGGGGAGTTCGGACTGGAACTCTGTACAAGCTACAAGGTAGCACTGTTATTGATGGGTGTAACAGTTATGTGGTTCCTGAAAGTGGAGCGGAAAGCCTAGTTGTCTCTATAGAAAATACCATGTTATGGCATCAAAGGCTTGGACATATTAGAGAGAAGGGCCTTCGGATACTGCATAGAAATGGTATGGTAGAAGGTATGTCTAATTGCTCTCTGGATTTCGATTTCTGTGAACATTGTGTATATGGGAAGCAGAATCGGGTGAGTTTTCCTTCTGGTGCTAAGAGGGCGAACAAGATATTAGAACTTGTGCACAGTGATGTGTTTGGACCCGTGTCAGTTCCATCACTGGGAAAGTCTGTGTACTATGTTTCATTCATAGATGACTTCTCAAGGAATACATGGATATATTTCTTGAGGAAGAAATCTGAAGTCTTTGACAAATTTAAAGAATTTAAGGCTCTGGTGGAAAACCAGACAGAGAAGAAGATAAAGGCATCGAGGACAGATAATGGTGGGGAGTTCTGCAAGAAGGAATTTGAAGAGTTCTGTAAGAAGTGTGGTATAGCACGATAGAAGACTACTCCATACACACCTCAGCAAAATGGAGTTGCAGAAAGAATGAATAGAACACTAATGGAAAAGGCAAGAAGCATGCTCAGTGGTACCGGGTTAGGACAAGAATTCTGGGCAGAGGCAGTGGAGACTACATGTTACTTAGTTAACAGATCACCTTCATCAGCGTTGGAGGATAAGACCCCACATGAGGTATGGACTGGTAAGAAACCCTCTCTTTCACATCTAATGGTATTTGGATGTGATGCATATGTACATGTTCCAAAGGAGAAAAGGACCAAGTTGGATAATAAATCTGAAAGGTGCATCTTTATTGGGTATAAGGATGGTTTAAAGGGTTACAAACTTTGGAACCCAGAAACAAGGAAGGTTGTGTACAGCCGAGATGTGGTGTTTAGAGAAGTGAAAGATGTTGTTAAACATGAAGTCCTATCAAAGGAACCTGAAAAGATAGAGTTTGAGCTAAAGGAGGATGAATCAGACTCTACAATAGAAGAAGACTCAGAAGATGAAGAGCCACAAACTCCAGCTTTGAGAAGATCAGTTCGGGAAAGAAGGCAACCAGAAAGGTATAGTCCATCCGCTTTCTGTTCAGGTTTTGCCTTAACTATAACTGATGATGAACCCAGAACTGTCAGGGAGGCAGTAGATTCAGAGGATGGAAAACTCTGGAAGGAGGCCATGGTTGATGAAATGGCATCCTTGCACAAAAACGATGCATGGGATCTGGTGGAGTTGCCGGCTGGAAGAAAGCCCATTGGGAGCAAATGGGTGTTTAAGAATAAGATGAATGTAGAAGGCAAGGTGGAGAAATACAAAGCTCGATTGGTAGCAAAAGGTTATTCCCAGGTGCCGGGAATTGATTTTGGTGATATTTTTTCTCCTGTTGCCAAAGTTACTTCTATTAGATTACTTTTATCTGTTGCTGCAGCATTTGATTTTGAGATAGAACAGATGGATGTGAAGACAACATTTCTTCACGGGGATCTAGAAGAGGAGATCTACATGAAGCAACCTGAAGGCTTTATGGTGAAGGGTAAGAAAGAACTAGTATGCAGGTTGAAGAAGTCTCTGTATGGGTTAAAACAGTCACCAAGGATGTGGTATCAGAAATTTTATACCTATATACGGGGACTTGGCTTCACCAGAAGCAAGGAGGATCACTGTGTTTATTTTAAATTAATTGGCGACCGTGTTATTTATTTGGTCTTGTATGTGGATGATATGTTGTTGATTGGAAATGACAAAGAAATTATCCAAGATTTGAAGACCCAACTGTTCTCCAAATTCGACATGAAGGATCTGGGTGCTGCAAACTATATTTTGGGCATGGAAATTAAGAGAGATCGGCCAAAGAGGAAGCTCTGGTTAAACCAGAGGAAGTATGTCGAGACTATATTGCAGAGGTTCAATATGCAGGATAGTAAACCGGTGAAGGTTCCTATTCCTGTAGGTGTAAAGCTGTCTGCTGAACAGTGTCCCAAGACATAAGAAGAAGAGGAGTATATGTCCCGTGTTCCATATGCAAGTGCAGTGGGTAGCTTGATGTATGCAATGGTCTGTACTAGACCAGACATTGCACATGCAGTGGGAGTATTGAGCAGGTTTATGTCAAACCCAGGGAAGGAGCATTGGACAACAGTGAAGCGGGTTTTCAGATATTTACGTGGCACTAGTGATTATGGCTCGTGCTACCAGGGAAGACCAGGATTGGAAAGAATGTTGTACATTCATGGTTTTGTTGATGCAGACTGGGCTGGAGATCTGGACCAAAGAAGATCTACAAGTGGGTATGTGTTTAGCCTATTTGGAGGCGCAGTCAGTTGGATGAGTAAAAGACAGTCTGTAGTGGCTCTTTCAACTACATAGGCAGAATACATAGCAGCCACTCATGCAAGCAAGGAAGCAGTTTGGTTGCAGAGATTGTGTTCAAGTATGGGGTTGGTACAACAAGCTATAAGGATATACCGTGATAGCCAAAGTGCAATTTTCTTGGCTAAGAACCCTGCTTATCATTCAAAGACAAAGCACATTGATGTTCAATATCACTTTGTTAGAGATATGGTTGAGGCTAAAAGGGTGTTGCTGGTAAAGGTGGACACTTTGAAGAATGTTGCAGATGCATTGACGAAGTCTGTGAGCACTCAGAAGTTCTCTTGGTGCAGAGAAACAATGGGTGTTGAAGAATTGGCCAAATGACTAATCTCTCCTGTGGCCCCCCATGGAAAGAAAACAACAAGTGGGAGAATGTTGGGTGTGTGGTACCTTTTCCAATGGCCATATCAAAGTAGTCTCGTGTCCATGGTTTTGTGCATGGTTTTGCACATGGTTTGGGTTCATGGTTTTTCGGCCCCCGGTATTTTTGTAGATCCGGTCAAGGGAACTACGGTTATGTTCTAATCTAGGGTTAATGGATTGGGGTTTATGTATGCTCCGGCATGTATATATATGTGTTGTAACACTAAAAGGAATATAATGAAAAATCAAGCTGGTCGTCCTGATTTGGGATCCAAGGGAAAATCTCTGTGTTTATCTGTTTTATGATTTATGCTCTCGCAATTGTTTATTTTCTGTTATAAGATTCGTGTGTAGATAATTTCTGTTCAGGGTTAAAACCTACAGAAAACACATGGTCTTGGGTAAGAGGCCAACGAGACTTTTTCCTTAGCAGACTCATGCACCACATGTCTGTTCAAAAAACAGACACACGAATTTTTCGTCTATAATTGAAAAAGTTGCGCGTAGCTTAAATTTTTTATTTTTTCACCATTTGAGGCCGACTATGTTGCAATCATTGATGGAAGGATGGGTATCCTCTAGAAATAGCTTGATTAGGTACCTTTGCGAGCCATAATTATAGATGATCATATGGCTAGTATAACACTAGCTAGAGGGGGGTTGTTGAAGTTCCTTCAGAACCCCATTTTGAGGTCACAGGATGGGTTCTTATGTTTTATGATCCGCTTGTCGGATGTTAATCGTTAGGTTTTTTATATTAGAGGGACATAGTTTCCGATCAACATGACAGTGGATATTTATTTTTTGACAGGTCTGGTACCTTGCGGAGAGGTTTTCCATATCCCTTACTTGTTGGGCATGTGGATACTCGATGATGTGCAGAGACAAAGGGCCACTGCAGGCCCAACCATATTGAGGATGAGTGAATCAGGGTGTTGGCCATCCTGGATCTAACTGAGTGAGCATATTTATCTATGATCGTATGGTTTTTAGGTTTGGTGTCAACACATCAGGTGTCGGGTCCGTATATTTCCATTTTGAAGAGGCTATAGGCAGTATATTTTTTCGACTGGGCTGATTTTTTTTATAGGGGAATGGTCTCCTAGTTGGAGGAGGTGAAACAGGGAGGAACTTGGAGATTTTTTTACACCAACATATTATATAGCATCCTATATGAGAGGGTTGTGATACTACGACATTTCATAGCAGTGCCCCCGGGTCCTGCTAGGGACCCCAAGATGAGACAGTGGGTGCCCGTGATGCCACAGGTTGGTGGTGGTGAAAAAGGGTGTTATTGGAATGCCAAGGCGGAGGTTTGGTTTCAGTCCAACCTTTAGATGATTCTTTAGTACCAGCATCATGGAGTGAACTTTATAGAAGATCCAAATATGGGGCTCATGTTGAAGTCCAACAAGAAATTGCAACATACACTAGTGTTGGACCAATAGGTCCTAGCAGCAGCTACACTAGTGTAGGCTAAATTTGGTGCGATGTCTAATTTAATTTTCCCTTAATTAAATTGGACAATAAAATGTAATCTTATCCCATGATCACTCGTAACAGTTAACTGAGTGTGATAAACTCAGTTAGCTTATGTATTTCAAGTTGAGGGTGGTTGGTGAGGCATGTAGAGTAATTCTATTAGTTATGGAGTTCGAATTGCAGTTGGTGCACTAGTTTAATGCATAAGTAATCAATTAACTCAATTAGGTGAGTTAGAGTCAGTTGAAATAGTTGTAACTATTTGTTGCACTAGTGAGATATCAAGTGAATTAAATATTATTTAATTCACAATCAGTGATCTGCCATGAAACTGATGATTTACTATTAATATTTGCATGCATTTCAGTTCCATTGGAGGCCCACTTGAGACAAAGGTTAAAGAGAGGTGAGCTATCAATTATGTTATTAGTAGGTTGCTTGCATGAAACCAGACATCCATTGGAGTGCCCATGGTCCTTGCGTAGTTTAGGAAGGCCAAAATTCCTAAAGAATAGGGATTGCACTCATCAGGAATTGCGTAAGCAAGGAAATTTGTTTAGAGGCTGCTAATTGGCTAAGTGTTGGTTAGTTTTGTCCATGACAGTGTGAGACAAATAGAAGAGTGCAGGAGACATTTGTGAGAAAAGTACATTGAAGCTGTTTCATGATTCCATGGTTAATATACAATAGAAAATAGAGGGGTTTTGAGGAGAAAGTTTTCTCTAGGAAATTATTTGTGTTGTGATTTGATTTGATGGAAATTTGAGGTCTAAAATGGGCCTCTAAAGGAAATAATAAAATAATAGCTAAACCATTAAAATAATATTTATGAATTTTCAATTCACTTTTTGCACCATAATCCATGTAACCATGGTTAAATTAAATTCAAAAGTTGTACAAAATAAAATTAATAAAAAAGTTTTATTGATGTGACTATAAATAAGAATGAGATTTTCAAGAAATAATCATGATCATTGAAAAACTAATGCATTTGTCCTTTGTACTTAAATAACTTAAAATAAAATATAAATATAAATTCATAAATTATTAATTATATAATATGTTATGAATTAAAATTTATATTATTTAAATGGTATAATAACATGTAATTAATGTACTATTTAAAAATAGTATAATATAGCATAATATAATATAATAAATGCTTTTATGTATGAATTTTATATTACATATTAAATTGATTTGATTTATAACATAAGAAGAAATAATATATAATATAAAAAGGAATATAATATTTTCATAATATTATATATAATAATATATAATATTAATATAATTATAATGAAATGAATTGAGTTATATTTAAATTAAAGAAAAAAATATTAAAATAGATTTAATTTATATTTATAAGTATAATATAAGATTTATATACATTGAAATTTATAGTTTTTTTTGCCCCAAATTATGTTGAATCTAATAAAACTTTTTCAACGTACAAAACTAATATACCTTCTTTCATCATACAAAACTAAAATGTTTTTTTTTTCTTATATTTTAATATTTTGTATTGTTATTAATATTATAATAATAATATTTATAGATTTGGTTTATCCTAAAATTAAAAAGTTACATTTTTATTTATTTTGGCTTCTTATGTATAATAGATGTATAAATATTAACTTATAATTAATTTGAAATTGTAATATTAAATAAAATGAGATGAATCTATAATTTAAAAGTAAATATAAGAAGATATAAAAATATAACATTTATTCAAAAGTGTGTATACCCATGAGAATTGTGCAGGGATATGCATTGTTTCTTTCAAAACATGAAATGACAATAATAATATTTTATTCAAAAATTGTGAAATGACATTTATTATGAGTACTTTACTTTATGACTTTAAAATTACTTGGAGCACTACCATGGTTAACCATGAATTTTTATCCACCATTGAGAATGTGAGAAGTAAGTACCTTTAACTCAAGCAATGCCATCTCTACCATGAGGGATGATGTCATCTCCTAAAATGTGATTGGTTCTCATAAAGTGAATTTTGATTGTAAATTTTCCTTAGGAGGCCCATTTTAGACCTCAAAATTCCCTTAATGCTTTCTTTGCTTCATGTGATTGGAGATTGTGTTTAATTTCCGTAATGAATTTGTATAAGGATTCAGTGTCTAGATTTAGTACATTGTTAGATCGGATTGAATCCATTGATATACACATGTTTGCATAATTTCTACATGGTATAAGAGCACATGAAATCACTATAGCGGAGGAGAAGCTGAGTTTTTGACTGAATATAATTCGAATTTGCAGAAGACATTATTGGTGCTACAGGTGATTTAGTATCAAAATGGCTTTCAGTGGCTTGAAATTGGAGTATGCACTCGAGGGTAGCTCTAACTATATTTCTTGGAAAGATAGGATGGAGGTAGTACTGAAGGAAAATGTGTTGAAAGAATTCATTGACAATGATGTTTCCAAACCCACTGTAACAGATGCTGCAAATCTTGATGCTTGGAAAAAGAAGGTTGCAAAGGTAAGGAGGATCTTACTGGAGGGAGTACGGGACCACATTGTCTCAAGTCTCCATGGCAAAGCGACACCATATGAAATGTGCAAAGCTTTGACAGATCTATTTCAGAGCAGCAGTGATCATAGAAAATTGGCACTGAAGGATAAAATCAAGAAGATCAAAATGGAGAAAGGAGACTCCATGCCAAAATATTTAACAAAGTTTGTCCAATGTCGGGATGAGCTTGGGAGCTTCGGCATTACTGTTGCTGATGATGATTTGGTGAGACTAGCTCTTCTAGGACTTCCCAAGCTTTGGCATACTTATGAGGACTTTGTCAATGGAAGGGAAAATCTGCCAGATTTGGAATAACTTCGGTCGGATTTGGTGCAAGAAGAATTCAAGCGGAATACCAGCGATGGATTTTCATCTAAGAATGAATATGAAGAATATTTTTCTTTGGCTGCCAAGGTGAAGAAATGGAAAGGAAAACAATTCCATTCCAAATCCGAGCCTGGTAAAGATGGCAAGAAGCGTGACATGTCTAGAGTGAAGTGTTTTCACTGTCAGGAGCATGGACATTATGCCACTAATTCTCCAAAAAATAATAAGAATAAAAAGGTTTTAGGATCTGTAGCTGGTGAGGCTTTGGCCTCACAATTTGATCTTGACTTCTTGCTCATTGCGTACGTGGTGTCAAGTGCAATGGGATCGGTGTGGTACTTGGATAGTGGTGCATCCTTTCACATGACGAGAGACAAAGAACTTTTCAGTAGCTTGGAGGATAAGGACCTCCAAATGCATATCGAAATGGGTGATGACAGGTGGTACAGTGTTATCGGGATTGGTACAATTACCTTCCAGAGACAGTCAAGTAAACCCTTTCAATTAGAATATGTAATGCATGTACTAGGCTTGACGAAAAATTTAGTCTCACTTGCAATGTTTGAGGATAGAGGTTATGATGTTGTTTTCAGTGAGGGAAAAGCTTTCCTGTGACACAAAACAATAGGACAAGCCAAGAATATTGGGATTCGAGTTAAGAATATCTATAAACTTGATGTAGATGGTTGTGCAGCATTGATGGGTAAGGAAGAAAAAGTGGTGAGCTAGGATGAGGGTGAGTTATGGCACAGGAGATTGGGCCATCTTCACCACAGAGCCTTGAAGGTCATGCAACAGATTTCTACGGGTCTTCCCAAGGGTACACTTGCGCAATCAGACACATGCAAGGGATTTACTATGGGGAAGTATGCAAAGGCCACTTTTCATGAGAAGGAGAACCAAGCCTCGAGTATCCTTGAGAGAGTTCACTCAGACATGTGTGGACCATTCTCTATTACTTTGACAACAAAGAATAAGTAATATGTGATATTTGTTAATAAAGTTTCTCGAAAGTGCTAGATCTACTTCATGCAGAAGAAAGATCAAACATTCTCAAAATTTCTTGAGTTCAAAGGTCTTGTGGAATAAGACACGGGGAAGCATGTGAAGGCTCTTAGGAGTGAAAATGGTGGTGAATACATCTCCAATGAATTCAAGAACTTCTGTAGCAAAGAAGGAATTCAAAGAGAAATGATTTTGCCTCATAACCCACAACAGAATGGGGTCGTAGAAAGAAATAATAGAGAAATTGTGGGTGAAATAAGAGTGATGTCGCATGATCAAGGATTATCATTGCGTCTATGGGCAGAGGCATGAAACACAACGATGTTTGTGCAAAACCATTTTCCTCATCAGATAAATGGCATGAGTACACTAGAAGAGGCCTTTACTGGTAAGAAACCTGATGTTTAACATTTTAAGATTTTTGACTCATCTATTTATGTGCATGTTACCAAATATGCTAGGAAGAAGTTGGATCCAACATCTGGGATTGGGATATTTCTGGGGTACATTTAAACTCCCCACAACTATCGGGTGGATTTTCCAAACAATAGAATGAATTTGTGCGATAGGATATAAAATTTGATGAGGAGAAAGACATGTGGATGTCCCTTAAGAGGGAGCTAGATTTGCATGTAGACGAGGAACTCTTGGTTCCAAAGGATGAACCTAAAGATGTGGAGCAACCACATGCAAATGATCATGAAGTGGCAAAAAACACTCATGCAGAGCCATAGACCATAAATAGTAGAAGGCACACCACGGAAGTTGATAGATTGAGACTTGATGAAGTAGAGAATGTAGGAGTCGCTAATTCACTACATGGACAAAGACAGTCTCCAGACATGTTTACTGGATACATGGCTCTTATGAGTAAGTGTATTGTGACAGAACCATCTTCCTTTCAGGAATAAATGCAACAACCAATTTGGGTTGATGCTATGGTAGAGGATTATGACACCATTGTCAAGAACAGTGCATGGGAGATTGTCCCAACACCGGTCAGAAAATTGGTGGTTGGATCTAGATGGATCTATAAGGTGAAGAAAGTTGCTGATGGGAGTGTGGAGAAGTACAAGGGTAGATTTGTTGCCCAGGGATTCTCACAAGTTGAATGAATCAACTATGAAGATACTTTCACACCATTCGCGAGGTAATCCTCCATTAGATCTATCCTTACACTCTTAACGCAGATGGGGTGGCACATTTATCATATGGATGTAAAAACTAGGCTTCTCAATGGATTTATTAAGGAGGAAGTGTACATACAATAGCCAGACAATTTCAAGATTGTTGACAGTGAGTTGCATGTGTGTCGACTCAAGAGAGCACTGTATGGGTTGAAGAAAGCACCTTGTGCTTGGCACACTCAGATTGACAGTTATTTCACCGGGTTGGGCTTCACCAAAAGTGAAGTGGATGAAAACCTGTACCAGATTGTTGTTGATGGTAAGATCTTGATTATCGTACTTTATTTTGATGATCTAATTTTAACAGGTGATGAGCAACTGATAAAATCATGCAATGAGGATCTTTCAAGGGAGTTCGAAATGAAGGACATGGGACTCCTTCACTATTTCCTTTCTTTGGAAACATGGCAGCAGGATGGTGAACTTTTTTTTTATCAAGGAAAGTATGCCAAAGAGATACTAGGTAAGTTTCACATGGAGAGTTGTAAACCCATGGATACTACACTTCCAGGAAATTGGAGGAAAGAGGATGCTACATCAGGAGAAAAGGTGATGTGCTACTAGCTGGCAGGCAAAGAATTCAACATGTACTTATATCAGAATGCCAGACGAACATTTATGATTGGACCAAATGGACTGCTATGGTTGCTTACAAAAATCTTTGAAGGATAAATACAAAGAATGGATATATCTGTGTGGCACCATACAGAAAGGGATTGGCATGGACCTTGGCGAGCAGTTCTCATGTCATGGAGTGTAGATCAAGGTGAACCCATCAAACAAAGAGCAAAGATCAGAGGGATTCAAAGAGATAGACGATAATAGTTTCCTGGTATAGTAGGAAGCAGCAATATGTGGTACTCAGTTCAGTCGAGGTAGAGTACATGGCAACAAGTCAAGTTTCATGTGAGGCCATCTAGATGAGAAAGATCTTGGTTAGTTTGTTTGGCCCTGCTTGAATTTCAGAGTGATACTGTGGATTCAAAGTTAACAACATCAAAAAGGAATCAGTGTTTCTGTTGATAGGTCCCAGCAACATAATAATTTTTAAATTACATTCTCATAGATCATGTGGTACATGAGAAGGACAATGTCACTTCTCGTTAAATCTGTAAAATTTTAAGAACCTCCCTAAATTTATATATAAGAAATGTGCAAACTCACATACATATAGGTGCCTAGGTGACTTTTATTGTTATAATATGTATATATAATTTTTTGGTGAATCTCTCACGAGATTATATTATCTTGTAAAATCATGGTGAATCACCACTAAAAATGGCAAATCACTACTACAAAATGGTGAATCGTTGTCTAGTGGAGTTCGAGGTGTTGGTTCCAATGAAGATATGGTAGTTGAACTAGGAGTAGAAGGAAGAGAACCACCAAGACCAAGCATGGAACATGGTGACTCGTGAGGGAAGTAGTTCTCGTGCAGTTTGGAAAATGTGTTCTTCTAGTTCTGCTAAGCGTAGTGTTGTTGCTCATGCTACTACTAGCACTGATATTGAGGTTGGAGAGGAGTTTCAACAAATTGGTATCTTTGCAGATCATTTTGTTTCAACAATCCTCCAACACAAAGGCCCATGCCTCTGTCGATTCTTCAATGAGCAGAACAAGTCAAAAAAAAATTAAAATTCCAATAACTAATGAGCAGAGTCAATACGACAATCCCAACACACCTCCAAACCGACAGTTGTGTCTCACTATCTGCTACGCACATCCAAACCAACTTAGCTCATGGAAGAATTTACAAATACCTGCAAATTCCATACATGGCACCGAAGTGGAAAGGGAGTCTAATTTTGATTGCTATAAAGGATGGTGTAAATATAAACATAAAACAGTGTCAAAGCACCAGCCATTTTCATGCACTGTTGCTTGAGTCATTGTCATGTAGTATTGCTTGAGGCAGTATGCCTAACAAGAAATGAAATGATTTTCCAATTTAGATAAGTGATAAATTTAGATTTACTTACAAAAGAATCTAGTAACCCCAAAAAAAAAATACTTACCTTGATTTCATCCTCCAATATAGAATTTTTTATAATTCTATAACCATTGCTTTTTCATGCCATATTATTCTTCACTAATGAATTTCCATTACAATTTTCATAGCTCTCACTGCTTTAAAGATCCTAGCTTGAGATGGATAAAAAAATGGTAAAATATTATTCACTAATGAATTGTTATTATAATGGATCTCTGTTACTATTTTTTATAGTCATTCATAAATACATGTTTGTAATCCATATATAAAACTCTCACTGGTTATCAGATCCTGGCATGAGATGGATTTATCTTTCATTGTTCTTTCTCTTACCATTCTTTCTTTTAAGAATACTTAACAGAACTTAGCTTAAGATGGATTTATATGGTTTCTTTAAATGTTCCCTCTTAAGAGAATGACATTCAAATTTATTTGCGTTCTTCTCTCACTGCAACCAAATAAAATATTTCAACAAGCACTAGACAAAAAATGAAATTGGTAAACCAGTCAATTTCTTGAGAAATAACATGCCATTCCAAAAGGGAAAATACATCTTCATTTCACAGGAAATTAAGTCTTGCACGTATCTGGTCAGACTAAGTCACATATAGAAAAAGGGACCTTCAATACATTGTAATTCATGGTCTGCAGATGTGCAAAAAGATAGAATTTGTTATTTTTTTTTCCGTGGCGTGAGATCTATAGGATAAAGAATTCCCTTCTTGTGGTATTTGTTGAAGTGGGCACATAGCATCAATTCTGTTAGGATGTTAACAACCGTAGAGTAGCGCCACAAAAACTCAGTGGCTACCATGAATTCTTACAATAATGCCACTGCATAGCAATTTTTAGTATATATGTTTTTCATGCCATATAGGTAGCGCTAAGGCGACCTTACAAGTGGCAAAGAGGGATACATGAATCTGAACATTGAGTATATCAAAGACTAGGTACCTGAACTTGTAGAAGGACCTCCCCTAATCTGCCACGTGTTATAAGAATTGCAACTTTGACACTTGTGGGCAACAATGTGAAAATTTACTCCAGAAGTTACTCCACAGTCCTTGCATAAGATCCAAACCTGCTCAAAAGAGCAATGAGAAAGTGGTCAGGTATTCTCTCACGCTACTAATGGGCTCTAAAATATGCCTCCAAACCATACTACATGAAGTTTGAACATCAGAAATCTTACCATTTTGTTCCGATAAGGTTCAGGCGTTGGAGTCAATGAAACTTACATGATAAAAGAAATTTATCATAATCCACTCAAGGAACTTAAAAATGCAATTGTCGTTTGACGAAAGCAAGTTTCAAATATGAGAAATCAAAATTAGCAAAAATACATATAATAAGCCACTCTTTATAGAACCCATTACAAGGTGATTTCAAGATGTTCATCTTGTCATATATCGTAATGATATAACAACAAAATAGCTACCTCTCGGTCACTTTTCTCCCATACTTCAGACATATCACAGATAGATTTGGATCACAGTGGACAACCAAATCTGCAAAAGAAAAAAAAACATTTAGAATGGCAAGATGCTTAAAATAAAATTAAAGTTGCGCCAAGCTGTGACCACAGATGGCTAGAGAAGGTACCATCAATGGGTATATCAATGCAAGTATATCTAGATTTCTATGATACTATAGATAGAAATACTAAGAACAAGTATAATCTGAAATTATAGAAAAATGGAAAATCTCAAGAGGTTGTGAGCTAGAGCACAAAATATGCAACATATGAAACTTACTGAAGATGATTGTGCATCTCTTTTAAGCAAAGCATGTGAATAGTATGACCAGAAGGCAATATGCTGATAACCTTTGTAGAGTCAAATAAATACTCCAAAGGAGTCAACAAATGAGGGTTCAGATATCCAAGTAACTTCAATCTAAAATTTAAATTATGCCCTAAAAAAAAAACTATAATTACTACAATATGCAGATAGGTTTGACCTACCTCAAAACACAGGGCAATTGTGGACCGTGGTGCATTACGTTTTCCACACAGGGGTGGCAATCCTTCAAGAGGATAGAGTAGCAGCCTCCTAGGGAAAGGTACACGAGCAAATAAATCATTGTCGCACTACAATGAAACAAGGGAAGAAGCAGTGATAATTTGAGAAGAAGAAGTGGTAATTTGAGAATTCATAAAGAACATACCACATTTATAATAGTGGAAGAAATTATCATTGCCACCATTTCTGAAAACCAGCACAACTAGCTAAAGTCAACTGCAAGAAATACATCTAAATACATTTCACAATAGCATGAAAGATTAATTTACTACAGAGAAAGAGACATCAGATGCATAAAGAGAAAATCATACCTGCAAATTCCACATCCGTCGTAGTGGTATTGCTGTTTTGAGCCCTGGAAAACCAAAGTGGCAAGCACAATTAGAACCAAAAGCGTATACATCCAAACCATATTTTTATAATTTTGTGAGAGTAAAGCTCTTTTTTTTCATGAAACAGAGCTATTAAACCTGAAAATCCATTAATAACGTACCTCGTCATCAAATAAATTGCATTTTTCACAAAAGTACTTTCCCATACAAACACCACAAGTAACACAGGTTTGCTGAACCTGCAAAATGGCAGTGCATAATCTTTTTAAAATAACTCAAGAAACATTATAGTGTTTACCTATAAATTTTATGCACATAACCAAAATAAAAAAGGCTCAGCTCTTACATCTTGTTCAGTTCTACAAAGTGAACAGATAACCTGCAAACAGACAAGAATAACTATAAATAACAAGAGCAATATACTTCAAACATACAAGAATATAAACAAAATAAATATACTAATTCAGCAAGTTAGATAAGATTTTCTAGATAATTGATCATTTATCTTTTGAAAAGAATAAAAATTAAACCTTTACATCTTTCAAATGTACCTTCAGAAAATATTATGATGTTACACCCTAAAAAACCTTCACTAATTACAAGGAATACATATGGTTTAGAGCATTAAGACAAACATTTAGGGAAAATTTTAAGAACCCCCCTAAATTTATATATATAATAAATGGACGAATCCCCATGATACATAGGAAAAATGGAAGGTGATTTTATTAATAATATAATATGTATATATAATTTTTTGGCGAATTTCTCATGAGATTATATTATCTTGTAAAATCATGGCGAATCACCAGTACAAATGGCGAATCACTACTACAAAATGGTGAATCGTTGTCTAGTGGAGTTCGGGGTGTTGGTTCCAATGAATATATGGTAGTTGAACCAGGAGTAGAAAAAAGAGAACCACCGAGACCAAGCATGGCACATGGTGACTCGTGAGGGAAGTAGTTGTCGTGCAGTTTGGAAAACGCGTTCTTCTAGTTCTGCTAAGTGTAGTGTTGTTGCTCGTGCTACTAATAGCACTGATATTGAGGTTGGAGAGGAGTTTCAAAAAATTGGGATCTTTGCCGATCATTTTGTTTCAACAATCCTCCAACACAAAGGCCCGTGCCTTTGTCAATTTCTTCAATGAGCAGAACAAGTCGAACAAAAATTAAAATGCCAATAACTAATGAGCAGAGTCAATACGACAATCCCAACACAACTCCAAACCGACAGTTGTGTCTCACTGTCTGCTATGCACATCCAAACCAACTCAGCTCATGGAAGAATTTGCAAATACCTACAAATTCCATACATGGCACCAAAGTGGAAAGGGAGTCTAATTTTGATTGCTGTAAAGGATGGTATAAATATAAACATAAAACAGTGTCAAAGAACCAGCCATTGTCATGCACTGTTACTTGAGTCATTTTCATGCATTATTGCTTGAGGCAGTATGCCTAACAAGAAATGAAATGATTTTCCAATTTAAGTAAGTGATAAATTTAGATTTACTTACAAAAGAATCCAGTAACCCAAAAAAAAAAATACTTACCCTGATTTCATCCACCAATATAGAATTTTTTATAATTCTATAACCATTGCTTTTTCATGCCATATTATTCTTCACTAATGAATTTTCATTACAATTTTCATAGCTCTCACTGCTTTAAAGATCCTAGCTTGAGATGGATAAAAAAATGGTAAAATATTATTCACTGATGAATTGTTATTATAATGGATATTTGTTACTATTTTTATAGTCATTCATAAATACATGTTTGTAATCCATGTATAAACCTCTCACTGGTTATCAGATCCTGGCATGAGATGGATTTATCTTTCATTGTTCTTTCTTTTACCGTTCTTTCTTTTAAGAAGACTTAACAGAACTTAGCTTAAGATGGATTTATCTGGTTTCTTTAAAATTTCTCTCTTAAGAGAATCACATTCAAATTTATTTGTATTCTTCTCTCAGTGCAACCGAATAAAATATTTCAACAAGCACTAGACAAAAAATGAAATCGGTAAACCAGTCAATTGCTTGAGAAATAGAATTCCATTCCAAAAGGGAAAATACATCTTCATTTCACAGGAAATTAAGTCCTGCACATATCTGGTCAAACTAAGTCACATACAGAAAAAGAGACCTTCAATCCATTGTAATTCATGGTCTACATATGTGCAAAAAGATAGAATTTGTTACTTGTTTTGTCGTGGCATGAGATCTGTAGGATAAATAATTCCCTTCTTGTGGTCTTTGTTGAAGTGGGCATATAGCATCAATTCTGTTATGATGTTAACAACCGTAGAGTAGTGCCACAAAAAATCAGCAGTTACCATGAATTCTTACAGTAATTTCACTGCATAGCAATTTGCAGTATATCTGTTTTTCATGCCATAATCAGCGCTAAGGCGACCTTACAAGTGGCAAATAGGGATACATGAATCTGAACATTGAGTATATCAAAGATTAGGTACATGAACTTGCAGAAGGACCTCCCCTGGTCTGCCACGTGTTATAAGAATTGCAACTTTGACACTTGCGGGCAACAATGTGAAAATTTACTACAGAAGTTACTCCATAGTCATTGGATAAGATCCAAACCTGCTTAAAATACCAATGAGAAAGTGGTCAGGTATTCTCTCACACTACTAATGGGCTCTAAAATATGCCTCCAAACCATACCACATGAACATCAGACATCTTACCATTTTGTTATGATAAGCTTCAGGCATTGGAGTCAAAGAAACTTACATGATAAAAGAAAGTTATCAGAATCCACTCAAGGAACTTAAAAATGCAATTGCCATTTGACAAAAGAAATTTTCAAATATGATAAATAAAAATTAGCGAAAATACATATAATAAGCCACTCTTTATAGAACCCATTACAAGGTGATTTCAAGATGTTCATCTTGTCATATATCGTAATGATATAACAACAAAATAGCTACCTCTCAGTCAAGTTTCTCCCATACTTCAGACATATCACAGACAGATTTGGAGCACACTGGACAAGCAAATCTGCAAAAGACTAACAAACATTTAGAATGGCAAGACGCTTAAAATAAAATTAAAGTTGCGCCAAGTTGTGACCACAGATGGCTAGAGAAGGTACCATCAATGGGTATATCAGTGCAAGTATATCTAGAGTTCTGTGATACTATAGATAGATAGACTAGAAACAAGTATAATCTGAAATTATAGACAAATGGAAAATCTCAAGAGGTTGTGATCCAAAGCACAGAACAGGCCACATATGAAACTTACTGAATATGCTCGTGCATCTCTTTTAAGCAATGCATGTGAATAGTATGACCACAAGGCAATACGCTGATAACCTTTGTAGAGTCGAATAAATACTGCAGAGGAGTCAACAAACGAGTTTCAGATATCCAAATAAATTCAGTCTAAAATTTAAATTATGCTTTAAAAAGAAAACTACAATTACTACACTATGCAGATAAGTGTGACCTACCTCAAAACACAAGGTAGTTGTGGACCGTGGTGCATTGCTTTTTCCACACAAGGGTGGCAATACTTCAAGAGGATAGAGTAGCAACATCCTAGAAAAAGTTACATGAGCAAATAAATCATTCTCGCACTACAATGAAACAAGGGAAGAAGCGATGATAATTTGAGAAGAAGCAGTGGTAATTTGAGAAGTCATAAAGAACATACCACATTTATAACAGTGGAAGAAATTATCCTTGCCACCAATTCTGAAAACCAGCACAACTAGCTAAAGTCAACTACAAGAAATACATCTAAATACATTTCACAATAGCATGAAAGATTACTTTACTATAGAGAAAGAGACATTAGATGCATAAAGAGAAAATCATACCTGCAAATTCCACATCCGTCGCAGTGGTATTGTTGTTTTGAGTCCTAGAAAACCAAAGTGGCAAGCACAATTAGAACCAAAAGCGTATAATCCAAACCATATTTTTATAATTTTGTGAGAGTAAAGCTCTTTTTTTTCATGAACCAGAGCTATTAAACCTGAAAATACATTAAGAACGTACCTTGTCATCAAATAAATTGCATTTTTCACAAAATTACTTTCCCATACAAACACCACAAGTAACGCAGGTTTGCTGAACCTGCAAAATGGCAGTGCATAATCTTTTTAAAATAACTCAAGAAACATTATAGTGTTTACCTCTAAATTTTATGCACATAACCAAAATTAAAAAGGCTCAGCTCTTACATCTTGTTTAGTTCTACAAAGTGAACAGATAACCTGCAAACATACAAGAATATAAACAAAAGCAATATACTAATTCAGCAAGTTAGATAATATTTGCTAGATAATTGATCATTTATCTTTTGAAAAGAATAAAAATTAAACCTTTACATATTTCAAATTTACCTTCAGAAAATATTATGATGTTACACACTAAAAAACCTTTTCTAATTACAAGGAATACATATGGTTCAGAGCATTAATACAAACATTATAATGAATAACATCCAACTGGAAAACAAGATAGAACCTTACCTTTCCAAATTCATGGCAAGGTACATCATGTCTGTCAAGTGGATCGACATCCATTGAATTCTGTTCAGATATGAGTTCAGTCCATACTATACCCTCACAAATGAAATTGGAAGAGACATAATTTTCTAGTTCTATTTTGACAAGGATATAAACCAAAGGCAACCGTTGAACTTGAAATAGCTACGAATGCAGTAAAGAAAAAAAAGCATATTTTGGCCTCATTATGACAATGCCTACATTCAAAGACTTCATTACAACACGGAGCCCTTATTTAGCATCTCCGACAGTAGTGTGAACATCTGCCATCAATTATCAGTATCAAGAAAACACACATCAGTAAAATCATCCCTGTATGGCACATTTTTCACCATTTCGTAAGATGCATGGAGATACCAATAAGAATATATCAAAATTATATATAATTAAATAAAAGGTATAAATGCTACATTAAAGAACAATGTATTGAATATCTCCATTCTATTTCAAGGAAGAAATACCAAATACAGTATGGGTATGCATGTCAAACAATGTAGGCACTCACTACCTTAAATATTTATGTTAAGGAAAAAAAATAACCAAGATGCATTCCTCCACATTTAAAAACAAAAATTTCATAGCCCCACGTTAATGTATGATACTTTTGCACACACTTTGATTCCCTGAGATTCATTGTCTTAGTAGAAAGTAAATTAAGCTGAAGAAAATAATGACACCCACAGAAATACTATTTTCATGTAAGCAATACAAAGAGGCCACTTTAGCACAACCTATTTTCTTGTTCTATGAGATCCACATAACAAACACATGCACCAACTATAGGTTTCCAACGTTAGCAAAACAAAGAATCCACTCCATTTTTTTACCATTTAAGGAGAATGCCCAAAGTTTATCCTCCTTCAATAGATAACTATACTTGGTATAATGAAATATCCAAATCATAAAGAAAGGTAGTTGATGGCCGTGATAACTTCTCAGATAGTAAGTTTTGACACAATTTTGATACCATGGTTCAAACAATCAGATGAAAGAATCCACTCCATTTTTTTACCATTTAAGGAGAATGTCCAAAGTTCCTCCTCCTTCAATAGAGAACTATACTTCATATAATGAAATATCCAAATCATAAAGAAAGGTAGTTTATGGCCATGATAACTTCTCAGATAGTAAGTTTTGACACAATTTTGATACCATAGTTCAAACAATCAGATGAAGTGATGTTCTATAGACCTCGCTGTTAGAGAGAAATTTGAAATAAAGCCCATTCCATTGAAGGGTGCCAACAGAAATGTATTTCTGGCTCAAGGACACAAAGAGGATACCCCATAAGTTCTATTGGATTACAGGAACACAAAATTCGTCATTGTTCACAAAAGTTCTGTTACTACACTAGTTGAAGGGTGCTATAAATAAGTACCATGAAAATGTCAGGGTTCAATTTATTTCATTCACCTTATATATTCATGATATGGCCATATTGACTTCCAAATGTATAGGTCAATGGAAATTAGAAATAAAATTTTAAACTGGTCCCTTCTCTTGGTACAGGTGATGAGATGTATGCATATTCCCACATATTTTTTATAACAATTATGAAATATGTAGGCATGCATCCATACGACAAATTGTTCAAATTTCCAATTGCATGCTCCATGTTCCAATTTCACATCGATGTCAGTGAGGGAAGTAGTTGAAACCAGGCTAGCAACAATTAGAATCCAAGTGTCCCGGATCCTTGTCTTCTCTACCATCCTACCACATAATGCAAAAAGAAAGAAAATACTCTGCTACTATATCACTTGCCCGATGCCATTACACCACTCAATGGTTCCATGTGAGAGGATATTCCCAAAGTATAAAAATGCGTTCAACCTGGTGAACCCCAAAAATAAAAGAGCTCCATGAGTAAAAATATTGAAGAAAGAATGAAAGGAAAAATTGTAAAAAGTTTATTTTGAAATTAATGTACATTAATAGCACAGAATCTGACCAAAAGGCTTCAGAGCATTAGAAAAACTCCCGAATTCAAGATTTGAAGAAAATGTAAAGAGACTGACTGGAGATTAATTTCAAATACAAAGAATTGTATTATGGGATTCTCTCTATATCTATATTCACTGAAAACCTCAAAAATGAAGAAAAACAAAAACAAAATATTAAAAAAATCATGTGTAATAGCAGTGCATCTAATTCTTGTCACCCAGTTTTAATGAATTGATTTGAATCCATTTACTAACCCATATTGCATGCATCCTTGATTAAGCATATCTTTCACCACCATCATTGGCTTCATGTCAAATTCACACCCCTGAGCTGAAGACTGAGGGCTACAACACTCAACTTCCATGATTCAAATTCAAATCCCCTTCAAAACTCTACCTTCTCACAGTTTACCTGAAAAGAACACCCACAATCAAACCCTAATCGCACATTCTGCCAAGATTCGTGGCCAGAATAGTAATGCACACCAAACTATCCAACATACCCAACATAACATCAAAATAATCTATTTTTCCATATCTCCAAAATGTCTTGGACAATCATTCCAAGGTGTTTGATACTCCCAAAGGACTCCCACCTATTCGTGATCTCGACCCATTTGTCAACCTATATGCACTTATGGAAAATGTATATATTTGGTTGATAATTGTTGAACATAATGCAAACAAATAAATAAACTTCTGACATGTTACCAAAATGTAACAACTTGTCATGAAATTGATATCCCATTTCGTAAAAGCACCATAGGAGTGCTTATCAACACATTTGCCAAAGACAAGAATGCCCCATATTAAATGATTTTTGAGATTAATATATTTTCTTAGAAATACTCTGACACAAATTTCTCCCTTAGCCACACCGTGGGAGCATTCTTTCACAAAACAATGGATATCTCTATTGTCAACGTCATATCTATAGCTTCATACTCTGGTCAATGTTAATCTTAAAATTTGTTGATAGGAAAACTTATCTCCATTTATCTTGAACAAGGGATGATTGGGGAGATCGTATTATTGCCTAATATCCTTCAAAAACAATTGTACCATGTGTTACCAACATAATATACAAAACATCTATATGAACTGACCATGAAAAGAGGAACATTGTGATGTAATATGTTCAACCAAATTGCCACCTATGTCCTTGGAATGAGATGCCAAAAACTCATTTTAAACTTGTTATCAAACAAGGTCAAACCACAGATGGGGACCTTTGAACAGATATTCCAATTGCAGAAACAACATTTGCATCAAAAATTCTACTTGGATTTATAGTATAGTAGTCTGTGAGTATTCCTCCCATTTTTCAGTTTGAATGAATACAAATGAGTCACAAAGGCTTGTTAACATAAGAGGCTTCCCATCATCACTTAAATTATCTTTCACCAACACATAACTGATTTCATTTTGATAATGTACATTAATTCTACCTATGTCATCTTCAGCTGCACTGTGTGTAGAACCAACAGCATCCCACCAATCAACTCCAACTAAGAGGCCCCACCAAAATCTGGTAATGGATAATAATAATCAAACCATATGCCAGTGAAATACACCACAATATAAATATAGGGATGCAGCAAGATGACAAGAAAAATCAACTTCATACATGTCTCCTATAGCCTGTTCTTAGGCAGCTGCATTACCTTTCCCTTGACTACTTTGACTAGCAGGAGTAGAATACATAGAATATTCAGTATAGTCCAATGCTTGTTGTTATCATGCCAAACAGAGGCCAGGCAACAGCTAGTAGAAGAGAAAGCTTGTAGGGGAAAAAAAATCCCAATTGTGGCATAGTAGTAATCTATGAGATTAAAGCTACTGCCAGAGAATAAATGAACATCGCCATACCGAAAAGTGAAAGCAACCTCCCCTCCATGACTTGAAAGGACAATTTTTGCTAGCATCCTTCTGTCATTGTGCTGATTAGCTAGGTCAGAGTTGAATTTGTCACTATTTCCACCATTTAAATCTACTGATGTCTGGGATGCTGACAAATTTTTAGGTGTAGCAAGGGGTCGAGAACCTTTGAGGTCTTTTATTGGAGATATGCTCTTATTTACTGTGGTGGTCCAGATTGTTTTCATTGGTGCTATCCCACCAAAATTTGTATTAGAATTTTCAAAAAGGGGATGCAGTGCAACCTGCTGACGTGAAATTTCCCACCGCTGCACCCTCCAACCAGTTATAGATGGCCCCTCATTAGGATTGTGTGGAGACAAATATTAGCCTGATCGAATGTAATTTGGAGGCTGTTAGTATACTAAAAAGAACAGTTAATTCAGCCATATTTGTGATCAGTCTCTTTGCCTACAAATCCAAGTCTAGTGGATTGAAATATAAAAATACTTAATAAAAGCATCAATGTCAAATTCTATTGCAGACAAGATATTACTAGTGAAATAATGTAGCTAAACATGTCTTAGTCAGGGACTAGTCATTTGGATGCATTTGTCTTATACTATCAGAATTATTGTTGCCATTCTAAACTTACATCATATAGCATGAAAGACAAGGTTGCTTCAAAACATAGAGATCAATTTCAATTATAGGAGACCTAATGATAATGAGCATAAGCAAGCTCTTATGAATCATAACAAGAAGAGCAAGCAACAAACTTTTTGATGCCCTTGCTCTTATGCCTCCAATGCAAAGTAACAAGAAAAATACTTCAGAAGTTTGAAATTTTGTGTCCATTAAAAATATCACTCGCTCTTTAGCACTCATTGGAGGATAAGCTATACGAGGTTAACAAGTATGGATATTTATAAATCTTACAAAGACACAAATGTAATATATATATACTCGACTTGGTCCAAAGTCTTTTGCACAATATGCTCCTGAGTCAGGTGAGACTGTTGAAGAAAATCTCTTCGGACCTCACCTACGCTCATGTATAATCTAATATACAAGTTTGGCTTTGCTTCATACTAGTCCTAGTTACTGTCACCTTTGAGGTAACTGCATTCATCATCAATACCCATAATTTTTACATCCAATTTAGACTCCCCAAAAAAATAAAATTTAAGCATAGACTCCCAAAAGGAAGCAAAAATTGTAAGCATATTACAAATTAGTATCCTACAATGTGTAAAGAAGACCTCCTGCTTACACAACAACATATAGTGTTAAATTTAGAATAAGAGAGAGAAAGTGTACTATATTTCAATGCCAATAAAATCTAAGATATCACCTGGAGTATATTGAGCATGTGAATAGGGTGTTTCAGGCAGAAGATAGCAAATAAAATTGTCTGCATGCCCTTTGTATTCCTGAAGAGAGTGCACATTTCCTATCAAGAACTCTTGCACACAAACGACATTAATACAATCAGTCATTTACATGAACACCCAGTAGACAATCAAACTACCCAAAAAAGTCTCCCTATAGTTAATTACAAAAATAAAGAGGTAGTTGAACTATGAATATTAAAATCTATTAAGGAATACATATGTGAATTTAGGAAGGGGTATTCAATGCTTTGGATTTAAACATGTTACCTCTTAAAACTAAACACATGCTATTGTACTGATTGCTAAACTTATGAGGATTGCAGATTCCAGGAATATCTAGGAATCTGACTGTCACTAGAAAGGTCAAAAAATTGACCCTCTTGTAACCATAAGATTTCAAGAGATTCCAGGAATCTGCAATCAACATAAGAATACCTTGCTACTAAATGTTAGGTAACCACAACTACCTTCCATGCTTCCCAAAACAGCCTCGGTTTCACCCGGAGCAATCTCGAAAGAATCATAATAAGCTGATGTGGTTCCTTTCGTTCCACCAGCATTGGTGGCATGTTCATCTGTTTGTGAAACCAGCATTCTAATCTCCTTAGCATTATGATCAACTGCCATTGTTCTTCCCAAGTTAGCGAGCTCAGCTCTGCCTTGGCATCAAAAGTGTAATTTCATAAAAGGAATGTTTGTCTCATGCCAATAGGTCTCCTACGATGAATGTGCAAGAACCTAGTACATAGATTGTTTTTCTCTTCGCATAGCTACCCAGGGCTTATTTCCCTTTCCAAATATCAATAATTCTTTTCCAAGAAAAATCTATAATAAAAAAATTATTTTAATATGTTCTAAAAGGTGAAGATGTCGAAATCATGCCACAAAGTGAAAGGAAATAAAATATCTTTCCTCAAACCACCAAATATATAAAGAAAACAATAATTCTTATAATAATAAAACTAGATTTATCAATCTATGCATGATATGAGACCCATAAGCATTCAGGGGACTAAAAATATCTGACCAAAACAAACCAAAAATTTCAAACTCAACAAAATCCTCTAAACAAGAAACAAACAAACCACTAAAATTTTCAAAGATATCAAAGCTAGACATGAACACAATTTCATGTACTTGAATAAGCCCATTGTTGCTTAGTGTTAGAATTCTTAAATTAGTTATTTATCATTTAATACTAGGACACTATCTATGTGAAAAGAAATAGGTCCCAAATTCATCAAATCCGACTTCATTTCCAATCAAAGATCAAAACTAGCTTCGTTTTCAATACCAATATAAAATCACACATTTTCCAAATATCAATAATTATTTTCCAAGAAAATATAGAACTCGAAACTCAGCAAAATTCCCCAAACACAAGCAACATATATACCATTAAAATTCTCCAAGATGTTAGAGCTATACATCAAGGTAGTTTCATGTACTTGAATGAGCCCATTGATGCTTTGCGTTAGTCTTGTTAAATTAGTTATTTATCATTTAATGCTAGTCAAACACTATCTATGTGAAAAGAAATAGGTCCCAGAATCATCAAATCCAGCTTCATTTCTTGTCACAAATAAGAAACAAACAATGTAAGGATTAAATATGAAACATCAATCTTAAAATAACATGCATGAAAGAAATGTAGCTGCAATGTTACAATGAAAAATACAAAATATAGAACCCATTTTTACCTGAATTTGACATGTAGTAATATTGCATGATCAACGGAACATGTATACCAAAATAAGAGTCCTAAGGTATTTCAATTTCCCAGTTCTCATCTTGGTCATCATTTTCTACATTGTGAACATGATCTTCTCCAGATGTACTGTCATCATGAGCCTCCAAAACATTATGTTCTGTATCAAGTTCATTAGATAAATTTGTTATATTGTTTTCTCCCCTTCTATCACAATCTGATCGCCAAAATGCTAGTGTTCTTTCATATGGAAAATTGTCAACATCATACTTTGTTACATATAATGTTAAATAGGTATCCACATGTTTATCAAGCTTGTTCCTCAACTTTGACTTCAAAAATGATAATTCACTAAACATTCTCTCATGCTCCACTGATCCCAAAATCATGGTTTGACACAAATCTGCAAATTTGAAATATTCTGATATGTTTTTTTGCAGGTATTGGCTAGCACTTAAAGTATTCCATAATCTTGATATAGCACTATTTTCATTAGGATTCTCCAAAAAAGGATATTGCTTCCACATTTTTTTAGCAAAGCGTCCACCTTGTTGATACAATTTTGATGAATCTAAAATACCTTCAATCTGTTCTCCATGTATCGAGACTTTCTTGCAAAACTGGTCTACTAAACATTTTAATCTCTTTTGAAAATCGGCTTTTAAATTTCTTGGAAATTGACAATTGTTCCAATATTGAGGGTATACCACACACATGGCCTCCAACAATTCATCTCGAGGAAATCATTCTCTTATCTCTGATGATAGTGATCTTTCAATTTCTATCAAATTTTGTCTCACTGAGATCACAATATTATCAAATTGGTCTCTTGACACGAGGCAATCTTTGGTGATTCATCCTGTCTTACTAATATAATGAAAGGGGACCATATACCCATGCACTGTGATACATAGTATCCCTTTTTCATCAAACGTCAAAAAAATTTCAGTATTTTCTATATTGATGATCTTAGTCCAACTTGTAAACTCTGGACCAGTAAAAGAGTCCGACATCATATACAAATTATCCAATGCAAGGCATGCTGAATTTCTCGCATTTGTGTATTCGGCAATATACATTGTGCGATTCTAAGACATTTTCACTAGGACATTCATTTCATGTAGCATAGGAAGAATTCCAGCCAATGTCAATAATGTTTCCATATCAGTTAGTCGAAAAAGGAGATCTTGAGCTTTGTCTACATTGTAGCAATTTTCATACATCAACCCTACCAAATATTTGAACTCACTAAATAGTCTTTGCGCTGGTCCATTTAATGAGATCCATCTTGTATCAACATCTTTCAGTAGTTGTTTTCCATGCATAACACCATCTGCAAATTTTTGAAACTCTAAATATCATTTGGGACTACGAGAAAAGTATGCATGAGTCTCACGTACAAGATCTTCAAATTTTGAAGCTGATGGAAACTTTATTACTATTGTAAATGCAAGATTCATCCTATGAGCCATACAATGAATATTAATCATATATGGCGAAGCTGATAGTTGTAGTATAACACAAAGACCATTCCTTTTCCCTTGCATTACTAATGCTCCATCTGCTCCAACACATACCAACTTGTTTGCAATCATTAAATGATCCATACCATTTTCCTTCAAAGTATTAAGAACAAGTTCATAAATATTTCCAGATGTAGAAGTCTCTCTCATTTTTTTAATCCCAAGTAGATAGGAATGCCTAATATGGTCATTAACCATATAAATTCTCATGCAGATCCATGAAGTATTATCAATAGCCATAACCTCATCCAAAGACAATGCCAAAAACCTAGCTTTTGCAATCTCGTGTTTCAAATCATCATTTTCTACTTGAGCTAGATATTTTGCCCATTCCCAACCACTAGTTATGGACCAATAAGAAGATGGAAAGTTTGGCACGTGAAGAAAAGATATAAATTTCATTTGATCTGGATAGTATGTCATAGGACGACCTTTACATAAGATGGGAAATACAGTGCTCAATTGTATCGTCTTAGATAACAAACTTCTTTCCATCGTCTTTTCAAATTGAGATATGATGGTTCCTCCACTTGCCTCAAGTTTCTTCTTACTTATTAAATATTTTTTGTATTCTTCCACACATTGGCTATGTCGACATTACTCCAAAGATTTCCATCTGACAATATATTTCTCTTTACCATTTACAATTTTCTTTTCATAAACCTTTCCTGCATGATTTTGTATTGTATCTAGCTTCATCTGAAATTTCAATACCTTGCAAATTTTCCAACTACACGCAATAAATTTAAATTCTCATAAATCCTCATTTGTAGGAGGTATTTCTTCAATAAATGGAAAACTTGAGACCCAATTATCTTGGAATTTTCTCCCTACAGTCCACTGGCCCTTTTTCCTTTTCTGTGAACGGTTTGTGTCACCTTCCAAGGAAATATCTTTAACATTTTCATCACTAATTTCTATTGAAACTGCATTTATCTCACCCTGACCACTTGAGGAACCTATTATTTCATCCATCATATGGATATCAGATGCATTTTCACAAGATTTAACATCTCTCTCAGTAACAGATTATTCAAAGGAGCTTGAAGCATGAAGAGAATCTATATTCTTGGATTGATAATTTTTAAAGTATAATAATACATCAATTTGCCTTGATAGTTTCTTCCCAGGATTAGCTTTTGACATCTCACTGAATATTCCTCGATCTAGAAACCTGCATCAATAGTTTCCAAGAGTTGATAATTACTAGATTTGTAAGTAGCTTTCAAAGTAAAATAAGTGTAATGTTCACAAAAACCATTATGCCATTTTTTATTAAAATTTTGTGCCAAGGCCCAAGCCCAAAAGCAAAAATAAATCATTATACACAAAACAATAACATCATGAGTCATCATCTATAAAACAAAGAACATCATTCAAATGTAAAATATATAAAAATTTCCACTAAATTAATTCATATCTCCAAATCACCTAATGAACACTTGAAAACTTTAAACAAAATATTACAATAACTTTAATCATCCTTTGCAAAACACCTCTCCCTTAAGTTGTAAAGCATTGGTTATAAGAAGTTGAAACATATCCTCTATCATTTTCCATGATAAAAGTGAGGAAGGAAACTAGTCAGTTACTAGTGTTTCTTTTACTTATCTTTCCCTTGATGAATTGGTTATAAGAAGTTGAAACATATCCTCTATCATTTTCCATTATAAAAGTGAGGAGGAAGGCAACTATTCAGTTACTAGTGACATTTACACCCTCCATAGAGAAGAAGAAGGACTTGGGCTAATTAACAGCCATGCTCCAAGGACCATTTTAGCCACTAAATGGCTTGCAAGGACAAATGAAGGAGAAGCTCCTTATGAGGTAGTTGTCAAGCATAAGATAGAAACAACTTCACTTATACACAACATCCAAGTCCCTAATGATTTATGATTTAATCATAGGTGCAAATTCATTTAATTTTCCTAGATGAACAATTTTCAAAACAATTTGGAATGATTGCAAGTAATATTTCATGAGCTTGATGAGGAGCTAAGGATTTTTAAGAGTGTTCTTAAAATAAGACACCAAGTGGGACACATTGCTACGTGGGCCAATGATTTGGGTTTACATGCATGGAACAAGCATGGGAAAAATAAATTGCAAGCATTAAATCATCTAATGGGTTTTATCATCGGCATGGACCCGAATGGTATCTTTACACTTGTTTAATCAATAAAATGGACCCTTTCTATAGTTTTAATAAGTGAAATGGAAAAAAAACCAACATGTTCTTAACCATTAGGACCATTGAAGACCTGATTTCAGAATAGGACCTTTTTAATGGAAAATTCAATTGGAGAAATACAGAGCTAGGGCTAGGGTTCATTGTGGAAAGACTTGATAGGTTTCTCTTATAAAGCTCCTTTTTCTTTGAGTAATTCTAAATTCTACAATTATCCCAAGTTCTCTATGCAATCACAAGACGATTCTACTCTCAGTATCAAAATCTCAAGCACTTGGTCTAGGTCATTTAAAATATAGCCCTGTATGGTTCTCACAGCCAGACTTTAAAGAAATGGTGAGAAATTTTGGATCTCTCCAAATTCATGGATTTGCCTCCTACATCTAGGAGAAAAAAATAAATAGATTAAAATTGAAATGAAAGAATGGGCTAAATCCCACAAGGAAGATCATCCCATTCTGGAAAGACGAGAATACTTGAAGAAGTCAAGTCCCAAATTGAAGAATAAGGGATCTCTGAACAGACTCAGGAAAGGGGAAAAGGAAGTAAGTGCTCAACTATTCAAAGCTCAGATCGTCGAAGAAGAAATTTGGAGATTGAAATCGAGGAGCCTGTGGCTGAAAGCAGGGAACAGGAGCATTAAATTTTTTCATTACCAAGAACTGTCAAGAAGAATTTAAAATTTCATCTCTAAGGTAACTCTTAGACAGATTGAAAACAGATGGTTTAATGAAATCAAAGTAGCAGCCTTCTCTCACTTTAGGAACCTGTTTTCATAATAAGAGTAGATACTGGAAGTGCTCAGGAGGAAATTTTGGACAAGATCCATGTCTTTTGTACAAGAACTAGATAATGAGAAACTCCTATGACCCATATCAAGCAAGGAAGTCCAAGAAATAGTATGTAATACAAAACTTAACAAAGTCCTTAGTCCAGAGTTCAGACAAGTTCTCAACATATCTTTAGTAATCAGGGAAATATATCAGTCGGGACCTCTTAAGCTATGTGGAAGAATCAAGGAAGCAATGCAGATTTAAAGAACAAATAAATTCCTTCTACTTCACCTTCATCCCTAACGTCAGAAACTAAAAGATTCTAGGTAAGACTACCTTTTCTAGATTTAAACCATTGATGCAATGTGTTATCGCAGAGAAACAAACTTGCTTTGTTCAGGGTAGACTTATTTGTGAAAACGGCATAAGAGTTCTGGAAACTGCTCACAGTAGCCACCCATCAGCAAAGAATTACATGAGTCATAAAACTCAATATGGTGAATGCCTTGGATAGAGTGAGGTGTAATTTCTTATTCTCAGCTATGAAGAAATTTGGCTTTGCTGAGAACTTCATTATGTGGGCTAAGGCCTACATAGGACCCTGAATTAAAACTATGGTCAACAGGAGGACAATGTCTTTCTTGAATCTTCAAGGCCACCATGGGCCTCAGATAAGGATATCACATCTACCCTTCCTTGTTCACTATAATGGCATAGTGCTACCTATAGGAGTTTGTTATCCTCCTATAACGAAGAAAGTGCTTGACAATGAATTAATCATATCTATAGCAAGAGTTACGTTATTTTCATTTTGAGCTTAGCCTACCTCTCTAAAATGCATGCTCCTAGTTGGGTCTCATATACATCAAAGGAAAACCTACATTGGTTCAATAAATTTCACTGTATAGACGAGGAACTTCGAAGACTCGAACTTGAACACTTGCACACTCTTGGACTAATTTATGTCAATTACGTAGTTGTTGTAGATGCCTCTCTGGAGAAACTCTTAGCCTACCTTCCCTTGGGATGAAAATATTTTTCAGTTCAACAATCATTAGTCTAAAATGTTCTTCTACCCACCCAGATATTAGGGGTTGCAAAATCAAATAGGTCTATTTTTTAGCAGTTTTCAACTGTCTTAGACACATGCTCAAGTTTTTTTTGTCAGCATAGACACACTTTGGCTACAGTTGCTATGGGAAATCATCTGTTCCATCTAGACTTGACCATGTCAAAATTGAGAATAGATCATTATTTTGTTTGACAAAGAAATCATCCATCTACTTCCATTTTTTCCCTTTCTGGATTATTTTCTCCTTGTTAATTCTAGTGAAAGATTTATTTTTCTATGTCAAACGTGATGGGAAAATTGGTATAAGCTTCTAAAGAAAAACATGTTGCAAATTTTGCCTCAATGTATAATTCTTTCCCTGCATCTCAATGTTAATGAATATTATATTCTCTATAATAATGTGGAAATTTTTTCCAAAAGATTGGAATATATTTATTTTTTCCGATTTTCCCATCCCAAGAAATAAGCTGAACAAATCACATGCTTTTCTGAGTTATGAAAAAATCACAATTTCAAAAAAAACACTGGAGTATTTAATCAGTGCCAATAAATCTTTCATAGATTTCCCTACTTGGGTAGATGTAAAGTATTAGCAGGAGTGGCTAGTAGTAGAGGATGTTCTTAACCAGCCACTACAGGATGGACAAAGTCCTGTACTAGACTCAGTACCCACCACTATGTTTGACTCCAGCCACAGAACCTTCCACTACTAGAGGATGACCCAATATATATGCCCACTAAAGGAGCAAAGGCACTGATAGTAGATAGTAGATCATTTGGCATATTACACCTTTTATATATGTATCTTCTTTTCATATGGTATGGCAATATGATTATATAGTGTTGCTAGTTTATACATAATTTTAAATGAAAAAATGAAATATTTTGCATTTTTTAATGCTTAGCCATTTTTTGCCAAGTCATTTCCATTGTTTTCCCGAGTTGCTGAATTTCAAAGTTGTTGACCCCCACAAGTTTATTCCCAAGTCCAATTTTTCCATATTACTTAACCATACAACCCTTGACATTAAGGTACATCTCCTTACATATATTAATTGAATCTTGACTTATTTTTCATATCCTTCCACATAACCATGAGGAAATCAACATTTTGTACGAAAAAAAGAGGACACATATTCTTTCAAAAAAAAGAAGAAATTTGGATTTATCAACACTTCAACATGGAACAGACCCCTCCCCCTCTTTCTTATAATATCAATCCAATATTTATACAACTTTCCACTTAAGTTAAATGTGTACCAATGGCATGAATATATATCAAAATTTCCATCCATGCAATGATCATGGGAATGATGAAAATGTACAACCAAAATGATATGTCTAAGGCATAATGACACAAGGGCCCAGGGGGCATCCATTGTTGACCTCAGGAAAACCCATCCCCTATACATACGCAGCATAAAAGCCAAGCCCCTAATGCAACTCAATACAATTGTAAATGCCTAGAAATCCCAGATTTATGAAGCTCCTTTCCTTGACCCAAACATAGAAGAATTCAACACTAACCGATTGCATAACCAACTTTCACTTCTCTCCAATTCAACTTATTTTTAAATAATGTGTTCTCTACACCCTAAAACACATGTTTACATAGACAAATAGGAGAAGAGATGTAAGCAAGCAATGCAACCACCTCAAATTGCGGGTTAAATCACAATACGTCCATCATAATAGGCACCTTAAGTGGATGGAGCATGTTGGAAACCCAACTGTTAATTTACCATGTTGCTCCGAGCGTGTTCTCCTTCTGGTGGTAGAGCACTTGGCCTTTAATGGAAAGAGGGCACACCTGTGGAAGAGTCTCTCATGTGGACAAGTTGATTTGTAGACAACCTCATCTTATTTCTGGTAGGGTGCATTTATCTAGGCCTGCAAGGCATATTCATTATCGGAGCTCTACTCTTACTTGTGGCATACTAGCTTGGGTGAGATTCCCACATGCATGGCAAAGTTACTCTGGGATTTCTACTCTTTCATTCAATAACCAGTTTAGTTTGCATTCTAAAGCTGGAGGAAACACTCAACAAATAGAATATGAATATGGTATGCTATCCAATTTCATGAGCATGGAGTCATGGATTGCTATCATATCAAAATTTCAAAAAATTATTTGTAGCTTTTTATAATTTTTCTTGGTATCAAATCCCCTTGTAAACCAACATATACAAGACCAACCTAGGTCCCGGCCATTTTGCATGGAAGCCAATCTACAAGCTCTTCCCTCATGTCACAACATGATTTCATAAATTTGGCTAGGGTTCAATGCATTAACAAAATTTGACCAAAATTTGTGTTTTATGTAACCTAAATTGCAGGAAAATCAACCACCTATATTTTAATATCTGGAAATGTTTTGGGTAGTGAAACACGTCCAGTATGGCCATGAAATAACCTAAAAATACTCAAAATTTTTTCATGATTTTTAAACACAGCGGTGCCATGTAAAGTTTCAGGCCCAAAAAAGCACATTTGGGATCCTATAAACCAAAATTAGTTATTGTATCAAACATTTAAAACTCCTAATTAGCACTTACTGTTTGTTATTTAACCAAATTCCATTGACATAACAGTCATGGGATGTTACCAAGGACTTAACCAATAGATAAATGCACACCACAAATCATACATTCACTGGAACTTCCCCTCCCATGCATGACCATCTAAGGGAAAGGTGCAAAAAAGAAGAAAAGAAGTCAGCGAATCATCACAGTCAGCCAATGATTCTTAGTATCAAATCATTGGAAACTGCAAATCAAGTGCAAATTTAACCCATGCATCCATGGGTTGACAAAAAGAGTTTATAGCAGCCACAAGCTAATCATTCTATGAGTCTACCCAAATCTGACACAAACTCCTAAAACTTGTTTATTATAATTTCCCCAAGAAATTTCACTCGGTTCATGAGAGAATGAAATTTGAGTGCAAATAAACTAACTATGAATTAACAGCGCTAGGTTTGTGAGTTAGTTCCAACTTCCTTGTATTATATGCAAATGCCTCAATTGTGCATTGAGATTCTCTTTTTGAGATTATTAACATTAGAGAAGCTGATCCAGGTGGATATCGGTGGCCACCCACCTATTCCATTTGGACCAGCACCATCAATTCTTGCAGCTTTTCACATTCAGCACAACTTACTATTTTTAGCAGGTTTTTGGGTCCTCCACTCTCGGAGCCATTTTGGGGGCTTAATGATCCAGGCGGATATTGGTGGCCACCCACCTATTCCATTTGAACCCCCATCTTCAGTTCTTTCAATTTTCAAGTTGCAACAAAACTTACTATTTTTAGCAGTTTTTCGGGTCCTGAACTTCTGGAGCCGTTTTGAGGCCCTAAACGACATATTTTGGGAGCTTAGGAGGTACTCTGAGTCCATGGACTAATGCGCCGTTCAAAGTGAATTCACTCGGATGATCTCCCACTGGCGCGTCAAACGGAGATCGGGTGCCAAAGTTATGCCCCGGGGAAGTTGAACCACCAATTTACCCAAACGGGCGCCCACAGTTTTGGCGCCTCATCTCCTACGGTTAGGTTTTTGGACGTTTCAAATTATACATTGTTTCTCAACAATAAATAGGCCCTCGAGCCTCATTGTAACACAGTTCAGAGGTCTGTAGCCATCACATCTCTTCTCAGAGATTCGCTACCAGCACCCTAGCTATTTTATTTCCATTATGCTTGTAAGCATATTTCTGTTATTTGATATTAATGAAATGAAGAATTATTTCCACTGCATCTCTGTATTTATGGTTATATCTATATTTTGTTGCGTTCCTGCATAAATCCAGATCAGTGGTATCAAAAATAGTAAGTTGTGCTGAATGTGAAAAGCTGCAAGAATTGATGGTGCTGGTCCAAATGGAATAGGTGGGTGGCCACCGATATCCACTTGGATCAGCAGCAATAGACATTGCTGAGAAGATTATAAATGACCAAATCCAAATTGTAAAATTTCATGTTACTCTACAACCTACAGCACCTTTACTCCATGGTCCACCTTTTCTATCATCCGGAAGGGAAGTTATCATGAACATGAAAATGTGCAATGTAATATTCACAAAAAAGAAAGACAATGAATATCATATATTAATTTCAAAACCTGAAGATCACACTTACTTCCAGAATTGTTCTCAGAGAAAACCTTGCATATAAGAGATCAATTGAAATACCACTGAATTTAAACCGCATCAAGGGAACATTTGCACTCTTCACACATTGAACATTGAAGACAATTAACTAATGTCTGACACGATAATAGCAACAAAAGCATCAAGCAAAGGCTATAACAAGATTATGTGAAAGTGAGAAAGAACACCCATCATGAAGCATCAAGTAATATCATCGACAACATCAACATCACTAACATCACTGTGTGAGGATATCAACTATGTCATTGGGACTATCAAACTGCAATTGTATAACTTCCATCATTGCCAGATTGTACATGCCATTTACAAAATGTCAAGGAACTAGATTAAGAAGAGATATCTCAAAGATCGAATTAAAAAGGAAAATCAAACAATCATCATTATACAAGAAACAAAAATATCAAGTGAAAGAGTTAAGGAAATAGCATCTTTGTGTTGGAGGAGATGTGAATACATAGCCTTAGATGCTAGATGAAGTGTTTGGGGTTTGGTAATTCTCTAAAACCCTTAGGAAATATCCTTCCATGAATGGATATCACTCTCCAAAATCATTTTGGGCATATTCCAATATGTAGGAGCCAGGGAAACATGGTGCATAACAGCAGTGTATTGTCCACATATACCCACATAAAAATTGGGATTTCTAGAAAATATCAGGACAATAAGGTCAATCCAAAATGAGGAGAAATGGATATTGGGCAGTGAATAATGAACGTTTTGATGCAACTATAATGAAAGTTTTGACTAAACTACTCTTGTCATCATATTTATAGTTTCTGGAATGGAATCCCATTTTTAAATAAATCTTGGGAAGCATAACGTTGAACAACAATATTGTTTCTTATAACACAAAATTGCTCCAACATTTGCATCCTATAGATTTAGTTTTTTTCTCTTAAATTATTGGTTCTAACCCTTGTTTCTAGATTATATGAATTATAGAAGAAAATAATCATGCAATTGCATATTTGACAATTGATTAAGCTACTTCATTATCAGAGCTGTAGTTTCCTCATCAAGAATCCACTTTTAGTTCTTTCATGTAAGGAATTCAGCTTTGCATGTTCATGATCAATCCTTTTTGCTGACTCCAATACTTCCAATCCAAATTCTCTTTGGTGTCAGGACTTCATTTTTTCACGCTCATAATCAATCTTTTTTGTTGTCTCCAATACTTCAAATCCAAAATTATAAACTGAGATCATTTTGGCTTGGTAATGTTTTGACTTCTTGGTAAAAACCAAAAGGAACCATGTTGTAATTATTTTAAATATTTCAAGGTATGAACCATGAATCATTTCGATATATTTCAATAAAAATGTTAATGGAGTAGATGATGAGATATGTCCCTTGGTTGAAGGAATTTGTTAGTTAAGCACTGCGAAACTCACATAGATTCGTTCATATCTTGAATTCTATGTTTGCAAGCTTTTAATTCTCTGGATTATTCGACACAGTCATATGGACTTAGATTATTCATTGCACATGTTGGGCTTGTAAAGTACTCAAAGCATAGCCTCACAACTTGACATTTAAACGGCCTAGTGTATATTAAAATCCACAATATCCGTTTGTAATTGCTTAATAAAATTTATTTTTCACATATAGACAAATTATGAACTAGATTTTGTTTATTATGAAAGTGCAACTCTTTGTGAAGTCATTCACCAATATTAGACTAAGACTAAGGCTTAGAAGAAAATATCGAAGAAATTATTCTTGAATATCTTTTGAGAATAGAAGCATATTTAGTTGCCTCAGAACTATGATTTCCTCTGAATTAATTCAGCATTTACAACTCAAAACTTTGAAAATGAGAATACAAAAGAAGAACTCTTAAAATTTTGAAAGTTTTCAAAGGAATTGTCTACATTTTTGCTATAAACATTACAGATAATACGTGATGACGTTGTACTCAAGAAATTAGACTGATGACCTGACCATATTATTCTTCATTTTCTTTTTTCTCCTACATCCCTAACATTGTCATCCTCTTTGTTTCTTGCACCTCCGAAAATTTGCTGTGCAGGATTTAGGGTGCAAGACTTACTTGAATTTAAGGCTATTTGCTTCAAATATTTGGACTGGTTCTGGCCATGAAAACCAAAGAAAGAAGTGGGTTGTGATCAGGAACTTTCCATCTATGTAATGTCTTTAATACTTGCAAGTCATAGTGCTACTACGGCAAATCTCATGATAGGAATTGGGGATTTGGTTCCATGTTAATACTGTCCTAAAATTTGGTTCTTGGTAACAACAACCTCACTTAATCTACGTGTCCATAAGTAGACATTAGGCACAACCAAGAACCCTCATAAAAAATTCCTGGTTATTGGGTGTGTCAGTTTGTGAAGAAAAATACAATGGAAAACACAATTAGTCAATAGTATAACATGATAAAATCGGTATGTGCTACCTAAAGTATACATCAATATTTCATTATTAAGTTACAATGAAAATAATTGAGTGAAACTATGAGTGTATTCATCTTATCCCTCATAAGGGAAGTGAGACCAAGTATTGTGCAATGATAGGGGAAGACATTAAGAATTTGTTGAATTTGTTTTCTAAGTATACAAGAGAGTACAAACTGCAGAGAGCCAAATAGAAATTAGAACAACAATTTATATAGAAGCAATCAGTTACATTCAGTTATGCCCAGTATCAGTTGCTTGTGCATCTATAACAACTACATTTTGTCTTGCCAGAAAAATTTCAGATCCTGAAATGGGTATGACTGTGGATCCTACTATTGACAGTTGGTGTCATCTATTGGTAGTTGTCACTTCCAATGTGTTTTTTAATGGCAAGTCAGATATCTATTGCCAGATGTGAAACACAGTACCATTGTTAATGAGGGTTCTTACAAGAGATTCGACAGTGGTCATGTCAGGTATCTTATGCCAGAGATGCTCCAATCTGGGCTGAGTCAAACTGCTAGCACAGTTCTACTAAGATTTTGATAGGCAGATTTATTCTTGTCAATGGGATTTATCATTGGAATAATCGTAGAGGAGGAAAGCACTAGGTTTCCAATATACTAGATTGTTTTATAGTTTCACAGGCCATTCTAGAACAAGATATTTTTTTCAAATCCTCCATCCTTCCCAGTATTGGCTTAAACTACTAGGATATCAACTATGTCATTGGGACTGTCAAACTGCAATTATATAACTACCATCATTGCCAGATTGTACATGCCATTTACAAAATGTCAAGGAACTAGATTAAGAAGAGATATCTCAAATATCAAATTAAAAAGGAAAATCAAACAATCATAGTTATACAAGAAACAAAAATATCAAGTGAAAGAGTTAAGGAAATAACATCTTTGTGTTGGAGGAGATGTGAATACGTAGCCTTAGATGCTAGATGAAGTGTTTGGGGTTTGGTAATTCTAAAACCCTTAGGAAATATCCTTCCATGAATGAATATCACTCTCCAAAATCATTTTGGGCATATTCCAATATGTAGGAGCCAGGGAAACATGGTGCATAACAACAGTGTATTGTCCACATATACCCACATAAAAATTGCGATTTCTAGAAAATATCAAGACAATAAGGTTAATCCAAAATTAGGAGAAATGGATACTAGGCGGTGAATGATGAACGTTTTGATGCAACTATAATGAAAGTTTTGACAGAACTACTCTTGTCATCATATTTATAGCTTCTAGAATGGAATCCCATTTTAAATAAATCTTGGGAAGCATAACGTTGAACAAAAATATTGTTTCTTATAACACAAAATTGCTCCAACATTTGCATCCTATAGATTTAGTTTGTTGCTCTTACATTATTGGTTCTAACCCTTGTTTCTAGATTATATGAATTATAGAAGAAAATAATCATGCAATTGCATCTTTGACAATTGATTAAGCTACTTCATTATCAGAGCTGTAGTTCCTCATCAAGAATCCACTTTTATCTCTTTCATGTAAGGAATTCAGCTTTGCATGTTCATGATCAATCATTTTTGATGACTCCAATAATTCCAATCCAAATTCTCTTTGGTGTCAGGGCTTCAATTTTTCATGCTCATAATCCATCTTTTTTGCTGTCTCCAGTACTTCAAATCCAAAATTATAAATTGAGATCATTTTGGCTTGGCAATGTTTTGACTTCTTGATAAAAATAAGAAGGAACCATGCTGTAATTATTTTAAATCCTTCGAGGTATGAACCATGAATCATTTCGATATATTTCAATAAAAAATTTAATGGAGTAGATGATGAGATACGTCCCTTGGTTGAAGGAATTTGTTAGTTAAGCACTCAAAACTCACATAGATTCTTTCATATCTTGAATTCTATGTTTGCAAGCTTTTAATTCTTTGGATTATTTGACACAGTCATATGGACTTAGATTATTCATTGCGCATGTTGGGCTTGTAAATTCCTCAAAGCATAGCCTCACAACTTGACATTTAAATGGCCTAGTCTATATTAAAATCCATAATATCCATTTGTAATTGCTTAATACAATTTATTTTTCACATATAAACAAATTATGAACTAGATTGTGTTTATTATGAAAGTGCAACTCTTTGTGAAGTCATTCACCAATATTAGACTAAGACTAAGGCTTAGAAGACAATATCGAAGAACTTATTCTGGAAGATCTTTTGAGAATACAAGCATATTTAGTTGCCTCAGAACTATGATTTCCTCTAAATTAATTCAGCGTTTACAACTCAAAACTTTGAAAATGAGAATACAAAAGAAGAACTCTCAAAATTCTGAAAATTTTCAAAGCAATTGTCTACATTTTTTCTATAAACATTACAGATAATACGTCATGACGTTGTACTCAAGAAGTTAGATTGATGACCTGGACATATTATTCTTCATTTTCTTTTATCTCCTACATCCCTAACATTGTCATCCTCTTTGTTTCTTACACCTCAGAAAATTTGCTGTGCAGGATTTAGGGTGCAAGACTTACTTGAATTTAAGGCTATTTGCTTCAAATATTTGGACTGGTTCTGACCATGAAAACCAAATAAAGAAGTGGGTTGTGATAAGGAACTTGCCACCCATGTAATGTCTATAATACTTGCAAGTCATAGTACTACTACGACAAATCCCATGATAGGAATTGGGGATTTGGTTCCACGTTAATACTCTCTTAACATTTGGTTCTTGGTAACAACAACCTCACTTAATCTATGTGTCCCCAAGTAGACATTAGGCACAACCAAGAACCCTCATAAAAACTTCCTGGTTATCCTAGAGATGTTTTTGTGACCCAATAAGCCATTATAGGTTCGTGTAATTCGGTTCTAGAGAGAAAGCTTCAGATTTGAACCAAATAACCAGTGAGACATCAACACACCATAAGCATAGGATCAATACACCCTTTCAAACCGACACAATAGTATACCGAAGTTTCAACACTCCATTTACTTTACCAGTTACTTGTGGAATTTGGTCGAGGACAATAAACCTATCACTGTCTTTAAAGTCAAGGCAACACAAAAAAACGAATACTCAATAAAAATAAGATCTGTATACAACACATTTACCACCAATTTGTTGCAACCTTGTTCCCAAACATCAAGAACATACTTGACATCATAGCAATGAGGAGTGTGAAGGAGGGTGTAAGCTTCAGAAAGAGCTTGTTGGCATTCCACTCACACATAGGTCTATTAACACACTATTAACACATAACAACATTAACGCATAATAGCATTAACACAAAGGGCAAAAATTATGCATCAGGATTTAGGAGTCGCATCTCTATCGCAGAATAATTTCCTTAGAGAGGGAGTCACACATCTGTTGCGGAACTTTGAAGCAATCACCAGTTTTCACTAGGCTCCAGCGGTCCAGCACATTCGGACTGGAAAATTTATTAAAAAAAAATAATGACAGAGCGTTGTTAGACTAGCCAAAACAATCACAGCACGCTACACACTTGATGCAATCGAATTTCAGACTCAGCAAGTTTATAGAAAAAAATATAATTAAAGTTGCAACCCAAGGGCCAACACCACTACCCAAACTCCTCCTCGCGCGTGGGTTTAGCTCCATGGCACCGGAGAAAAGGGCTATCTTGGACCTTGGAACTCTAAATCCAGCTACTGTGGAACCAGTTGCCCTCGTCAATGCATGCAGCTGTCATCGGTCAATGCGTCCAGATTTCCACCTCCATCGATCTGACCTCCATCCATAGATGACAACATGAGTTTACCCCAGCCTTGAGTAGATCCACCACATCTGAGCCCAAGGCGCCTATCCCTTGGTGAATCCAACCACCCAGCTGCTCATGCATCATCGTTGATTTTTCCATTTTCTGAAAAGATCAAATAAAATCATAGGTCAAAAACGAATTCAAACTATGGGAGGACCCTAACGGACCAGAGAGGACCAGAGAGGGTCAGTCAAGTCCCTCGCTTATCCAGCAAGAATATCGGCAAGCCTATGCACATCCAAGGACCAACATTAAACTTTCACGCCCCTTCCAAGCCCCAACCACCTCTCCTACCCAGTAAATTCTGGCGAACCAGTGAAAAAATATGGGGCGAATCACTCCAGCCCCTCCCTCCGACCCTGTAAATCCAGGCAAATGTCATTGAAATCTGCTTCAACCAAAGAAAATCGAGGGCGAATTCCATTTTTTCAGTTTTATGCGCACTTTTTTTGGTGGGCTAATATTTAATAAATAATTATTTTTAAAATAATTATTGGGCTAACTTTATAAAACTATAGAAAATGGGTTTTATATAAAAAATTTGCCCTATTAAAATTTAAAATCCCTTAAAATTTTCCTTTGGGCTAAAATTCGCCCCTAAAATTTTCCCTGAGCAAATTCCCATGGAAGATCAAGATGCAGATATTCTAACGAAGGTTCTCACTAGGAGAAAATTCGAATACCATAGAGGCAGGATCGTGGTGGTAGATAATCCCTTTCTTGTTGAGAGGGAGTGTTGAAGTCCAAAAATAAATTGTAGCACACATAGTAGTGTAGGACCAATAGGTCCTAGGAGCACCTACAGCAGTGTGGGCTAAATTTGGTGTAATGCTTAATTTAATTTTCCCTTAATTAAATTGGACAATAAAATGTAATATTATCTCATGATCACTTGTAACAGTTAACTGAGTGTGACAAACTCAGTTAGCTCATGTATTTCGAGTTGAGGGTGGTTCGTGAGGTATGTAGAGTAATTATATTAGTTATGGAGTTCGAATTGTAGTTGGCACATTAGTTTAATGCATGAGTAATCAATTAACTCAATTAGGTGAGTCATAATTAGTTGAATTAGTTGTAACTATTTGTTACACTAGGGAGAGATCAAGCGAATTAAATATTATTTAATTCACAACCAATGATCTTCCATGCAACTGATGATTTACTATTAATAGTTGCATGCATGTCAGTTCCAGTGGAGACCCAGTTGAAACAAGGTTAGAGGGAGATTAACTATCAGTTTTGTGATTAGTAGGTTTCTTGCATGCAATGAGACATCCATTGAAGTGCCCATGATCCTTGCGCAGTTTAGGAAGGCCAAAATTCCCAAATAATAGGGATTTCATTCATCAGGAATTTCATAACCAAGGCAGGCTTTTTAAAGGCTAAGAATTAGCGAAGTTCTGGTCAGTTTTGTCCGAGACAGTGTGAGACAGTTAACAGAGTGCAGGAGACTCTTGTGAGAATATTGCATTGTAATTTTTTCATGATTCCATGGTTAATATACAATAGAATATACAGAGGTTTTGAGAAGCAACCTTTCCCCAAGAAATTATCTGTGTTGCGGTTTGATTTGATTCTTTCTTTTCTTCATGTGATTGGGGATTGTGTTTAATTTCTGCAATTGATTTGCATAAGGATTCAGTATCTAACTTTAGTACATTGTTAGATCAGATTGAATCCATTGATATACACATGTTTTTCTAATTTCTACACCTCCCTCCTGGTGATGCTTGCGGGCTAGTAGGTATGTTTGGTCATTAATTCTGCATTTCATTTTTTTACATGTTGCTTTTTGTAATGAATTTTTTATATGATGTTGATATAAGGTATTTTTCCTGCAAATGTGGGGTGGCATGGATGCCCATTGTCCTACTTAGTAGGCAATGATCCATGAATTATGGGAGTGGTTGGCACTCCTACTGTACCACGATGACGACAAGATCCTCAGAAGGAGGAGAGACCTAAGAGGCCATTGCAGCGCATACGAATTGAGTTCAGGGGTCCCTCTAGGGAGGTGTCTAGTTCTTCTACTTCTAGGGAGATGGGGAGATTGCGAGAGCATGCCAAAGCAGCAAAGGCTCAGTTAGCAGCTTTCGTGGTAGAGCTAAGATATTATCAGGATCCCTGGGGTAGAGTTGAGGGCTTTATGAGGGGGACACTCGAGGAGGGATGGGTAGGACTGGGCAAGGTGGTTGTGGAGATCGAGATGGCACATGATTGGGCACATCGACTAACTCTATTGCACATTGTGATGGTTGCTTCCAGTGTCGGTCCCATTTTCTCACCCAATGCGGTGATTGGACCTTAGGATAAGGGGGAGGGTCTGTTCCCTAGATGTTTATTTTTTGATGTATGTAATAGGGAAAGTATCCATTATGAGGATTCTCCCCTATGTATCAGGCCATATTTTACCTAGCCATGAGCTAGTGGATGTACAATTATTTTTGTATTGATATATTTTTTGATATGTACATGCGAGATGATATTTTTTTGGTGGCTCTCATTGTGTGTTTGGTCTACATGCTAATACATATGATGTATGTGCTTTTATATTTATATGTGATGGACATGATTCTTGTGGTTTATGTTTGATTTTTTTAGTGACTAGAATGACTCGTCACACTCTTTTGACCAAAATGAATGGCACATCTTTCTTTAAATGCTGATTTATGTCAAACGTTATATACGAGTAATTCCTAATGAACTGTCTATAATAACGAATGTGTCCCAAAATTATTTTTATTTCCTTTTGATTTACATTGGGTTTCAAGTCTAGAATTAATTTAATAGTCACCATACTAATTTTGATTCGATCCTTTGAAACCACATGGCCTAGCAGTATTCAAATTAGTGTTGCAAAGATATGTTTTTTAACATTTAATGAAAAGTGAATATGTCTGCACCTTTCCAAAATTAATCTTAGCCATTGTATATGATCTTTGAGAAATGTGTACACCATCCAGTTCTCAAGGTAGAGATTCATATTTTTATAAATGTACTGCTGGAAATATTTGAGGACAATCCATAGGAATACTGTTGGGGAATTTTAAGTCCAAAATGAATTATGCGATAAGAAAAAGAACCAAAATCAATGATAAATGTTGTCTCTTCTCTATCCTCTTCAGCAATAGGCACTTTGTTGTACTCGGAGAAACCGTATGTAAAAGTGTAACATCTGTGACATGCAACTTCATTTATAATTTCATCTACAAAGGAATTAGGAAATGGGTCATTATTTGTTACTTTATTTAACCCATGGTAGTCAACACATATGTGTAATTTATTCAAGTTGTTATTTTTAGGCTTCACAACCATGGGACTTTCCCATTCTGAAGCTTTTATCTGGTAGATGATATCGGCGACAATCATCTCCTCATTTTCCTTTTGTACAATGGGCTTATACTTATGAGAAATATTATATGGTCTCATATTTATTGGATTAGCTCCTGTAGTGACGTTGATTTTCATCTTTCCTTTTTCTTTCACAAGTCCCTTCAAGTATTTATAATCTTGGGAAATACATCTTTGTATTCTTTGAGCAAGTCGATGAACTCCACTATATGTTTATCCGACCAATAGCCACCAAGTCAAGCGATATTTAGTCAATCGTCATTAGAAATTTCAACTTCTCGTATTTTCACTTACATATCCATCTAGTCAGGTACCTTCGACTCATTGATTCATTGGTCCCCTAATTTTATCTCTTGGTAGGCATGTGGAAAATCTAGTTTTTATGGTTTCTTAATTTCTTGATTGTCAAGTTTGTGTCCTAATTTGTTTCTTTTGTGGTTCTTCGGATCATCTTTCTTCTAGAAAAAAAAACTTTGGCCAGGTATAATTTCTTCTTACATTTTTAATCGGCTGACCAACTTTGGATTTGATGTTTGTGACACAAAATTACATGTCGATGAGGTATCGACTAGTCCTGTTTGATTTTTGATTTTTTTTATTTTATAAATTCCTTTAATTTTTGAATCATGTCATTCAATTCTCATTCCTTTGGTTTGAATTCAAAGTCTTTGATGAAATTTCTTCTCAATTCTTTCCATTGTGTTGGAGATCAGATGCACAGCAATTAACAAAACAAATACTCAGCAAATAAAATCATACACATGACACAGTTTTTTTACGTGGTTCACCCAACCATTCTGGGCTACGTCCACACAACAGGGCATTGGCAATCTTTATTAATCAAACAGGAGATTACAAACTCTCACACCCACTCCAAAACAAACGTATGGATACCTGTTTTATAGCAAGGAGAATCTAACAGCCTCATAAATCCTCTCAACTCAAATTTAGGATGCATTAACTCCCTCCCAACAAACTGGAGTTAATCTAGCAACAAATTCCTAATTTTTGTCACCTACTGAGATTTTTGCCTATTCTATTCAAAATAGAAAAATCTCAACAATCTCCACCTTGACAAAAATTAGCCTGATGCCCTGTTCTTTATTATTTTATCTTTTCTGCAAGCCAAGAGAAGCCAAACACCAACGCAGCTTCTCCAACAAAACTGGTTTCGTGAACATGTCTGCACATTTTTCCTTTGTATGCACCTTTTCAAGAGAGACTCCCCTTTCAGTAATAACCTGTCTTACAAAATGGTACTTAATTTGAATATGCTTTGATTTACTATGATAGGCCGGATTCTTAGCCAAATGTATTGCACTTTGACTATCACAAAGTAACCTGATGTTGTCCTGTAACCTACCAAACTCACCAAGCAAACCTTTCAACCAAACTGCCTCTTTGCAAGCATGCGAAGCAGCAATGTATTCTGCTTCAGTAGTGGATAAAGCAACAATGTTTTGTAGCTTTGACATCCAGCTAATAGCTCCACCTGCAAGAGTAAAGACGTACCCCGAAGTTGACCTTCTCTTATCCAAATCACCTGCAAAATCAGAATCAACATACCCGCAAACAAATTCACTACTCTTATTGTAAGTGATACAATAACTACTTGTGCCTCTCAAGTACCGAAGCACCCATTTCACTGCTGACCAGTGTTCTTTACCCGGATTCGCCATATACCTGCTGACAACCCCAACTGCATGTGAAATATCTGGTCGAGTACAAACCATCGCATACATCAAACATCCTACTACATTGGCATATGGAATTCGAGACATATAATCCTTTTCTTCATCTGTATTAGGACATAAACCCGAAGAAAGCTTAAAATGGGAAGCTAAAGGGACTGACACAGGCTTCACATTATTCATACCAAATCTCAAAAGTATCTTCTCAACATACTTCTGTTGTGATAGCCACAACTTACCATTACTCCTGTCTCTGAAAATCTCCATGCCCAAAATCTGTCTTGCTACTCCTAGATCTTTCATATCGAATGTCCTTGCCATCTAAGTCTTCAACCTGTTGATTTCATCGATGCTTTTGCTTGCTAAAATCATATCGTCAACATACAACACTAAGATAATGAACATGCCATTTTTCAATTGCTTGAAATACACACAATGATCATATTCACTTCTAACATATTTCTGACTCAACATGAAAGAATCAAACTTCTTATACCACTGCCGAGGCGACTGCTTCAAGCCATATAATGACTTCTTGAGCCTGCAGACAAATTTCTTATTGCGATGCTGAACAAACCCTTCTGGTTGTTCCATATATATTTCCTCATCTAAGTCTCCATGTAGAAATGCAGTCTTAACATCTAATTGCTGCAACTCTAAATCAAGCAAAGCCACTAATGCTAACACAATTCTAATTGAAACAATTTTAACCACTGGTGAAAAAAATCTCATGAAAGTCAATACCGGCTTTCTGAGAAAACCCTTTTGCAACCAGTCGCGCTTTGTACCTGTCCTCCGTATCATTCACACCCCGTTTCAGCTTGTAAACCCATTTACACCCCACAGTTTTCCTGTCTTTCGGAAGCTCAACCAGATCCCATGTGCCATTCTTACCTAAGGCCATCATTTCTTCCTTCATGGCTGCTTTCCACTTGTCACTTTTCGAACCTTCTATAGCTTCCTGATAGCACAGAGGTTCATCATCGTTAGCGGTCAAAGCAACTGAAGTAACATAATCATCATACCTTCTAGGAGCACGTTTGATTCTTGTAGACCTCCTTAAAGCTGTTTCTGGTGCTTCCGCAATTGGCTGACTGCCCTCTGCAGGAACTTCTTCATGACCAGCATCTGAGACCTGTTCACGCTCTATATCTGAACCTTGTTCATAACTAGTATCTGAAACCTGTTCATGACTAGAATCTGAACTATGGTCATCATGACTATCATTAGAAGAGCTTTCAAACTGAATGTGCCGAAAGTCAGATACATCATCCTGTTTCAATCTACTATCTACATCTAACTGTACAAGAGAGGATTCATTAAACTTTACATCTCTGTTGATGATGATTTTGCGGGTAGTAGGATCCCACAATCTATATCCCTTTGTTCTAACACCATACCCAACAAAGATATACCTTTTAGACTTTGGATCTAACTTAGTTCGCTGATGTTTAGGCACTAGAGCATATGCATCACAACCAAACACTCTGAGTTTAGAATAGTCACAAGGGTGTCCTTTCCATACCTCTTGCGGAATCTTGCAGTCTATGGCCGTCGATGGAGATCGGTTTATCACATAACAAGTTGTTGCCACTGCTTCCGTCCACAACTCCTTTTGCAACCCGGCGTTACTCAGCATACTCCTTGCTCTTTCTAGAAGAGTCCTGTTCATGCGTTCAGCAACTCCATTTTGCTGAGGAGTATAAACCGTGGTCTTATGTCTCTCGATCCCTGCATCCTTGCAATAGTTGTCAAACTCCTTGGAAGTAAACTCACCACCATTGTCAGTTCTTAAACATTTTATTGTTCTACCAGTGCTGTTTTCTACCAATGCTCTAAACTGCTTGAAAACTGAAAAAACATCAGACTTCTTTTTCATCATGTAGACCCACACCTTCCTAGAAAAGTCATCAATAAACGATACAAAATATGACGAGCCACCATATGAATTTGTAGGGGCTGGTCCCCAAACATCTGAATGGATATAATCAAGTATGCCTTTACTAGTATGTTTTCCTTTTTTAATTTTTTGTTTACTTTGTTTGCCAAACAGACAATGCTTACAGAAATCTAACTTTCCAGACTTTAGATTAGGAAGTAACTTGCGATCAGCCAAAATCTTCAACCCTCTTTCACTCATATGCCCCAATCTTTGATGCCATAAGTGAATGGAACTACTGTCATGTTCAGACACCGTAGACACAAAATCTGACCCTGTACTTCCTTCTAACTGAAACAGATTTCCTACTTTCTTAGCTTTCATTAATAGTAAGATACCTTTATAGATTTTCATAACTCCACCTTGAATTACAGTTTTATATCCATTCGTGTCAAGTGCTCCCAGTGAAATTAGATTTTTTCTTAAGTCTGGAACATGTCTTACATTTGTTAACAATTTAGTTGTGCCATCAAACATTTGCAGTTGTATGCTTCCTATCCCAACAATATTAGATGTGACATCATTACCCATGTACACGACTCCATCATTAACTGATCTATATGTCTTAAACCATTCTCTATGAATACACATGTGGTTTGATGCACTGGAATCTAACAACCAATGTTGACCATGATTTGACATATTAACAGACAACACTTCGTCGCTCATACCTGAACCAGATGTCGAACCTGTATCTGTCGTGTTTGCTTCCTTCTTCTCTGTTGAAGAGCCTTCTTTAGCAGCCTGCTGTCGCTTCCAGCAATCCTTCTTCAGGTATCCAGCTTTCCCACAATGCCAGCACTTCACCTTTGTCTTCTTTCCTTTAGACTTTGAACGAGAGTTGCTATGCTTACCCCCGGAGTGTCTCTCTCTCGAGCGACCTCTGGCCATCATTACCTCTGATGTAGAGGTGTCTGCATTCGACTTCTTCCTCATCTCCTCAGACAACAAGGCTCCAACCACATCGTCAAACTCAAGGACGGCTGCAGTACTAAAGCTTATGGAAGTAACAAAGTGATCCCACGATTCGGGCAATGAACACAATAGAGTTATTGCCTTATCCTCTGAATCAAATTTTACATATAGACTTTGTAATTGTACCAATAGAGTATTGAAAACATTCAGATGGTCAGTAATCGAGGTACCTTCCTTCATTCGCAAACCATAAAGCTGTCGCTTCAGGAGAATCCGATTTTTCAAGGATTTCGTCATGTAGAGCTTCTCAAGCTTCGACCACAGGCCTGCGGCGATCTTCTCTGACACAATGTTGAACAGAACGTCATCCGCCAGACATAACCGAATTGCGCTCAGAGCTCTGTCATCCAACTCATCCCATTCATCCTCCGTCATGGAAGAAGGCCTTTTGCTTTTCCCCAACAGTGCTTTCGTCACGCCTTGTTGAACCAGTAGATCGTGCATCTTTAGCTTCCAGATCTCGAAATTGTTTTTGCCGTTGAACTTCTCAATTTCAAACCGGGCATTTTGAGTTTTCGCCATCTTGTTTCACCAAAAGACACAATAATCTCCAGAATCCAACTTTTTAAATAAAGACTGCCCTTTTTAATATATTTTAATCAAAAAATTTGATTAAAAAAAAATTGCCCTTGCCTTAAAAAATGTCTTCAGTTAAAAAAAAACTTATACCCCTCACCTTATAAAAAAGGCCTTTCTCTTCAAACAATAAAGTGCCACCCCTTTTTTTCAATATAATACACTTTTAAAAAACCCTCTTTTAAATCAATATTATACCACTATCGATTTAATATATGCCATATGCACTTAAAAAAAAAAATTACCATTCGATTTTTCTAACAGGCATATAATAAATCGATTTTTTTTAAAAAAGAGCTTAACAGCGCCTTCAAAGTGCATTTCACGCGTTTTTATCTTGGGTGCACTTCACGCGTGTACTGAACATACCAATTGTTGGAGATCAGATGCACAGCAATTAACAAAACAAATACTCAGCAAATAAAATCATACACATGACACAGTGTTTTTACGTGGTTCACCCAACCATTCTGGGCTACGTCCACACAACAGGGCATTGGCAATCTTTATTAATCAAACAGGAGATTACAAACTCTCACACCCACTCCAAAACAAACGTATGGATACTTGTTTTATAGCAAGGAGAATCTAACAGCCTCATAAATCCTCTCAACTCAAATTTAGGATGCATTAACTCCCTCCCAACAAACTGGAGTTAATCTAGCAACAAATTCCTAATTTTTGTCACCTACTGAGATTTTTGCCTATTCTATTCAAAACAGAAAAATCTCAACACATTGCAAGGGTTTCCCTCGAGCTTCCTCTATTTTATGCCATTATTGGGAAAGTCACCTAATGTTTATGGGAACATATGAGGTGAGACTCATTCATCTTTGTATCCAATCCTTTGCCATTCCAATTGAAAATTTTGTAAGTGACGAACGAGATATTACCCATGGGTAAATATGGGTATGTATGATTATGAAAAAACTTTTGAATTCCAAATTCTTCAATGAAATATGTTTTCTATGTTGTCCATGCTTGATGTCAAGATGGGTAGGCATCCCACAATCTTGTTGCCTGACCCGTAAGGGTTTTCACCAGACTCTACATCCTTCCCTGTTCACCAATGGATTGTGTTACTTGCTCAACACAGTTTACAAGTGATGCCTCTTCATTAAAACAAATCATATTGTTAGTATCTTGCATTATATTTGTCAGAAGAAATGATAGGGTTCCTTTATAATTTATCTCTTTTAAAAGAGGAACTACTTTGATAGAATAACAAGGTCGAATTTTCATCGTTGGGTTTGCTCCCATCATACAAATCTCTTACCCTTTTGATTTTTAGTTCTCAATTTCCCACTCGTAGAGCTCCATATCAGATTTTTGGCCAATAGAGAGAGGTGAGACTGTCAAAATCTCACCAAAGGAATTCCATTCAATATTGTCACAATATTCATGGAGAACATGATGCAACCATCTCATTTCTCTTTCTTCTTCTCAAGCTTCAATCAACAACTTTCCTTCACGTGGGTCCAAAGGAATAATTATTTTATTGTTAGTTCGTTTCAGCTTGATTATATATTTCTCTAGTGATAGAGTTTCTTTCATCCTTCAACCCTATGGTATTCTGACTACAGCAGGATATGCATATAATTAAGCAACTAAATCAATTAATTCAAAATCAAATATCATTGGAACACCCGTAATTTAAGTTTTCACTTACCTTAACATTCTTATAGGTTTTATGAATCCTTGACCTAAAATTTTAAGATATTTGGTTGTCTTATGTAGATTCATTGTGCCCATGCTTATCTATGTCCCTCGTGAAGGTATATTGACCTGAGAACAAAAGTCAACAATGACTTGTTTTACCATATATCCATTTATTTCAAGGTTAATTTGTGGATCATGGTCTTCAAATTACTTTCCTTATGCGAGCTGTCCGACATTTTTACATTTTTCTTTGCTTTTATTACAAGATTTTAACATGTTTAGAAGTTCTAGTAGACGACCGACTCAATGTGAATTTTTTAAAATTTCTAAAAATTATTCTAATATGACATCCTTCACTAGCTTTTGTGAGTCAACTTCTTTGGAAAATGAATCAACTACACTTGCCATTGTGTCATTTTATGCATGCATATCTGGGTATCTAGTCACATTTTTTATTGGTCCAATAACATGTTGATTATTATCTTTTCTGGTGCCCAACCTCGTAAGCACATAGAAATTTTTTGAATTTAATATTTCTTGTTTTGGAACAGTTTGTAGTATATTGACAATTATTTTATTTAAAACATTTTTGATAATTTTTGGGAAATATTCTAATGAATGATCGCCGAGGTTGCACATGTTGCGGAAGCTCAGGCCAGTCTTATATTTTAGTGGATATTTTGAGTTTTTATTTCCTTTCTGCGAGCAGATGAAAAAATAAAAACTTCTATGACCTCGACCCCATCCTCTACATCTGTCATTGTTTCCCCCTCGTCGGCCACCATAACCTCCTCGACCGTTTCCATGTCCTCCATATGAAGGTGGCTCATTTAACTAATCTACAACTTGCGTATGTTAAACAACATGATAGTTAGGCTTGTTTTGTCCATTGAGTGCAAAATCTTGTGTTGAATGTGTATTATCGTCACAAATGATGGACCATATGCATCTAGGGAGTTGATATATAAATATATATATATAGTAAGAGTCCATCAAATGGAGGGACCAAATTCGTCTATTTCAATTATGTCCACTCTTCCTCTAGGACTTACGCGTAGACCATTTGTTGGAGTGGGCAATGCAATGCCTCTCAACTAATATTAAGATTACCATGCATCGTCACTCACATGCTCATGATTTTGAATCCTAATTCTCTTCCATTCTTTTCTTATTTGTTCTCGTTGACGTTGTATTTTGTCCCTTTCTATTTCCAGGATATTGGTTGACTTCTTGTATTTTCAATTATAAATATGTTGAGTGATTTATTTAATTTTTATTTCCTGGCGGCAAACATACTCCTTCCATATTTATAAATATTGATTATTTCTCCAAATTTACCTCACCACCCCGCCCAAATTTCATCTCAAATTTGTGTCGGTGAGCGAGGGAGTACACAATAGTCATGCTTATTTGCTTAAAAGGTAATGTAATCCCAAACTCATCTTGTGTCGTTGCCGTGGGCATCAAAGAATTCCTCCAGTCAGTTTTTCGCATCTGTTGGTCGGTATATATTGAAGTCTGAAACGAAGGTTGGTATTCGATGACATGACTTGCACTTTGAGGAGAAACTTATGTAAAAGGTAGAATCGAGAAAAATAAGTTATCATGTATATTTTCGAAAAATATATCTTTTACACGATCAAGAGAAGTTTTTTATTATATTTCTTATTCTCCGTAAAAAGTTTCCAAGATCAACTCGACCCACTCATGCAAATTTGTTTGACCGCCATTCGAAAGCATTAGTAAAAATCGCGCATCAAATTCACTTTCTAGTTTTTTTCATGAGTGACTTGATGAAGGGATTTCTTTAGAGTCTATCGAGGCGTCTCTGATGAACTGCTTGGGCACTCACGTAAAGAAATTTACTATGGCTTCTGCTAAAGGGAGTCATTTTTTTTGCGCACGGTGCTTTTGGTAGTTTTTATTTTCATCTCCCATCACAATTGTATGTCTTCCAACATTAAAATTTATGGTTGCATATTTTTCATGAACGGTCGGAAATGGAACCAATGTTGTAATCTAGGGAAAAGTGCACATGGTTAGCAATGACATAGACATCTAGTATTGACATAGCAAAGCACATAACAAAAATAAGGATAAGAGATAAAAGTAGTGGACAACTAGTGGAAGCACACTTTATATTAGGTCTCTTAAAATAAAAATTTAAACGATACATTAATATATATACAAATATTTATACCACTCTAGGACAATTATAGTAATCTAACTATCTGACTAGACTGTTAACTAATCTGAGTTAAGTTATTTTAACAATTTTCTTTACATTATATACTTATCCGACTCGACTAGGCTACTCGATTGAGTCGATTAGCCCCTCCAACAAGATGCATCAATGTGTACATGAAATTATTTATTCTAGTATGGATCAACCAGAATCACATGACTCCCCAACTTTTCTTTCCAGGTTTCGAATGTAGCATCACAATCCAAAGTCCAATTAAAAGTTCTATTCTTATTTAGCAACTTTTCTAGGGGTGTAGTGATCAGAGCATAGTTGCAGATAAATCTATGATAATAACCTATATGCCCCAATGTAGATATTAATTGCTTGATTATTGTAGGTGGAATCATATTGATAATGATCACAACTTTGGCATGAACCACTAATACACAATCCTTACATGAAATATGTCACAACAAAGTTCCCAAAGGAAAAACGAAGATACATTTCTTCAAATTTAGAGAGATCTTCAATTTCCTTGTTTATTCAAACATAACCCTCAATAGACTCGAGTGCTTTTAAGAAGATTGTAAACTATCCAATCATCAATATAGATATCAAGGTACTTAATGTATATACTTCTTAAAAGGTACACTAACTATTTCAAAAAAGAAAACATGAGTGTTATTAATACCAAAAGGCATAACATGGTACACATATGATCCCCATTCAGTATTGAAAGTAGTTTTATTCTTATCCCCCTCTGCAACACAAATTTAATGATATCCAAAGAACCTATCTGTGAACTAATAAGCTTCTTATCCAACAACATTATCTAGCACTTCATTACTAAAAGGAGTTGATAACATATCATGAAAACCAACATTGTTGAGCTTGTTGTAATCCACATAAACCCGGATATCATCTAAATATTTCTTATCCTGAATAACTATAAGGGTAATCTAGTAAGCTTCATCAATATGAAATATGATTCCCATGACTAAAATCTTATCAATTTCCCTCTTGATATTTCCCTTCACTCTTGGTTTCAATCGATAGGGATTATGATTAATTGTTTGGCATCAAGGTTTACAAAAATATTCATTTCTACCAAATCCACTTTAATTCGTTTAAGCTATGAAATTGATGTGTGGAACGTATCCTCATATTTCTTTAGTAAATAAATTGTACTTAGTTGTATGCTCATCCCAATAATCATCAATAGATTCCAATTTGAGTTTATCTTCAGAAACAATATTATGTTTGCACAACTTCAAAGGCTTCAAATGTGGGGAATCTTTCACAAGATCATTTGTAATGCTTCTTTCCCCTTTAGATTATTTAAAGGATAACTACCTTAATTCTTCTAATTGATAATCCTCATGTTCCCTGTATATTTTGCTACAAGGAATTTCTTCTTGAAATCTCGGCTCAGGTAAAATCCCACAACCAATATTACTAATAGAGTTAGCAATCGATTTTCCAGTAGGGAACAATACCATATTAATTGCTTTTATTTCTTTATAAATTCATTCATCATTGTCTGAAAAATTAAAATCACTGTAAAATTGAGACATTGATAGATTCCAGGATGTTATATGCCTATTCATTTCTTCCTTCAAGAACCATGCTTGAGGAGATATTTCCAAAGTATGGATGAATTTATGTACCCATAACTCAGCAAGAAATATAGTATCCTTTGAAATAACCTTACATATTTGAATATGCTTCAACATGCTAGTATGGCCTTCATAAATAGGAATTTCACTTATGCCATTTACATGTAAAATTTATCAACATAACATGGCAGAGCTAAATGAGTCCCAAGTTTGGAACTAATTCTGGTGAGCTCCCCACTATTGGAAAGAAGTAGCTTATAAGGAAACGTGCATTAAAGAAAACCTCTAACTTTTTTCAATGTTTAATTCATTGTCTTTGATAAAATTATCTATAACACTAATAGCATTAAAATTAAGATAATACCTTACATTTGTATGATCCATTTAGTACAGAGAATAGTGGCACATATCCTGGATTATAAATCATCGTCTCCCTACTGCTACTCTTCCAATGCAACCTTTGAACCAACTTTAGTATGTTGAACACTCCTGCAACTGAGACAACCATATGTTGTAGGAGTGATGTAATCCTCCCTCTTCCCCGCTAATAGAGTTGATCCAAAAAAACAATTTCTTTCACATCATCAATAGGATCCATGAACCTAGTAACCTAGTGAGGATCCAAAAATTAAATAAACCAAATGTAATTGACCTCAAAATTCATGGTTTATCTATTGAAATCAATGATGGCATAGTTTTCAAATATCCAGTTGAATTCCTAAAAATATGGATAAGGATATGGTTGGCATTTTAGTGTTAGCATTGATGTCAATAGGGTCTTGGTGTTGTTCATCATATGCCTTATGTCTACCTGATGATGATTGTTGTAGTGCATTTGGCACATGGGAGGATGAAATGCACTATGCTTGGTAGGGGAGGTTGCTTTCCTACAAGCATGTAATAGGTAAAATTATTTGTTAGGTGGTTAGTGAAACATCATAACATGTATAAAACTAAGTACAAAACATAACATGCTACAATAGAGGAGAAACAAGAAACAAAAAATACAAATAAAATACAAGCTGAATCGAGTCAAACACACTAATAATACCAACGGAGAACTCTTCCCCTTTTATTAGTTTCTAATGGTATAAGAGGTAGGATGCTAAAAACTTGAAATGCATCCTTAGAGGGATCGAGCTCTAACATTCAAGGTAAGGAGGGCTCTTACCTTTAAGCTTCTTGCCAGCCTCTCTCTCTCTTCGATAGGTGGTAGAATTACAGACACTTGATGAACTTCTTCTCTTGAATTGAGGTGTTGGATGGCCAATAGCTAAATCCTTCCACTCCTTGCTACTTGGACAACACAATGTTGGTTTTCTCTCAAGATATTTGGCCAGCATAACAATGTGTTCTATGTTCTTCTTCCCATGGTGGTATTTTATAGGAAAAATTCAAATTTCCCTCCCTCTCTTGGTACAATTGTGGATGTTGACACAAGAATGGGAGGTTGATTCCATTGTGTGCTACACTTGAGGCCTCAAGATGGCTCTAAGGCGGTTGTACTTGGATGCCTTGAGTGGGGAATCATCTTCGTTAAGTGTGGCAAGTGGTCTCGGATGGTGACCTTCCACCATACCTAGGATCGTGCGGCTATTTGAGGGATAGCCGCAAAGATATTTTCTACTATCAAAGAAAAGGCCGTGCAAATATCTTAGGGTTAGTGTTTTATGCATGCTATTCGATAAATTTTCGTACTTGACCTTAGGAAAATTTAAATTTTCCAGATTCTATAATGTCTTTTTTCCCTATAAATCCTTCTGCTTGAAATTTACTAATTTCTTTTTCCTTTACGATTTTCCAATGATAATAGTTGTCAGGTCTAGGAGGAAATGTATAGACAAAATACATTATAGTTTCTCTTCTATATAATCCATTTTGAGAGAGAGAGAGAGTAACTTGCATGAAACCTGAAGTTGGAGATCCCTTGTCGTGAGTAAAAGAGAGACCATGTTCTGTTGGAAACCTACAAGAGATCAAATAAATACAATATTTCTACAAGGCAGGAATGTCCCATGCTCCTGTTGCTTTGGCTAGTTAAAGCCTATCTGAAAGATAGAGGTTCTGTCAGTGTCACTATGTGTTAGTAACCTATTGCTTTCGTTGATGACGATTATTGCTGACACCCTTCGGGGCGTTTTTTCCTTGAAAATAGGTTGAATGTAGGGCCCACATGAATAATCTTGGTATGGCATGTTTTTAGAATTAATGCTCATTGTATGCATGGGTTTATGACTGGGACCTTCCCATGTAAGAATTGTTGAAAGAGATGCTTATGATGGCATGCGTCTTCAACAAATCCTGACAAAGTGCAATGGTTGTGAAGTAAGATACCATATTGACATGAAATATTATGTTGTAGTGGAATTCCAGGAGGATTGATGACATCAATGGGAAATGATGACTCCCATCATGCCATCCGAGAATGCCCCTATTGAGTTTAGAGCTTGTAAAGTCAAGTGGCAAAAATCATAAAAATTTCTAGTGAGGAAAGCCCGGGGGTTGGTAGGACATCTAGGGTGGGTATATGTTTGTTATGAATGTCATGGTGGGGTTGGGTAAAGAATGTGAAGCTCTGACCAAGGGTGATTAGGGACTGTTGCCAAGGGAGAAAAGTGGACGAATGGGAGGGGTGGTTCTCCTAAAAAATATTTGTACACTTTCCAAAACAATATAAAATGGGTTTGGATGTACAAACACTGAAATGGGTGCCCCAAAAACATGAACATGATCACTCACTGATGATGTGAGGAAGGTGTTTTTTCTGAGGGTGGGGGCCCCATTTGTTATTCTCGGTGTGAGGGTGGTGAGGCGGATGTAAAGTGTCACAAATGGGCTATGTTTATGGAGGTATCGTAGGCTAAATGTGAGAAGCAGTGGTACGTATTCGATCTGCTTATGAGAGTGGCAGTATGGAAAGGGATATTTTCGTGATGTGGTAAGACTTGAATTGATGTATGATGGATGGATGAACATGAAGTGCTTTCTGGACTTGGATGTTACGGACATGGCGTCATATTCTTGATGCATGGTGCACTTGAGTGATGGACTCCGTGGATGGTAAGGCTCTACCAACCGATGAGAATTTTAATCATGTGCGAGGTGGTGTGATTATAAACATTGTTGGGTGATTGGAACCTACGGTTGATTCTTGTGGAGAAATGATGTCAGGATATGCAAAGCTTATTTGGGTAGCCTATCATGCTGGGGGAAGAATGATACATGCTCTTGAACCTTGAGTTTCTAGGGCAAAAAGTGGTTTGTCGTGCTTTGTAACACTTGCAACCAATACCCAAAGTCAAAGCATATTTTCCATTCAAATATATTGAAAAATGTACTGAATGAAAAAATGATAAGAGAGGGCATACCTATGGTATGTCAGACCAGATGTCAATATGGTGCTCTACGATAGTGGAACTAAGCCATCGCATCACTGAATAGTCCCATGTGAAGATGTCCCTATATTCTTGCAACAAGTTTGTGTAAGAGGTTACTTCGTCTAGGGAACATGCTGCCCCTAGTGATATTTCTTTGATTTTATCGGGATTTCTAGAGATATTTACCTTGATGGTTGGTGAAATGTTGGACATGTTCTGTTATTCGAATGCGTTGGGTACTGGGATGGGATTTTTGAACCAATCAAGTTTCCCATATGGAAGGAAATATTTTGATTCGATTATGTATATCTCTTGGTCTACTGGGTTGTTCGGGCTGAACGTCTTTTTGGGAAGAAAAAATGAGCGGTGATGCATTGCATCCCACGGATAATAGGGTTCCGTCATGGCCTCCAAAATATCCTCATCTTAATGGAACAAGGAATCTAAAGGGGAGTGGGTTTGCGTAAGGCTGTGAGGAGGTGGTTCGGTCCTAATAGAGCTAGTAGACAAATCTAAATAGGATTCCATAGTCGATGCGGTGGAACCAAATGCAGTTGACAGTGTGCAAATGGATTGAGTTTTCATTGTCGTTGGTACAGTTATTTTCGTAGTTGTAGCGGTCTCGACACCAATGACAGATAAGCAGACAACATGATTGATGGATCCTATGCACGATGATATGAATCATATGTGATGTTATGTGTCATCAATGTTGGGTGGGGGAGGAATTTCCATCATGGAGGCTTGCATGAGAGAAATTCTAGGTTCCTTACGAGGTGTACTAAGAGTACTTGCACTTTCCTGGATTTGGAAATTGTGCTTGGTGCAGAGGCTCCTAAATGTTTCCATTAAGGGGCATGACTCTATTTTGTGGTTATGACCAGTGTAAAGGTGCATGGTATCACGGTGCTTACCAAGTGGATGGTATGAGAACCAACGCTACTCTTTTTACCTAAAGTGGACACTTGGAAAGGATTGGGCATAGCGGTATGATTTTGCTTTTTCCATCTCCGAGTTTTGGGTTTTTGAAGGTCTAGCTCTTTTGAGGGGTTTAGACTTAACTCTGCTCTTGCCGCTCGTTTCCTTGGGAGGTACTTGCAACTCAATGTATGGTGGAATTGTGATCAAATCCTGCATTAGGAATGTGTGATTCTCTCTTGATTAGAGAGGTTGATTTGTGGGATGAGGGTGACCATGTGAATGCTATTTGTAAGGTTCTTCATTTCCTTACATTGATTTATTTGATGGTCAATTTTATCACATCGCCCACATGTTGTCCTTGGCTAGGGATGGCCCCTCCTAGGATGGTGTGTTGATTTTGTCTCGCCTAATGTTTTGGTATTGATAAAGGGTAAGTTTCTTGGGGGCAGTCTGCCTTGCATTAGGTTCGCTTGGATCTAGACTAGTTACATCCCGACGGTGCATTTAAAGTGAGTGTATTATTTCTATTAGCGGCTGCACTTAGGGGATGTAAATACAGTGTCAATTATAATGGTTGCCTTGACATACCAAACAAGAATGTCTTTCTTGGGTATTGCCTTCCCTCTGGGCTGGTTAAGTAATTGGATACCATTTGTGGAGTGATTCTAGGTCCAGGAATTTTGCAACCAAATTGTTATGTGCGTTGCATAACACACAGGTTGGTATTATTGGTGGAGGGCGATTGGGGGTGACGATGTGCCCCCGAACTGGCAGTTTTTCTGTTGACATGAAGAGAATGGATATTCTTGTCACATCCTCCTGTGTCTTTGAGCTTCCCATGGATTCCGTATCTGAGTCGTCTCATAGGGAGAGACATAATATGGCCCTGCATAAACTAGTTAACGTCGAACGAAATTAGGTGATATAATGGCAATGATGTACTGGGTGATTTCTAGAACATACCCAACACAAATATCGGGTTTCTCGTAGGCTAAAATATTATACATGGTTAACATGAAGATACCATCTCTAAAAAAACTCTAGGGTTACGCGGTTGGCGACAAAATGATCACGTTCATCATAGAGTGCACAACGTTAGACATGAGGTGTAGGGATAAACAGAGGTGTAGGTGGTCTCTTAGGTGACTACCTTGCCTCTTGTAGGTATAATATGACTCGAGGTTCTTCCTCATGTGTCTACATGGGGGGATGTGATCCTCTTGGTATGATTGTTCTAGGGCATGTAAGGCATACCTATATCACGACATTTTGGGGAAATGATGAGTTTAATGCCCATAATGGTTACAGATAATGCATGCGTGGTTTGTGCGTAATGTGTATCCTTAATTTTGTGTGGCTGGTTCCTTTTTATGGGAACTTGGGGCTGTGACATTTATTTAGGAGCTTAGAAGCAGTTTTAATTAATCTAATTCAAGGAAAATATTGGTAGGATGGCCTACGACATCACATAATGCATAAGGTTCCAGTGCCCTAGGTATGCTGGGGTTTTCTATATTTTTCCCTTTTTTGTCGGTCTTCTTGGTCTTTAACCGGCGTTGCTATGGGAGTCACTTTAACCGGTGTCGCCTTGTGAGGAGTGAAAGGGGTTATTCCTGTAGATGTGATGGCAGGGCCTCCCAGCATGGCTGGTGGGACCAAATACTAGACAGGTATCACAAAAGACATGTTTGGAAATGTTACCATTGCCAGGACTTACTGTGACACAAAACCATGCGGAGGGTATAAGAATGGAGCTTGGGAGATGTCATAGGGTAGAAAATTCATTCCAGTGGTCTTGGTTTTGTTACTACTAGTCTCCTTCTTCTGACTGGTTTCAGTGTTTGATGATGAGATCATGCACACCGGAGCCCTTGTGACATCAGATATTGCTTTTGGTATGATAGGGGGATCACCTAGGAATGATCTGAAGATTTATGATGGCTTGAATTGGCTGGTGCCATATTCTTGGTACCACATGAGTGACTCTGTAGATGTGTCTACATAGGGTAGAACGGCATCGGCAGACTTCATGGTTCATTTTTCATGGTATCTCAATTGGTCAACAGTGATGATCCGATCCTCGTGGGGGAACATCATCACCCAGAAAATGGAGGATGCTATGGCAGACATGGAATACATATAACTCTACCCAAGGAGTATATTGTAGTTAAGCTGAGTGTCCAAGACCTCAATATCTATGAGTACCATTTTTTCGACCAAGCTAACAGGCACATTCTAATAGAGACCATCGGAAGAAGAAGGGCACCTGTCGTATGCTCTGACCGTATGTCGAATGGCATCAGTTCAGGAGATCCCAACTTCCTCCAAATGGTTTTGGACATGATGCATGTAGATGCACCCTCGTTGACGATACATTGGTGTATAGTGATCTTTTGGACTGACACTGGTATATGAAAGGAGACTAATGAAGGAAGCCTGGGGGTGGATTTTTCTAATTCAAAATCCATTAGGCGTGAATCCACAAGGTCGATGGCACCTAACACACAAAGTAAGGTTTTTCATTGCTTTGGGAAAGATTTTAGGACCTCTAAATCTTACGTGGAAATAGTTTATTGTGCTAAATCATCCACGATATTGTAGTTATGGGCCACTTTTAAGTGGTGTCCTACTCGCCTTGTTAGACCCTTAGCCATATTTGGTAGTGGTTCACTATGGATTTTGGATATAGTAAATGGTGCAGTAGGTGCACTTGTGCTGGCCCCTGATGACTTGGTTTGCAGGGAGGCATTATAGATTTGATTCCTTATCTGAAACAATGTTTCCTCACCAGTCATATAGATTTCATGGTTGTTGTTCCAGGAATCATTTGGGGGTTGTTGTAGCTGTTGGGTACTAACCACTCCTTTGTGGGGGAAGAGCTCCTACATTACAACGGTTTGTTGTGTAGGTTCTCCTTGTCCACGGTTACCCTAAAGTTTCTTTAGGTCAAGGAGTTCAGGACAATGATGAGTGTAATGTCCATACTCACCACATATAGCAAAGGAATTGTTTGTCCACAAACTGGCCCTCTTGCTCTGCTCTTGGGATTTGTTTGGCTCCTGGTTTTGATTTCGCTTTGGGTTGCCCCCAACTCGAGATCGCGAAGGGCATTGTTGGTTATTACCCCCTATCCAGAATCTACCTTTTGTTTAATTTTAGGCTTTTTCATTGTAGCGTTAGGAGGATTAGTGTGATTCTCCTGGTCATAATATTGGCATGGCTGAGCCTGAGAAGGTTACCAAATTTCACTGACACATTGTTTTGCGGTGGTGGGTTTTGTGCTGGGGAAGGGGAATATTAGGGTCCCTATCCCTAGTTGGTATATGGTTGTTGGGGGTGAGCTCTTTCGTCAGATTTCCTAGTTGCATACTGGGTCCCCTATGATGGAAGGGTATGATCCTTCCTACTGATGGTGGTATGACGACACCCTATTGGTAATATTTTGCAGAGGTGTAAAATGACTCTGGTGGTAGCCAGGTTGTGTGATGTTCTGGTTAGAATCAGACGAGTAACCTGGGTACTAGATACTACTGCCTAGGTGACCTTGGTTCAATGACCCAATCATTCCATCTACAGTATTTGATGCTCTTGGAAATTATTTCTAAGTTTTCAGGGGCGTGTGTTAGGCAGGACGTTGTAAATGTATCATGACTAGGTGTATATAAGTTTGAGTTGCTGGGCCTTACTAACGGCGTCCTCATCGGAGGTAGGTCCTTGTGTTGCCACATATTTTGAAATATATTATGTGAGAGTCTTCAAAAATTGGTCCAGTAAAACTCTATCATCGAGTTTGGCTTTGCACAGAATTCGATGCCGTCACCATTCATGGAGATGGTATGAGATATGGACAACTACTATTTGCCTAAAATGAGTTAGTAACTCCATTCTTGAATCATGGTGGATGGGTAACTAAAAATATGTGAGGAACGCAGTAGCGAGGGCACTAAAGGTTCCATGTGAAGGCTGCTCCACATACCATTTCACGACAGGTCCAGTTAAGGTGCGTTTAAACGATCTTAATCGAATAGTATAATCAATAATACTATTGGAAAAACACCATATGTTGAAAGTGATTACATTATTTATAGGGTCTTCCACTTGCTTCCCTTCGAATTTTGGAATTTCCAAAGGGAGCTTCTTGGGCATGAGGGGTAGATTGGGCTTGTGCGCAATGGGATAATTAGTTAGCTTTCATAGATCAGTGAGGTTTGATCATGCTATAATATGTAACTAAGTATTGAGTGCCATTGTGTACTGTGGAAACACGGGAATCTCGGGTTGGTTGTGTATGGGGGGTGCCTGGGGAATATTACCTTGTGACATACCTTGCTATGTGTTTTGCTGACTCCCAAAAGGGGTAGCGCTCCTCTTCCCTTTGGGGGTTGTGGGAGGTGTTGTGTTTGGTAACTTTATTGGGGTTTCCATAGGTGTGGCATTGAGTGACCCTTGGGGGTTTCCAAAAAAAGATGCCTCGATAAAGGATGAACCAATAAGGGTGGTGGTGTGCCGTCTTTGACGCCTAAATGGTGAAAGACCTGGCACTCCTCCCTCTAATGGGGGAAGGTCCAAGAAACGTCTAGATCAATGAGGTCCCATTGGGTCCGTTATGGTGTGGACTCAATTTAATTTTGGAAATATACTTTTTAGTTTTCTGATAGGAGAGAGATTATTATCAAAGAAAATGTGATCACATACATAAAAAAAAAGCGAAAAATAAAAGGTAATTTTCTCCTTTAGATTAATGTTATGTGATCAAGAAAACCAAAAATATGGTTTTGATTATTTCGTGTATGATTCTAAAAAATCCTAGAAAGAGCTAATCATATTCACACTCTCAAATGTAACTAGGCCTTGTGAAGATATATTTTCATGGGTATTGGGGCTTACATCTTGAAAGAATTGGTGACGCCTTCCAGCAGTCGAAGAATCGACCAAGGTAAAGGTATGAGGATCTAGTGCTACCTGCATTGTCACCTATAGGGAAAGATTCCCTAGATTTGGCCACTAAAGTAACATCACCCCACGTGAGCATTAGATTCTTGAGCTTCCTTGTATTAATCTACTCGTATCGAGCACTAGATAGGTCAGGTAGCCCCAAATAGGACCGCATGCACTGGGCCTAAGCTTAACCCCCTCTGAATCGAGTCTCTCTAGCACTCGGTAATTATGTTTCATGGGCGGATAAACAGATTTTAAACTCCCTAAACAATCAACATCTATTTTTGAAAATGTAGAATGACCGTGGCAGCTTATTGGATGCCTAACCCCAATGGTCCTAACCTGAACTATAATTTCTTTTGTGGCCCTTGTGGGGAGAATTTAGTGAGTTAAATTAGTGGTTAGTTTTAGAGAGTCTTAATTTTATTAAGGTGTCCCTTGTGAAGCGACCATAAGAAGAGGATCAAGGTCCTAATTTACTGAAGCTTTGTGTGTGCAATTAAATGTACAATAACAATTTCATAAGATATGGATAATTATGATCCTTTACAATCCTTTCCTAATTATAATATGTGTGATTGTTCTTTTCAGAAAATAAACAATTTGCTGATAATGGGCCGTTTACACCTTTTCCTAGTTAGACTAAGTTTTTCACTACAGGGAGATGGAAAACTATCTTAATAAAGCTTTCATAAGTGTACCCAGGATCACTAAGAGGTGCAAGGGTGGTAGAGATTACTTGCCTTATTTTCGATACTTTTGTCCTTGTCTCAAATCCTAATGCAAAAATTTAAACTAAACTAATGCAAACATTTGAAAACACGAAACCTAGATAAATATGTGTGGGTGTATGGGCCACTTACTTTCTGCCAATTAATCCTATGTGTTTGGTATTTATTATCAGCAAATAGTATGTTGAGATAGCATGTGTGTATTTAAAAGCCACTTACTTGTCCACAATTAAACTATGTGAGATTTGTGATGATAATAAACTAAAATTAAAACAATGTAATTTCTAAGCTTAATTTCAGCCAAAAACATGTCCTAATTAGTCAAGAGACACTAGAACACAGTGATGGAAAATTTATTATGGTTTTCCAATCACTTTATAATTGCTAAAAATGAGGAAAAATAGTGAAAAAAGTGCTTACTAGTTTCCGCGCAACTTATTTTCGCACAACTGCACGATTTCTGCATCTGTATGAGCTGAATGTGCACAAATTTGCAGTGCCTGAAAATTTTTCCTTCTCTAAAATGAATCTCTTTACTGAGGGTGAATGAAAGATGTTGAGGGAAAGAAGGAATGGTCCTGCAGCAAGTATGGGTAGGAGAGAGGTTCTGCAAATAACAACCACTAGCTGAAGAAGAAGAAAGAAATGGAGTCGCCAATCCTTTTGCAGTGTATTTGGCACATGGGATCACGAAATGAACTATGCTTGGTAGGGGAGGTTTCTTTCCTACAAGCATGTAACAGGTCAGATGATTTGTTAGATGGTTAATGAAACATCATAACATGTAGAAAACTATGTACAAAACATAGCATCCTACAATAGACGAGAAACAAGGAACAAAAAATACAAATAAAATTCAAGCTCAATTGAGTCAAACACACTAATAATACCAAAAAATAACTCTTCTTCTTTTATTAGTTGTTGATGGTATAAGAGGTAGAAGGCTAAAACATTTGCAATGAATCGTTAAAGATATGGAGCTCTAATATTCAAGGCAAGGAGTGCTCTTCCCTTTAAGCTTCTTGCAAGCCTCTCTCTCTCCTCGACGGGTGGTGGAATAACAGACACTTGATGAATTTATTCTCTTGGATTGAGGTGTTGGATGGCCAATAATTGAATCCTTCCACTCCTTGTTTCTTCGACAACACAATGTTTTTTTTCTCTCAAGAAATTTGGCCATCACAACAATGTGTTCTACGTTCTTCTTCCCATGGTGGTATTTTATAGGCAAAATTCAAAATTTTCTCTCTCTTTGTACAATTATGGATGTTTACATAAGAGTGGGAGGTTGATTCCACTGTGTTCTACACTTGAGGCCTTAAGGTGACTCCAAGGCAGTTGTACTTGGCTACCTTGAGTGGGGAATATCCATCCTTAAGTATGCCAATTGGTCTCGGATGGTGACCTTCTACCATACCTAGGATCATGTGGCTATTTAAGGGATATTCGGTAATATCTTCACTACTATCGAAGAAAAGGCCGTGAATATTGCTTAGGGTCAGTGTTTTATGTGCGCTATTTGATAAATTTTCCTGCTTGACCTTAGGAAAAGTTAAATTTTCAAGATTTTGTAATGTCTTCCTTCCCTGTAAATCCTTCTTCTTCCTGATGTCTTTTGACTATACGATTTTCTAGTGATAACAATGATTAGGTGTCCTCACGATGTGTGATAAGTGTTTGGATTGTTGGTCTTGTTGGTTGGCATTGGTGTCAACATACCTATGATATGACCTAGAGCTAGAGTGGGTGGCTGAGTAGTGATGATATTGGGCATGTTATGTTGACTTTCCATAGGTTTATATTGCTACATATGTTGACGATGTTGATGTTGCAGGTGATTAGATTGATACCAAAGGTGTTTCATATGCTTCAACATGTTTTGGAAGCATTGGAGATGTTGCTACATGAGTTTGAGGTGCCTCTAGCAATGTTAGAGGTCGTTAGATGATTGGATGTAGTTAGATGATGTGATGTTACTGCTGCACATGTTGGAGATGTTGCTACAAGTACTAGATATGTTTCTATAGGTGTGGGAGATGTTGTACAAGCTCTGGAATATTTTATATAAGAGATGGAGATTAATTGGCGTATGTCATGTAGTTATGATTATGATGCCCTATTTTGAGCCTTATGAATGTTGTCATGGTGTCATAGTGTGTGTTGAGGTGTGTCATGATGTCCCTATCTTGATCCTATAGATCATCTCCAAGTTGTGGCTTAAAAAAATGTAAAATTTGAGGTTTAATGGATATACGCAGGTTTCCTTCACAAGAGTCACATATACCTAGGAATATATGTAGGTTTCCTTCCCAAGAGTCACATATACATCCTAGAAGTATTTTTCTCTGCATTCCTCACGTATTTGAGGTTAATTTATGGGTTTTTTGGCTTGCATTGTTCATAACTTTTCATTTAAACATTGGAAAAGGTGAAGGAGTTTCTAGAAAGTGATTAACATTGAAAATATCTTTTATGAAGTGGAGAGAGTGGCTTGATCAAGTCAGTGAGTTGAATCTAGATAAAATCAAGCATATGAAGAGATATTGTGGAGCTCAGTACTTCTTGGTAACTATAAATTTGAGCATCTTAGTTCATCTATTTAGTGAAGAATGATCAAGGATAGTTGGGTTGATTCTTTTGATATGTTGAGTGAGAGTGAGAGTGGAGAAGAGTGTTCAAGTTGTGTGAGGGTTGTATGATGCAGATTTTCTAAACCAGTTTCAGGTGTTGCAGCAGTTTACTTGAAGCTTGTTTCAACCAAAATTTTGAGGAGAGAATGAGGAGATGAATTAGATATTGATTGTATATCTTCTTGGTGTTTTGTAGAAACTTTTTTTTTCACTAATTTATTGGGTGTGTGCAGAAGTTATTTGTGAGAAGTTTTTCTATTGCAGTGAGGATTTTGTTGATGCATTTTTCAAATAATTTTATGCAGCATTTGTGTTGATTCATTTTTATTTGGAGTTTTGATTTTATTCCTTGAAGATATTGTTGTTGTGGTGTTCATGTTGATTATTTCTTAGTTCTAGCATGAAAATGTACAAAATGATAACCACATAGGGGAGTGGAGGTTGAGGACTCTAGTTAAATCAATATAAGTGACAATTTTTCTCAATACAATGGTCATTGGATAGTTCGGAAGAAATTGGGTGAGGCTCGTTAGTCGTGGTGGCTTCCAATAGATCATACATTTTAGATTCATTTAATAGTTCAGGGGTAACCAGGCAAGTATTTTTTAATGTGGTGGCCTTCAGTGGATGGTAGTCTGTAGATCTGCATGAGAAAGATATCTCCATTTGATAGTAACTAGCTACATATCTATGTAAATAATTTTCTTAGCATAATAAAATATATTAAGTAACGCAATAACAAGAAGGGTGGTTTTTTTTCCTGGAGAGGCTTTTCCACTGGAAAAATTTTGTCGTCTTATGTGCATGATTTATTGTTGATTTTTCATGGTGTTTTTACTTTGCTTCTCTAATGATTATACATGCATCGTTGATCGTGGTGGCCTTTAATGGATGGTAGTCCATAGATCCACATGAGAAATAGAAATTCATTAAGTAAAGAATTTTCTTAGGATAATAAAAAATATTGAGCAGTGCAACAACAACAAGGGTGTTTTCTTCCCTAGAGAGGGTTTTCCATCCAGAAACATTATTTCCTCTATTCGATAGTTGGAATTGTATGGATGGCTAGAGGCTGCAAGTGTGTTGGCATTGATGTCAACCAAATATGTGGAGGTCCAAGGTGTAAATATACATAGAATGCTTTCATCCATTTATCAGGGAGTAGAGGAGATCAAAGCATACATTAGAACTTCTCCAATGTAAATTAATCTGAAATACATTTCCAATAGTGTGCAGAAGTATAGGAATGGAAATCGGGATCAAACTTTATTGGTAGCCAAAGTGAAGGAGCTCGGAATCCTTTGAAGCAGGTTAAATATTGGAGCCGGTTTTCAGAGGTTTGGAACATTTGAAGCTGAATTTCAGAAGCCCACATATCAGAACCTCAGAAGAAGGAAGCCATCAGAACCAGTTGGATCATAGAGCCATTAGAACCCTCAAGCATAGAGCCATCAGAACCTCAGAGCGTAGCGCCATTAGAACCTCTAAGCATAGGGCCATCAAAACCTCAGTGCATAGAGCCATAAGAACATCAAAATCTCATAAGTCCTTTTAAATTGAATTTTCTTGAAACCGCTGATGTTTCAAAAGAAGAGGAATTACAAATAAACTCAGTGAAAAACCAAGGATTGAGAGAGCCTTTTCTATCTCCTCAATAGAACAAATGTCAGCAGTTGATTGGCCCTTCATGATTTGACGAGGAAGATGATGTTAGGATGATGTGGAAGTTCAAAGGACACATGGAATTCATATTCGACAATATTGGGTGTCTTAATGGCGAAAATATTGGTGACAAGTGTCACCACTAAGGAGATACCATGTGGAAAAGATGACGAAACATGATGTCATTTTGAGGGTCTCCATATTGGAGGTTGGATTTTTCATAAGTCCTGTCTAATTATGTTAAATAAATGTTCTGATATAATGAAATGGGCTCTGATATGGAATTGAAATTGGTCATGGATTTCAAAGAACTGAGGGTGTAGAGCAGGGATAGCACCAAAGGTCTATAAATTATTTCATATGTCAAGGATTTTAGAACTCTATTGAAAATGAACTTTGAAGAAAGTTATGATGTAGGGAGCTATAATGTTATGTTGGTTTCTATATGAAGATACCCAAAAAAACCAAGGAAGAGAGGTATACATTGGGATATAGGCCCCCAAAATAACTCTAAATGCTTTAGCACCTAAGAATTAAGCCATTGATCACAACACCTAGTCCAATGTTGTAAAACAAAAAAGGGCTAAGTGAGAAGGGGCTAAAAGGTCAATAGAAATATTGAATATGGTAACAATGTTTTAATAAAAATTATGATAGAGAGAGGCTTTAATATTGCAGCACTAAGTCAGCCATCTCATGTAGTGATCATATGAGAAAGAAAATGGTTAGGAGCCTAAGCTGAAAGGGGCAAAAGGCATTGTAAGTAAGTAATTTTGTAACTTTTTTTAATAAAAGTTACGATCAGTGGAGCTCCCATAGAAGCGTATAGAGAGTTACAGGATGAATGGGTTGGAAGCTAGAAAGTAAATGCAAGCCATAGGAGTTGGTTTATGGATTTAATAACATCTGCAGAGATCGTCGGGACAAGGAAACAAAGACAACAATTCTTAGAGAAGAAAAATTGGGCTTGTCTTGATGATGAAAGAAACCCATCTCTAATATCTCGTGCACACATTATAGACTTAATTGAGGAACATAGAATTAATTTTGTGGTACAACCAATCTATACTAGAAATCAATAAGCATGAGGAGTCACTTCGGAGTGTGCAGGTGGACTGAGATTAAATTCTCAACATGGAGAATCACACAGTGTTTTTTTGAAGCACTCACGAGCCCATTCCCTTGTTTAATGTAGTAGTAGAATTCCAACATCATAATCAAAAACATGGAGGAGACATATAGAGGTACACTTGGGAAATTTGGAAATAGGAAGCAAAAGCGTCATTGTGGATAGTTCAACAGAGGATTAAAACCAATGATTTAAATTAAGTAAGGTGGGGAAGAGTGTATTGTTGTATGTGTTGAAGTGTGAAGAGTAGAGGGAGTGAGATGGGAGCAACAAGCCCAAGTGTTGAACTAGAGCAGAGTGTAACAGAGAGCCCCTGGAATAGAAATAAGAGCATAGAGGATAGGGTGTTGGTGTGTGAAGCCAAGAGAGGTTGTGGAACAGTAGATGACCGAGAGCAGAATTTGATTATGTAATAGACCAAATTGGTATTTTTCTATGTTTGTATTTGACTTATTTTTCAGTTTTAAAATTGTATGAAAAGCATAATAGTGGCTAGAAAAGGTGGTGGTTTGCATTCATTAGAGGTTGGTGCCTCTTATGAAGTATGTGTTTGTTATTCTAAGGGGTTTAGTGCCTCCTGTGACTGGGTGCTCACAAACAAATTGATGCAATTAATTAGTTTCTCAATTTACATCATAAAAAACAAATAAATTGGTGGTTTCCGCCCTTTGGGTTTCCACGTAAAAAATAATGATGTCAATATGTGTATGATGCTCATGTGATGGATTGTATGTACTTGTGAATGCCTTATCTCATTGTTTATTTATATTATGTATGAAATCTCTCATAAGTAGCAGACAATAGAGGAAATAACTAAAGACATATTCAAAAAAAGTTTTAAGAACCCACTAGTATTGATTCATCCCCCCCTCTCAGTAGTTACTTATTTCAACATCCTCTTATGTGCATGATTTATTTTTTACTATTCATCATTTTTTTACTTTGTTGTTGTAATGATTCTACATGCTATTAATTATTTTTTTATGTTGGTTCACTGATCACTCATTCTTTTAGTAAAAATAATTAAAAGTTTAAGTATCACTATTACTACTAATTCACCCTCCCCCCTCCTCTAGTAGAAAGCTAGTTTCCAATATTTGGTATCAGCCGGGGTCACCATCAATTCCAAAGTGGGAGATTGTTGACATTGATGATGTAGTTGTTGATGTAGTTGTTGGTTGCAGTTATTGATGGTTAGCATTGATGTCAACCTCATGGGAATGCTTTGTAGATGATTTTTTTGCAGGTGTTTTCAACTTTGATATATGGTTTATGCCTTATTATAGATGGATTTATTGGTTTGTGAGTTGGTTGCAGATGTTTTATTATTGCAAGTGATTTGTCTTGGTTTATGTCAGATTTTTTTTTTTTTTTTTTTTAGTTATGTTTGATCATTTTCTCAGGTTTCCTTGCTCATCTTTCATATTTCATGAGTAGAGTATTACCATGGTACACGTATTCTTGGTATTAGCATTGTTAATTTTTTCAACTAGGGTCAAATTCCACAGTGGAAAGCTTGGATGATTAAGATAATAATTTAATTATATTCCTCATTTCGAGCAGATCAAAATTGACCTATAGATCACCCCAATCGGTTAAGAAGAATTTAAGTAATGAATTAATTTAATATTTTAATGATTTTTTTAACTACATGTTGATTCGGTTAAAGCCCAAAGTGGTCACTCACAAAGTTATAAATAGAGGCGGCCTCAATCTCATTTGCACACTTGATCGAGTGATATATGATTTGTGCCCATTAGTTTCTTTTATATTTTTTATGTTTTGGATTGCATATGTATGTCAAAATGACCTCACGCAATAGTACACAGTGGATCAGGATCAGTGTCTCAGACACATTACAGATCTAGATCTATTGGGAAAAATCCAGGGGCATGAAATGCCTATGTAACAGCCTAGGTGAGCATATTCATGGGTAGGGTGTGTTGTGCCCACTACTAAGGTGCCAAAGCAACTAGCACAGTGTTGGGAGGTCATGACCAAGCTTCAGAGTTGATCTAAAGTAGCACTGTGGGCTCAGTAAGTCATGGTAGTAGCTAGGGAGCCGAGAACCGCGAGCATATCTTGCTAAGGTCATAGACAAGAGATTTTTCGAGATAAATTATTTGGGTCATCTTTAGTTGATTGTGAAAAGCCTTAAGATATCATTAGTTCAATCACATTTGCATCAAAGTATTCAATAACAATCTCCTAGAATTAGATCTAGACCATTTGAGATGAGATCAATTGGTGATCTATCATATCTACTAGTTTGCAAATCAAATCTATTTTTTTTAGTTGCAAAAGTATCTTTAGTCTTCATTTAGTATCAGTCATGTTCATCAATTTGTTGCAACTAGTGTGAGTGCATTTCAGTTCCTAGATTTAGTTTCCTTCATGCAGAAGTATGGGTATGGTTTTAGTGCTTGTATTTTATTTTGTTTTTTCATTGTAGAGATATATACTCATGGACCATTGTAATCTTATTTATGAACCATTCAATGAAGATATAAGAAGAATAATTTCCAACAATTTTCCCCATAGTGCATTTCGCCCTGCTCTCAGACCAATCCTGGTGACTCTATGTGTTCATGCTTCTCTTCCCTTGATATTTTATTTTCCATTGCTTAGATTATGATGATAATTGTTAACACTGGAAAATAATACAGCAGAATATGACATTAATTAATGTCAATCCAAAGGATTTACAGGGCTGGAAGACATTACATAATCCAAAAAGTATTTTAAAATCTCAAAGGTTTGAGGAAAATCAAATTTGAACTAGTATTAAATGTTGTTTGCACGCATTATCCTTTGAGAAGAGCGCCTTTTGTGCGCCTTTTTTTCCTATATGTGCACATTCCTTAGAGTGGTGGAATTTCACTATCTAGGACCACACAAAGAAAAGGACAAGTCCCTTATTACTTGAGGCCACCTAAGGATAGCCACTAATGCCTCCTTAGACACTATGTGAGCACACAATGGAATATTTGGAGCACACAAAAAGGAATCATACACCTCTCTTGAGTCACCATCCTCCATGTACCAAGAGAGGGAAGGAGGATTTGAAATATCCTATATAAAGCCACCACGAGATGAAGAATGGGTTATCACATAGTTATGCTAGCCAGAATTGCCTAAGCAATACCATTAGTGTATGATCTGGAGCTGAAGGAAGAGGGGAATCACTTGTTGTTCACCCAACAAGCTTAGTCCACACAGGAGAGAAAGAGGGAGACTTCACTAAGGCAAGCTTGGGATGAAAACATCCTTGCATCGGGACCTAGAACCATTGTCTAGGGGCCCTTTGGCAAGAGGGTAAAGTATCACTCTTCTCACTACCAGCACTAAATAAGAGGGGCCTATAGCCACCATTTGCACTATTGTGTCATTTGACTCATTCAAAGCTCCTATTTATTTATGTTTAGTTTTAGTTTAGTTTTTAGATTACATTTGCATGTTTTTTCTTCTATATAGTATGCTCATTGACTCCGCTACTTTCTACCTGTTACCAATAGTTTAAATGGGTAAAACACACCCCTTAAACTGGTGTTATTTCGTACATAAATGCACCAAACACATCAAAAGAGGATTGGTGACTCCATTAACATTTTATTACCAAGTATATGTGGTTGTGCCTTCTTTTGCAGGAGACCTCTTCCTATGCTGTCGAGTGGAGCTAAATGTCCCCTGATTTCTCTTGTAGTCCCTAGTTCATCCCAAGTGACAAAATGAAGAAGAGAAACTCCTAAAATTTTTTACTTGCAGGATTTTGCGCGCGTTTTTTCCTCACAGACACATAAAGTGTGCATTCAGAACTAACCCATGTGCAGAGAGCGCACCTATTTCATCCTTTTGCGTGAAAATTACAAAATGAGAAATTTCTCCCTAGTTTCTGTTTTTTCCTACTTGTAAGGTGCTTTGCAGCCCCTAATACACTTGCCAACACTGGCTGTGGTACCCCACAGCTTGTTAAAGCTCACTATTAGCTTCTTTTTGTAGGCTTAGTGTAAGTTTTACTTCAAGTTGATTTTTGCAAAGTTCACACATAGTTTAAGTAGGGGGGGAAAAGTAACTTGCATTCCGAAAAAATGTATGTTTTGAAAATTTTGGTACTTACACACCTAGATAACTAGCCCAAGTAAGTGGCCCAAGACCACGCATGCATAGCTAGTTTTTCTTTTTTCAAGTGTAAATTTTTTTAGTTTAGTTCAATTTTTGCACTAGGAATTTCGAGACTCGGATTGAATTGTTTATAGAAGAGAAAGTAATATCTGCTACCTTTTCACCCTTCGGTGATCCTAGGTAAGCATATGAATGCTCCATATTCACAATTATCCATCTCCGTATAGTTAGTCACTTAGATTAACTAGGAAAAATTGAAAGCATCCCATTATCCGCACATGTTTTCCATTTAAGCCAAGAACAATACAACATAGTTTAAATAGGGGATTTTGTAAAGGATCATCAATATCCACACGTTCAAACTATGTGCTTGTCCACTTTGTGCTCAACACACTCACCCACTAAGAGAAGAAAAGACACCTAAAACTAACTTAACCAAACTCACTAAATTATCCCCACAGGGGCCATAAAATAATCTATAGCTTAAGTTAGGATCAAGGGGGTAGGCATCCAATAGGCCACCTTGATCATACTTCATATTGAAACATAGAATTTGTGTATTTAGGGAGCTTCAAATCCACCTATCAGCCCATGGAAAATAAAACCCAAGCGCGGCAGAGAGCCATTTTAGAGGGGGTTAGGCTTAGGCTCAGTGCGTGTGGTATCAGTTGGGGCTACCTGACCAGGTTGATACTCGGTACTATTAGCTGACTAACAAGAAGCCCAAGACTCAAATGCTCACATGGGACGGTGGTTCTTATTGGCCAAACCCTAGGTCAACCTTTACCCTATAGGTGACAGTGCAGACAAGCACTAGACCCTCTACCCTTACCTTGGTGGATTCTCTTCCCCTGACTGGGGACATCACTAGCTCTTACGGGACGTTGTGCCAGCACTCGCAAGAAATCTTCTCAAGGCCCATTTACTTTTGAGTGTGTGATGATGCATAGGTATTCTAGGATTTTGACTATCATACGCAAACAAACAAAAACTAATTTTCTGATTGCTTTCTCACATAGATTAATTTAAAGGGAAATTTATTTTATTTTTCGCTTTGTTTTATATATGTGACAAGAATTTTTCTTTGATCATAGACTCTTTCCTCTCAAATTTTTCCAAAACGAAACCTGAGCGACACTTGATAGGTCCCAACGGAATCCCGTGGATCCAGGCATCTTTTAGACCTCCCCCCATTACCGGAAGGGGTTCCAATTCTTTCGCCATTCAGGCATCAAAGATGGAGCGCTGCCACCATTATCGATTCGTCCTTTACCGGGGCAGTCGTAGTTGGGAACCCTAGTCAGTCTCCCAACACCACACCACATACCACTCCCCCCACGACCCCTAGGGGGCAGAAGAGTGCATCCCATATGGGATGCTAGCTAAATACACAACAGGGCATGTCACAGAATAACCCTCGTTCTAACCAAAACTTTGTGTCTTCACACATTGTAATGGCGTCAACCTCTCAGTCACCTTTCTTAGCTTCACTGAATCTGCCTGATTTAACCAAGCTAATGAATGAACCCATCGCACACAATCCTACATGGCCTCTCATGCCCACAAGGATCCCTTCGGATATACCAAAGTTTGAAGGCAAGAAAGTGGAAGACCTAGGTAATCATGTCATGACCTTTCACCTATGGTGCTCATCGAACAGTATCATTGATGACACTATTCGATTGAGATTATTTTAATGCCCTCTTATAGGAGTAGCCTTGAAGTGGTACGTGGAGAAATCCTTAGCTTCACATGGAACCTTTAGCACCCTCGCTACCACGTTCCTAACATATTTTCAGTTACCCATTCACCATGATTCCCGAATGGAATTACTGACTCATTTTAGACAAACCCCCACCGTCCATATCTCGGACCATCTCCATGACTGTAGGCGGTGTCGCAGTTTATGTAAAGCTAAACTCAATGATCGGGTGCTCTTAGATTTGTTCCTGAAAACTCTTATGACAGATATTTCAAAGGATTTGGTGTAGCAGAATCCCACATCTGAAGAGGACACAATAGGAAAAGCCCAGAAGCTTGAGCTTATTTATACGCAATTAGGATACATTCACAACATCATGCCTAACGCCCTGTGCCTACAAAATTATCAAGAATTTTTAGGCGCGTTGAACTATGAAGATGGGCTAATTGGGTCAATGACCCAAGGTTACCTAGGCAACAGTTGTCAAAGCCCTAGTTACACATATAATTCTACCTAGAATGTGCCTCAACTCGATTTTCAAAGTCATCATATGCCTCAACAAAATTTGACCAATAGGGTGACAACGTATCACCAGGGAGGAACTTACCCTCCATCTCAGGGGAATCAGTACGCAGAATGAAAAACTGATGGAATAAATCCCCTCCAACAGTCAAGTGCAAACCCAGGACTGCATTATGCTCAGTCGCCAGCATACAACCCACCTCTGCAAAAAAATGCACAGGTGAACTTTGTGCAACCATCCCAAAACCAACCACACCAATACAATCAGGAGAACTACCCTCCTATTATGGTGAATAAAAAATCCAAAAGAAAGACAAAAGGGAAGCGTGGATAGGAGGGCAGCAACTAGCAATTCCCACCGTGATCACAGGCTGGAGGCAACTCCAACCGGAATCAAAGCCAGGAGCCAAGCAATGCCCAACGGTAGAGCAAAAGGCCACCTCTTAGAACTAACCATTCATGTTTGATATGTGGTGAGTGCGGTCACTATACTCACCACTATCCCAACCTCCCCGAGCTGAAGAAGCTATAGAGTAACTGAGGACAAGGAGGATCTTCCCAACAACCAGCCATAAGGCAAGAACCTTTCCCCAACCAAGGGACCGTTAGCACTCACCAGAAAAATACAGAAAATTCTGGGAAAAGCAGCCATGAAATCTACATGACTGGAGAAGAGATATTTTTTCAAACACGGAATCGCAGCTACGACACCCCATCAGACACCAATACATCAGGGGAAAGTACTAGTGCACTGACTGCACCTTTGACCATTTCAAATATGCCTATAGAACCATTTCCAAAAATGGAAAAGGGACCTAATAGGTGAGTAGGAAACCACTCTAAAGTGACCCATAATTATAGTATCATGGACAATTTAGTACAATCTCCCACTATTGTGAAACCAGCTCCAAAAATTGAAGAAAAGAGATATCAACGCCTTATAAATAAGCCACTTAGAGGGGGAAACCTCCAATACATTACATGAATGAAAAATTCTTGGATGATACAAATTACAAAGCCTCCTTTCTATATATAGGAGTCCATGGGGCCACAATGTAATCGTAGCCGACCTAACAATAATAATTTAAGGGCACAATAATAATAATATGGGGGTTATAGGGGTACAATAATAACAATAAGGGGGTTACAATAACAACAATAAGGGACTATAATAGTAATATAGGGACCTAACATGCCCCTCTCCTTCAAAAAATTATTTTCCTCAACACTTGGGTAGCTCTGGGTGCTTCTGTATAAAATTCTCATCCTCCCGTGTAGAATCTTCAGTGGGTAAATTCTTCCACTTGATGAGATACTCTGAAATTGATCGATTTTTTAGCTTTCGAGTTCTTGTTTCCATGACTGCTTCAGGTTCCAATAGGATTTTTCCTTCCTCATCAATTTCTGGCAATATTCTTTGAACAAGAAGATTTTCACCTATAACCTTCTTTAAGCATGAAACATGGAAAACTGGATGCACTCGTGAAGAAGCAGGAAGCTCCAATTTGTATGCCATAGTACCAATCTTTTGCAACACCTTGTAAGGACCATATTACTTTGGTGATATTTAATTATCCTTCTTAGCTTTCTTGAGGGACATTTGTTTTTATGGTTGTAGTCGTAAAAATACCCAATCTCTTACATCAAAACTTCTCTCGCTGCAATGTTGATCTGCCTATTGTTTCATTCGATTTTGTGCCAAATTCAGGTTATCCTTTAAGATTTGGAGAACTTCTTGTTGATACTTGATGTGATCTTCCACTGCTTGAACCTTCGAATTTTCTCTTAAAGATGATGTGATGGATGGTGGATGATATCCATAAATTGCCATAAATGGGGTCATTTTTGCTACAGTATGGAAGGAAGTGTTATACCACCATTTAGCGAGAGGTAACCACTTGACCCATTATGTTTGTTTATCTAATACAAAACAACAAAGATATCCTTCCAAACATTTATTTACTATCTCAGTTTGAGCATCGAATTGAGGATGATAAGATGAGCTATGAACTAATTGAGTACCCAAACAAGAAAATAACTCCGTCCAAAAATTTCTAGTAAAAATGGGATCTCTATCGCTCACAATAACCCTTTGGTTTCCATGTAGCTTTTGAATTGTGTCCATAAATGTAGTAGCAATTGTATGTGCTTTAAATGGATGAGACAATGCACAAAATTGTGCATACTTGGTAAGTCTATCAACTACCACCATGATGACACTCTTTCCTTTGGACTTACGTAAACCTATGATAAAATCCATTGAAATATCCTCCCAACGTTGACTTGGAATATATAAAGGTTGCAGAAGACCCGAGGTCTTAATTGTCTCAACTTTATTCTGTTGTCAAACTAAACATTTTTCCACAATTTTTGAATATCGGATTTAAGGCGATCCCAAAAAAATTCTTTCTTCACCCTGTGGTAAGTCTTTAAAAATCCTGAGTATCTTCCTAAAGGAGAAGTGTGCAATTCCAAAAGAATATTTTGTTTTAGTTGGGAATTCTTACAAAGATATAAGCGATATTTGTACCATAAGGAATCATTTTTCCAGCTAAATGTGTCAGATGTACTAGGATCTTGCTGCAACTTTTGAATTAGTGTCCACACTTCTTTGTCCTTCTTCCATTCATCCCTTGCTTTGGTTATCCAATATGGTTGGATAATAGATATGGTACAAAGAAATTCTTCCACCTCTTCATTCTTTCTTGAGAGTGCATCTGCAACAACATTTAGTTTCCATTTCTTGTAGATTATTTCAAAGTCATAACCCAACATCTTTGTGACCCATTTTTGCTGCTCCTCTGAAGATAGTCTTTGTTCCAAAAAGTGTTTAAGACTATCATGATTATTTTTTACCTTGAAATGCCTTCTCATTAGGTAAGTTCCTCATTTCTTTAGTGCATGTAGTATTGCTAACATTGCCTTCTCATAAATAGCTTTCTGTAAATACTTTCCTTTGATTGGACGACTTTCAAAAGAAATGGGTCTTCCTTCTTGCATTAAAACAACACCAATTCAATTTCCTGAGGCATCACATTCCACAATAAAGGTTCTTGTGAAATCTGGCATAGCTAAGACTGGTGCTATGCACATTTCTTATTTAAGATGTTCAAAGGCCTTAGTTGCTTCAGGAGTCCATGAAAATGCATCTTTCTTCAACAATGTTGTTAGAGGTGCTGCTATTCTCCCATAATCCTTAACAATCTTGCGATAATACCCTATTAAGCCGAGAAATCCTTGCAACTGCTTTATGGTTGTGGGGACTTTCCATTCCTTAATAGCTTTAAGTTTGTTAGGGTCTACCTTAACACCCCCATAAGATATAATATAACCCAAATATTCCACCTCTTGTACTCCAAAGAAACATTTGGATGTTTTTCCATATAATTGTTTCTCCTGCAATAGTTTGAGCACCCTTTCAACATGTTGAAGATGATCCTTCCAAGACCTACTATAGATTAGTAAATCATCAAAAAATACTAGTACAAATGTTCTAAGGAAGGGTTTGAAAATGGAATTCATCAACCCTTAAAATTTAGAAGGTGCATTGGTAAGGCCAAAAGGCATGACTAAAAATTCATAATGACCCTCATGAGTTCGAAATGGTATTTACAGAATATCTTTAGGCTTCATTCTAATTTGATGATATCCTGAATGAAGATCCAACTTGGTAAAATAAATTGCTCCATGTAATTCATTCAATAATTCATCAATCACAAGAATGGGAAATTTATCTTTAATAGTGAGCTTATTGAGCTCCCTATAATTCAGACACATGTGCCATGATCCAACCTTCGTTTGTACCAATAATACAGGAGCAGAGAAAGAGCTTTGACTAGGTTGAATTATACCAGCCTCTAACATTTCTACAATCATACGTTCAATTTCTCTCTTTTGGACATAAGGATATCTATAAGGCCTGATGTTTGGAGGAACATTTCCTGGAATCAAATGAATAGCATGATCATGATCATGAATAGGTGGGAGTCCTTTGGGAGTTTCAAACACCTTGGAATGATTGTCCAAGGCTTTTTGGAGATCTGAAGAAATAGATGATTTTGATGTTGGAACTTCTAGTGAGCATAATTGTGCAATCACGCCTTGTTGTTCTTTCTTTAGAAGCTTTTTCATGACATTAGAGCTTATTATCTTTCCCAAATTCCCTACAATACCCCATAATTTGACTTCCTTTCCTTCTGAAAAAAAATTCAAGAAAAGTGCTTGAAAATTAAAAGCTAATGTCCCCAAACATTGTAACCATTGTACTCCTAGTACAACATCAGCACCTCCCATAGGAATGGAAAGAATTGGACTATTCAATGCATATTCCCCCATGACTGGCTTGATATTATGGCATTTTCTAGAGAAATTTATAGTTCCTCCATTTGCAACCATCACTTGACATTCTAGTGTTGCGTATAGGAAACAATTCAATTCCTTGGCTACCTTACAATGAATAAAATTATGGGTACTACTTGAATCAATCAACACTATTACCTTTTTCTTCTTGATATGTCCTTCTATATTGAGAGTTTGAGGAGTGGTAATTCCTGCCAATGCATTACACGATATGGTCGGACTCATTTCTTCCTCTTCTAGGGTTGGTTCGTGGAGTATACCCTCTTCTTTTCGATATTCTTGTTCATTTTCTTCTTCCTCTTCACAATCTATGTAAAAAAAATTCTTCTTAACACACTTATGACCTTTAGTGTATTTTCTATCACAACTGCAACAAAGCCCTTTTTCTCTTTTTTCTTCCAATTTTTGTGGTGTCAACCTTTTAGGTTGTGCAAATCTAGGAGTAGCAACACTTCCCTCTTTATAGAAGTGAGTGGTAGGCTTCCTTTTCGCCATAATTTTACATCAATTTTTCTAGCCAACATGAATGCCTTCTCCAATGAATCAGGTTCCAAAATGTGAACTTCATGTTGGATGTTATTCTTTAAAGTAATTATGAAGAGATCCATCCTGTGTTCCTCTAAAATATCAGTTACCCTTATATTCAATTTTTGGAAGTCCTCAATGTGCTCCCCCACTAAACCCTTTTGTTTGAGATTTATCAATTGGCTATAGAATTTGTTGCTCTTTGTATCCTCATAATGTGCTATCATTTCCTTCATAAAAATTGACCAAGTGACAATTTTTTTATGGGAGAAAAGCCATCGATACCATAAAAATGTATTTTTTTCTAAATGTAAAGTTGCAATGTGTACCTTTTGTGTGTTTTGCACATTATTGAGATCAAAATATTGCTCCATCTATAGTATCCATGTTACAGGATCCTTTCCATCAAACTTCCTCATATCTATTTTTGGAATATGATGGTTCTTCCATCCAACATTAGAGTTTATGAAATCATGATTAACATTTATTTTTTTCTCATCATGAGGTTCCTCTGCTATATTTTCACCATTAGGAAAAATTTCTTGTATCAACTTTTCCAAACCTTCTATGTCTACTTTTAGATCATTCTTCATGTTTTCCATGTTGTCTTTCATTTTTTCATCGATATTAGCTTCCATTTCATCCATATTAGATTCCATGCCCACTTCTATGCCATTCATCTTAGCTTCCAAACATTCATCTTAGCTTCCACAGCTTTCTTCAAAACTTCCATTTCATTTTTTGTTACTCTTTGCGAGAGAGAAATTTGTTGCACTTGCTCTTGTAGTTTTGATATGTCATGTTTCCATTCTTCATCTTCATGAGTCACGGTAGAGCCTTCTAAAGGCTTAATTGAATTCTTTTTAGGGGCCATTTTAGAATCCAATACTGATATCTATTCTACAATATGCCCTTAGAATCAATTCAACTTGATTCTTCAAACAAGACTTATGCAATTCAGAAAACAAAATACACACCTTTTACTTTCTTTTGAGGAGCTCGACATTGAAATTTAATTATCTCTATAATTGTGGATCCTCAATATCTAAAATTTAGCCTTGTAGTAGCCCTCTAAAGCTTCTTTCAAATGCCATAGGTCTGATCTGATTTGGATTCTTCAAGACAAAGTTATGTCTAATCTCCCACAATGACCCAATTATGGATTGGTTCAGTAGAGCGAACTTGTATGACTTGTCACTTGTCATTGTTTCCTTATTTGACTTTGAAATTGATAGACAGAAAGCTACAGTCTATGTACTTGCGATCATGTTTTACAGCATTCTGATCCGATGCTTAGAGAGAGAGCTATGAATATTTTTCCACGGTCACCTCTTTGAGATGAAATTCAGAAGCCTAAAAAATACCTAACTTCCACAGACCATATCTCCGAAAATATGGCAAACCAAGATCTCAAATTTTGCGACGATGTTCCTCAATATTCGGCTTCACACTCTAAAACTTTCAGCTTTTGACCCTTCATAGAAAAAAAGTTATAGTGAAAATTCCACGATGACCTGTTTAGGATAAATTCAGGAGCCTACAAAATGACCTAAATTCCATAGATTATATCTCCAAAAATATTGCGAACCAAGCTCTAAAATTTTGCGACGATGTTCCTCTGGATTTTGGCTTCGCACACTAAAAATTTCAGCTTCTGATTCTTCGTATAAAAAATGTTATAGCTAAAATTCCACGATGACTTGTTTGGAGCAGCGAAACCCTAGAATCCAAAGCTTTGATACCAAATGTTGTGAAACCAGCTCCAGAAATAGAAGAAAAGACATATCAACGCCTTATAAATAAGCCACTTTGAGGGGGAAACCTTCAATACATTACATGAATGAATAATTCTTGGATGATACAAATTACAAAACCTCCTTTCTATATATAGGAGTCCATGGGGCCACAATGTAATCCTATCTGACCTAACAATAATAATTTAAGGGCACAATAATAATAATATGGGGGTTATAGGGGTACAATAATAAAAATAAGGGGGTTACACTAACAAAAATAAGGGACTATACTATAGGGAACTAACACTCGTTGTTATGTCAGCTTTGGAAGTATTGCAGTCATGCCCGAAACAACAGAAAGCCCTACTTTTCGGGTTAGGTGCTATCGATCCTGACAATACACTCCTGATGTATTTTGACTTAAAAAATTCCACCCTCAAAATTCCTTCCACGGTCGCCTTCCAGATACCAATGTCAGTGCAGAATATCACTATCCACCGATGTGTCATAGACGAGGGTGCATCCACATGCATCATGTCCAAAAATGTTGGGGAGAAGTTAGGTTCTCCCAAACTAAAACCCTTAGTCATCATCCTTTGAACATACGAAAGTCGTCCCTTGACCCCCGTCGGCCTCTACCAAAATTTCTCGGTGTGTTTAGCTGGAAAGACGATCCATATAGACATTGAAGTCTTCAATGCTCACTTAGATTACAATATACTCCTCGGGCGGAGTTATATGTACACCATGTCTTCCATAGCCTCCTCCGTCTTTCACATTATGATGTTCCCCCGCGAGGACTGCATCATTACTGTAGACCAAATGACACAGTGAGAAGTGTCCCTTAACAACCACTGATGCAGTTCTACCCTATGTGGGTACATCCATAGATACGCTTTCACGGTACCAATAATATGGCCTCGACCAATTCAAACTGTCATCCATTCTAGGGTCATTCCTAGGATATCCTCCCATTATCTCTGAGTCATCACCAGATGTCACAGGGGCTCCAGTGTGCATGATGTCCACATCAAGCGCCGAAGCTAGTCGGGACAAGGATGCAAGTAGTAACGACACCAAGGCATTGGCCACAACAACCTCTCTAGCCTACGCTACCTCCCAAACCCCTTTCCTCTACCCCCCAGCTGGCTTCATCTCCCAACAAGTTTTGGAAACACTGGTGTTACCTAACGTATCGTTGGCATTCCCAGTTTGGTACCTCATTCCACCTTCCAGACTAGGAGCCGCCCATGTTACTACCACAGGTTTGAATCCCCTCAATCCCGAGGAGCCTCCACCCATCCAAGAAACAATTGAGACCACCCCTACAAAGGAATTCCCCATTGCAAAATCGATGATCACAGCTAAGAAAACTAAGAAGAGAGGAAAGAAGATGGTGACCCTCGCCATTCAATGAGAATCACTAGTTTGCACCATATGTGACGTAATAGGTCACCCTACCCATATCTGTTTGGAGCTGGATGAATTAAAACCACTCCATCGCTCCAAAACAGACATCGCAATGCTACGTTCCCGTAAAAAGGAACCTACCATCAAAGGTAAAGGCAAAGTGATGCGTACCAATCACGCATGCACCCTATGCAGCAACTATGGGCATTATACCCACCATTTCCCTGAGATACTGTGACATAGGGATGCCTTACATGCCATTGAGCGATCTTGTCAAGAGGATCCCTCCACCCAGGCATCCAAAAATGAACCTCGCACCATCATGTACCTACAGGAAGAACGAAGGGCTCTCGAAAGACACCCAGTCATGCCCGTTATACATTTCACGCTATGTGATGAACGTGGTCACTTCCTCGAAGATTGCGCAGCCATGGAACTCATCCACAGATGGTATCCAATAGAAAGGGTGTACTATGTTGGATTTCAAGAAGCACAATTCACATGTCCATTATGCGTTGAAAATCACCTTTTGGAGAATTGTCACTATATCCCTCGATTTCGGCTAGCCTTGGCTAGTTTGCGCTCCACTATAGTCCGCCTCTCCCAAGAAGATGACATGGATGTAGAATCCACAGACAACTCCACAACCAAAGAATATGTGACAAGTAGATCCATCATGTTCTTGTCTGTTGAAGAGAGGTCGATAAAGGAACCCCTCGTTAACCCTAACCACCCTCCACAGAGACGACTAGCATGTATGTTATGCAAAAAGATAGATTATGCAGTTTTCCATTGCCCTAATTTAATAGCCTTCCGGTGCTGGTTCCCTTCCAGACTTCAAACTGAGCTTGACAGAACCCTCATATCAAGGATATTTTGCCTTATATGTCAGGGAAATCATTATGAGCGACACTGTACTTATGCCTCGGAAATTTGTCCCACCATAGACATGATTAATACCATATAGAAGAGACAAGACGACCTCCAGGAATGGCATAAAACTTACATCGCCAGGTCAATGTCCCCACCCCCATAATGGTGTATCAAGAAAGATAAGACAACACACCAAAAAAGCATAGCCCCGACCAAGCCTAGGATAACATGCAGACTATGTGATCTGAATGATCACTGAGTCAACCAATGCAGAGAACTGAAGCCCCTTGCAAACAGTCTCCGCATAGTCTCTTCTCTCCCTCAAAAACTTCTCTCAAACCAAGAGAAGATCATGCGCACCTATTGTCAGATTTTTTCACACTTTCACCATACGATTAAATGTGTGAACCTTCCCAAACTAAGAGCAGCACGAGCTACGCTGAGTCTATGCTCCACCAAAGAAGTAGACACACCTAAGCCAACAATATGGAAATGGAAGCAGAAGACAACCTCTTCTACACAAAACGCTTTCTAAGCATCCACATCAGGAACAACGAGTAGTGTATAATCTCACACTATCTACTATGTTGGCTCAATGACCCCATACACCATCTGCACTGGCCAAAATCACACACTAGAGTCATGCCCGCTGATGGAAACATTCAGGCACCTCTGTGGCAGGCACAATTTCTTCCTACCAAAAATCGACCATCCTAGCAGGGAACCCAACCTTGCGCTCATAAAAAATCCCATTACAGAAATTCTTCCACCGCTAAACCTCGATGACACAATCCACCATATATGATTTGTATCAGCACATATTAGTGATAGGATTACTGCTATCTCCTCATCCTAGGATTTCCATCTCATCCGTGTTGCAAAAGAATAAGGTACCTTGCACTTTTGCATATATTTCCGCGAAGTCCCAAATTTTCATGCCACCATTGAACTCCTCGATGACACCTAGCCTCTAGAGAAACACCTAGTACAAATAGAGCTTGTCGATGGAAATTGACGACAGTCACTGCAACACAACGAGGCCCTCAAGAAAAGGGTAAAAGAATCATTTGACCACCACATCACCCCTCGCTCATTCACTGAGGGAGAATTAGTCTTCTGCTATGATGTCGCAAAAGAAGCCTTAGGGTCAGGAAAGTTCGAAACCTTATGGAAAGGACCCTACATCATTAAAAATTCCCTCCGATAGGGGGCATACATCTTGATGGAACCGGATGGGACCTGCCTCAATAACCCTGTCAATGGCCTTTACCTTAAGAAATTTCACCCATAAGGGCCAAGACAACCCTTCCCCTAGAGTGAAAGTACACACAAACCTAACCACTCAAAAATTTTGACCCAAATACCAACATGAACCCTATTTTGGATTTGTTGATGGAGCATCAAGATTGTCTCAAAATTTAGTCACGGCTACCTGGGTCATTTACCATGCTGACTGTTCGCAATTCTTCTCAAACTAGGTATTCGTCGATTCAGCAACAAATAATCAAGTAGAATATGACGTCGTCACCAGACTTATGTGTGATGCCCTCCATCAAGGCATATGCCATATGCATGTCTACCTCGATTCCCAGTTAGTAGTGTCGCAGTTAAACCAAACATTTAAGACAACATATGCATGTCTGTTTAGAAAATATTTGTGTGCCAAAATATTTGAGCAGAAAATTTGACTATATCATATTTACACATGTACCAAGGAGTCAAAACAAAACAGTTGATCGCATAGCTAACAATATCCTAAACTGGAATGCATCTCGAATAAACCATCATACATAAAACAAAAAATATAGATATCCATCAGCATAACAAAATACATAAACTGAAACAAGTGATACATCATGTAGAGCCGCAAAAAATATCTCTCATATATATATGTCACAATGTGTATATATGAGTACAAAAATAGTGTCGATGGCCCAACCGCCAACTCAAAGATACAAAAGTCATCAAAAAATAAGGGAAGAATCCTCATAATGAGTGCTTTCCCTATGTACAACAATGCTCTAGGGGCATGCCCCATCAAGAGGGGCACCTGGACCCTCCACTACTCTTGGTACCACCACCGGAGCTACCGTCGCAACTGTGATCGCCACCCGACATAGAGTGGGCTGATAGTCCCTCTCGTGGGCCATCAATGTATCTAACCATACCTCCTCGAATTCATCCATGAAACCTTGAGCAGGCATCTCTTGGGACAAGCGATCCACTCGATCCCAAAAGTCATCAAGAGCAGACACCTGAGCTGTCATTTCTGCAATGTGAGCCTCTGCTGCATTAGCATGAGCTCGCTCGGCCACAACCTCTCCAACAACTGAGATGCTACCCTCCCCAGAAGGGCCAACACCACCACCAGGTCCGCTAGCACCACCACCTGGTCCACCTGCATCACCTCCCCCCTGACTACCTCAAGGTCGTCACGGAGGATTGTGGCCCACCAGTTACTAAAATGGTTCGTATCTCAGGCCAATCCCGCTCCCTCCATGCTAACCTATCATAAACACAGGTACCCATCAGTACAAAGAAAAAACCCTAAAATAGGAAAAAAACAAAATATTGTGTCACCTCATCCTTTGCGTGCATGTCCCTTAGACAGGCACGCTTAGCGCGTGCCTGTATTTTACATACTCTTGCCTAAGGCGCACTACAATTGGAGAAAATATTTCCCTCATGCGCTTGTCCCCCGAAATTGCGTGCAAATATGGCACACTTTTGCCTAGATCGCCCACGCAATCTAAGAAAAAATTCACCTAAAGTGCATACAAACCCAGTCTGTACGAACACCAACACCATCAAGCTGTAAAAATTTAAGTGCAGGATGTCATGAAGGTTACCTGGCCATAGTATCGCTAGTCCCTAGTACTCTGGCTGACTGCAACAACAAGAAATGCTACGCACAATCCTCTGACCACTCAAAACTCAACAAATACAAATCAATTGAATCAGGGCCATACTCACCTATTTATTGCCCTTTTAAAAAACTTTAGAAGGCCATAACAAGAGATCAGAAGGTCCATTCTGTGAACCGTAAGTTGCACCGTACTCAACACTCCATGATGAACAGAAGCGATGCCACACATTTTCATTCCAGGAAAAAATGTTTTTTTAGCGCCGGCAGGTATGCCCTCTCTCATCTTCCTTTTTAAAAGCTCATGCCATTCAATAATATTTGATAAAATAAGATGCTTTCACTTGAGGTAGTTGTTTTTGTAGGAAAATATCGCAAACTATTCACAACACCATCTACTGAAAGTTCCAGAGTAGGTATCATTTTACCCCCATCATGATAGAGTCCCAGAAAAATCTGCATATCCTAAATGTGTTTATCATTACCTCACCCTGCACAAGATAAACATCTGTGTTGGTCAGTAGAGCCTCCCCTCCATGGCACTCGTTACCCACAGTAGACCATATATCACAACATAAGTGACGCCATGACCATACCACTTTAGTCTGGGAAGCACCTCATGCCCATCCATTCATCATGCATAAGGTCAATTTTACCATACAAGCTGAAACCCCCTTCCTGGATGACTACATTGTACAAGAAGATAAAGAGCGCACCACCATGCCTCGCATTTGGCCCACCATACCTCCACCAGCATAATCTCATCTGCAATAATTTTACATCTTCTTCATCAACCTTGCACATGACACCAACCAATGGGACCCCACCCTCATCAAAACACCTTCCTTGTGCCATCAGTGAGTGAACATTTTCATGTTTTGGGGTACCCATATTTGTGTTTCATACAAACTAAACCCCATTATTTTATTCTTTTGGTAAGTGTACAAAGACCACAAACAGTGCACTTCATCCCTTCACCCTTTCATTTCACCTTTTCTCCCATGGCAACAGTCCCTGAACACCCTTAGTTAGATTATTTCAGCCCCACACACAAAGCATCATGACATTCATAGCCGGTTTACACCCTAGAAGTCCTACTGACTCCAAGGATTTCCCCTTCAGAAATAACTATGACTACCACCAAGCTACTTAAGTACACTCTGACCTCGGGCCACTAAATTCCTTTCTTCAGTTTTCAGTCACCCCTCACCAACATGCCTATGTTAAACCAAACACATCCAGGTCCCCAATCCTTCTTATCGGTGACCCCTTGATTCAGTTGAGGCTTCCTTTTTTTTTACTTCAACACCCATATTCCAAAAAGGAAGCAGTACCTTGTATCACCCCTCTCCATACAAAGGGGCATCCTCAGGTGGCACTGTGGGAGACATCATTGTCCACATATGTCATCGATCCTCCTGACATTCGACTACTACAAAATATTTCATGTCAATATGGTATCATACCTTATAACCATTGCACTTTAATCGGATCCATCCAAGACCCGTGCCTCCATAAACATCTTTGTCAACAATGCTTACATGGGAAGGTCCCAGCCATCACCTATGTGTAAAATGCGCAGCTATATGCCATACCAATTTTATGCATAGGGGTACCACATTCCACTTATTGTCAAATAAAAAATGCCCCTGAGGGCATCAGCAGTCGTCGTCAAAAACTGCCAGCATCACTACCATAGTAGTGACACGGACAGAACATATATTTGTCAATTTTGTTTAACTAGCCATAGCATCACGAGCATGGGACATGCCCACCTCATTGAAATTTTGTATATGTATTGTAAATTTTATTTGCTTACAGGGATCCGTTAGGCCATGGTCATTCTTGGAAATGATGCAGGGTGTTTTCAATTCCAAGGCTTCACGCAGGTCTCTCTCTCTCTCTCTACACATGATACAGAAAAGAAAATATAATGTATTTTGGCTATACAGTTATTCCTAGACCTCACACATTAGGGGGCAACTGTTAATATTGGAAAAGCATACAGTAGAAGATGACATTAATTAATGTCAAGCCAAAGGATTTACATGGTTGGAAGACATGACAGAATACAGAAAGTATTTAAAAATATCAAAGGTTTGAGGAAAATAAAATTTAAACTATTCTTAAACATTGTTTGCTCACATTATCCTTCTAGAAGAGTGCCTTCTACATGCCTTTTTTCCCGATATGCACGCATTCCTGAGAGTGGAAAAATGTCACTATTTAGGACCACACAATGCAAAGGACAAGTCACTCCTCACTTGAAGCCACCTAAGGACAAGCACCTATGCCTCCTTAGACACTATGTGAGCACATAATGGAATATTTAGAGAACACAAAGGCATCATACCCCTCTCTTGGGTCACCATCCTCCATGTACCAAGAGAGGGAAGGATGATTTGAAATCTCATATATAAAGCCACCATGAGATGAATAATGGGTGATCACATTGTTATGTTGGCCAGAATTTCCCAAGCAATATCATTAGTGTGTGACCCAGAGCTGAATACAAAGGGGACTCACTTGTTGGCCACCCAACAAGCTCAATCCACATAGTAGAGAGAGAGGGAGACTGCACCAATGCAATCTTGGGATAAAAATATCCTTGCATCAGGACCTACAACCATTTTCTAGGGGCCCTTTGGCAAGAGGGTAAAGTATCACTCTTCTTACTACTAGGGCTCTTCTTACCTTTTCAACTCATATTTTCCACCTATATCCCAAATTTTTTAATCAAATTTCGAGCGGGAGTACTCATTGGATGACAAAATTAATTCCTCATCCAAGGAGTACCCATGTTGCATACTTGCTATGAATGCTGCTACATGAAAAATGGGAAACACATAAAAAAAACGTGACTACAATCATGTTTTTCATGTATTTCTCATTTTTCATGTAGCAGCAACCATATAAAGTATGCAACATGGGTACTCCTTGGATGAGGAATTAAATTTTACATTCAATGAGTACTCCCGCTCGAAATTTGAGTAAAAACTTTGGCAGATAAGTTTAAAATACGAGTTGAAAAAGTATTTTTTTCATTTTCCCTCAAAAATTTGATGATGTAATCAAATCTTATTTTATTATTTCCACTATTATTTTAAAATTCCCTTAGGAGGCCCATTTTAGACCTCAAAATTACCCTAATGGAACATCCATCCGTATATGATGTGTATAGAACATGATTGAGTTACTTATTTTAGGATTGCCACCAAACATATTTTATTTCATCGAGATATTTCCCCCACGATATGTAGCTGTATGGATGCACTGATGATATTTGTGATTAGTATTGATGACCACATTTGGATGCTACCCTAGTATGATATATACCATGATATCTTGGACAAGAGGTCCATAGCATGACTAAGGTCAAATACAATGTTGCTATCATGGCTAGCTGTGTGGCAGGATGTAGAAGCCCCTTTAGAGATCTGATTGAGTATGATCCAGATTAGACATGGATACATTATGATGACAGAGAATCCCAAATACGTATATTTGGGATCATGATCTTTCTTTTCTTTGAGATAGTATAGTTGTTTGAGACAATATGATGCTTGTGATAGATACCTCAGTGAGAGGGACGATGATTATAGTATCCATGTGTGTTATACACCTCCATGAAAGGCATTATGGTGATGGTATATTTCTATGATTGGCATCTTGATGTATGATTATGTATGTTATAACATAATTTTTTATTTCATATTCTATAGGGACATGAATTAACAAATACCAGATGACAGTATCGCTGATCGAGAACATTGAGTGATCTTCCTACCCCGCTTGAGCTCTCGAGGTGAGGAATTGAGGTGAAGGACTACTGGGTTGAGGGAACTATGGATAGTAAGGCATATTCCCTATCTGTCACTCGTAGGTCTGTGTGTGATCCTTGTCTTTTTTTACAATTCGATTATCTCCTCCATCGTTGGGTCGTTGAAGAGTATACCCTAGTTGGCATCATACACATAAGCTGGGCCAGCTTGTTGGGAATAACACTCCTCGTTTGGCCAACGATTTAAGAGTGTACTTGGGGTGTAAAAACCAAGTGGATTATTATGTAGGTTTTCTACCACATGACTATTCAGGGTCATCAATGGGAAATAGGCAATAGGGTTGGTTTGGATGAACCTATCTAATTCTGGGTTGAGAGTAAGCTCCTCGATGCGAAATAAACCTATGTGATTCTGGGTTGACAGTGAGCTCCCCGATGTGACACCATGGTTGAGATGATCTCCTCTGCTTGGATTGGTATCTTATTTTCTAGATATGGGGTTGTAGAGGTATAGCTCCCCCATGAGATTATGGAAGATGTTCTTCTCGATGCGGTTATAGGACCAGATGTGCTCACTATTAATATTCTCTTTGTTGATGATATTCCTGGTAGTATTAGCCTGATGGAAAACACTCCAGAATGACAGCCTAATGAATGAAGGGTGGTCGTCCAAGCTCCCCTTTGGTTTCCAATTATTCTTCTAGTTCTAAGAATGTCCAGCATATAAGAAAAAAAATCAAGAGATGATAAGAAATAAGCATGAAGAGTACATTAATGATTTTTAATGAGAAAGGTTCACAATAAATGACTACATGATAGATATGTTCAGTGGCGACACATGATGATGCATGTATATCAAAAATTCATATTTATTGATGAACAAATTTCAACAGATTGTGTTGAGTCATGATGACTCCATGTTCCATAGAACTACAAGCAGTGATTGCAAAGTGGAATTATTCCTAGTTGATAAGGAGTGTAAATTTTTTAAACTAAGGTTAAATTCCATAGTGAATGGCTCAAATGATTAAGATAATCATTTAATTAGATTCCTCCTTCCGAGAGGATCAAAATCGACCTATAGGTTTCCCCAATTAGGTAAGTAGAAGTTAAGTTATGAATTAATTTAATATTTTAATGACTTGGTTAATTACATGTTGAAATGGATTTATTGGGCCAATGTCGCGGGCATGAAAGGCCTAGGTAGTGGCCTAGGTCAGTAGAGTCGCAGGTAGGGTGTGTTGTGGCTGCAACCAAGGTGCCAAAGCCACTGGCACAACATGGGGAGGTCACAGCCAAGCTTCAGATTTGATTTGAAGAAGAGTTGCAGGCTCAGTGACTCCTCGTAGTGGCCAAGGACCCCAAAGCCACAAGAAGATCTTGCTAAGGCTATGACCAAGAGAGTTTATGAGAAATATTGATTTGGTTCATCTTCAATTGATTGCGCAGTTCCCTCAGAGATCAGTCGTTCGTTCATAGTTGCATAAAAGCAGTGGATAATAGTATCGTGGATTCAAAACTAGGACATTTGAGATGAGATCACTTGGTGATCTATCAGATTTTATTTTTGGCATTACAGATCTACTAGTTTTCAGATCAGATCTGTTTGTTTCAGTTGTAGAAATATTTTCAGTCTTCATTCATTATCAATCGTTTTCACCAGTTTTCTACAACCAGTGTCACTTCATTTTAGTTCTTAGATTTAGTTTCCTTCATGCAGAAGTATGGGTATGATTTTAGTTATTGTATGCTATTTTTTTTCCGCGTCATACATATATATACTCATGGATCATTGTACTCTTGTTGCTGAACCATTCAATGAATATCTAAGAAGAATAATTTCCAAGGGTTTTCCCTGCTTTCAGGCCAATCTTGGTGTCTCTATGAGTTCATGCTTCTCTTCCCTTGATCTTTTATTTTCCATTTCTTAGATGATGATGGCGTTGTTCTCTTTGCATAGTCTCATTTTTTGATGGTTAATGATATAGATCTGTATAATGGAAAACTTATTTGGGGTGAATGTAACATGTTAATGTCGAAATGTTAATCTTAACTATTAAAGTAAAGAACAATTCTTCTTGATGAAAAATTAACAAGCATTACCATGGTATTGGTATGCGCGTGGAGTAGGTTGGCATGTGATATCACCTTAATGCATATTGTCTTGATATTAACATTACCATGGTATTTTCCCATTGTATTGTTTTGGAGATTACCACGGTATAAGAGTCTGTGGTATTGGCATAAACATGGTATTTACCTGTGGTATTTACTTGGAGATTACCATGGTATAGGTGTCTGTGGTATTGGCACAACCATGTTATTTACTTGTGGTATTTACTTGGAGGTTGCCATGGTACAGGGGTATGTTGTATTTCCATAACCATGGTATTTACCTATGGTATTGACTTGGAGATTACCATGGTACAGGGGTCCATGGTATTGTCATAACCATGTTATCTACCCATGGTATTGACTTGGATATTACCATGGTATAGGTGTTTGTAGTATTGGAATAACCATGGTATGGTATTGACTTAGAGATTACCATGGTACAGGTGTTTGTGGTATTGGGATAATCATGGTATTTTCCTGTGGTATTTGTGTGGAGAATTATTGAGGATATTTTGGTTTATATTTTTGTGAGAAGATGATGTTGTGGATTAATTTTTGGTATGAGAGTGAGTGTGTGCTACAATGATCTATCTAGAATATTGCATATATGTAGCTATGTGGAGTTGTATGCTTTATCATATATTATTTTCAGATCATAGTGGTTGTTGGGTTCTCATGTTGAGAAGATTTGAGAACCCAATGTGAAACATTTTGAAATGAACATGAGGTATCTGAACTGGTACCTTTTTTTTGAGGTAGCAAAAAAAGCACCCGATTTTGAAAAGTGGTGATGCAGAATCACCCATTTTTTTTGCATATTTTTGACAGTTTAATATTTTTATTTATGAAGTATGAATATTTGATTTTTTAATGTTAGTGATTTTCATGCTAATTTTGTAATGTATTCATGCAGCATCAACCTTTTTTTTTAGAGTGGTGATTTTCATATTGGTAATAAAAAATACAAATAAAATAAGAAAAAACATGACAAACAAAACTCAAATAAAAAAATTATATTTAAAAACAATAAAAATGTAAAAATAAAAAAATTAACTTGTAAAAATAAAAAAATTAAACAAAAATAAATAAAAAAAACAAAAAAAAACAAAAAATATCGAAAAATATATAAAAAGGGAAAAAAAACATAATTTAAAGGAAAAAAAACAAAAATTGAAACAAAAAAGATAAAAAAACATCAAAAACATATTTTTCTAAGTTATAAAAAAAAACCATATAATTAAAAAAAAATAGAAAATTTAAAAATAATTAGAATCTTAAAAAAAAAAAACATTTTAATTAAAAAATAATAATAATAAGAAAATAAAAATACAAATTAAAAAAAAAACAAACTTTAAAATTTAAAAAGAAAATTAAAATAAAAAAACTATGATTAAAAAACCAAAAAAAATGAAAAAAAAATCAAATAATTAAAAAACAAATATATAAAAATTTGATTTTTTTTAAATTAAACCATTTTAAAAATGAAAAAAATGAAAAAAATAAAATAAAATTTAAATATAAAATATAAAATTAAAATTTAATAAATAAATTTGAAATTTAAAATTTTTAAAAAAAATTATCTAAAAATATTAAATTTAAAAAGGAAATTAAAAAAAAAAAAATTATTAAATTAAAAATATTAAAGTAAAAATAAAAAAATAAAATTAAAATATAAAAAACAAATATTAAATTTTATAATAAAAAACAAATTAAAAAATTAAAATTAAATATAAAAAAAATATGAAATTTAAAAAATAAAAATAAAATAATTTTTTTCTTGAACTATGGAGTGGTGCCACCTAGGTGGCAGCGGAGGCCGGCCGCTGGGTGGGCAGGTTGATTCATGGAATCAACCTCCCACCGAGGTGGCGGCGGAGCCCGGCCGCTGGGTGGGCAGGTTGATTCCTGGAATTGACCTCCCACCTAGGTGGCGGCAGAGGCCGACCACTGGGCAGGCGGGAAGGCTACAAGCAGCCCCTCGCCCACCCAGCAGCAAGCATCTGTCACCACCTAGGCGGCACCACTCCTTCGCAGTTCAATTTTTTTTATTTTTATTTTTATTTTTTTATTAAATTTTATTCATTTTTTTAATTTTTAATTTTTAAATTTTTTTATTTTGTTAATATTTCTTATTAAATTTTGTAATTGTGTTTTAAATTTAACTGATTTTTTTTTTTTAATATTTTTTTTTATTATTAAATTTTATATTAGGTTTTATAATTAAATTTAATAAAATTTAATAAATTAAAAAAAAAAAAAAATTATTTAAATTTTAAATTTATTTTTTAAATTTTGTTTTTTTTTAAACTACATAAAAATTAATATTGTTTATTTAAATTAAAATTTTGTATTTTCAATTAAGTTTTTTTTATTAATTAAAGTTTTTTCTTTTTAAATTAATTTGTTTTTTTTTTTTAATTTAATATTTTTAATTTATTTATTTTTTTCCATTTTCCATTTTTAATTGATTTTTTATTTTTTTTTAATTTTCATTTTAACAATGTGTTTTTTTTAATTAATTAATTATTTATTTGTTTATTCATTTATTTATTAAAATTTAATATTTTTGTTTTTAAATTTAATTTGTTATGTTAATATTTTTTTTTTTTTTTAATTTAATAAAATGTGATATATATATTTTTTAATTTAAGTTCATATATATATGATGATGGTGGCGGCGGTGGTGGTGACAGCGGCGGTAGTGGTTAACGTCCACTGAGACCATGCTTTAGTCTATAAGACCTAAATAAAAGAGTTATTTAGTTTGATTTAAGATTTTATTCCTATGCTCAAAAATCTTGGAGAGAAGCCTCCCAAGCTCACTATAATTTTGACATCTCTAATGTGGTTGTACGCAGGGCACTCTAAGAGGAAGTGATTTTCATCCTTGATGTTCATATTCTCACAAAGATGGAAGATCCTTTCCATCCATGGTGTTTTAGTAACTATCCAACGACTTGTTTCACTATGGAGCTCATGAGAGTTTGTTCTAATCTTGGCTATCTTAATTTTCTTCTTTGAGCTAGTTAAAACAGAGAGATAATTTTGATCTTCTAGGGTGGGGTTGATGACCTCCTTATAATATCTTAATTTTCTTTTAGCTGCTAGATATTTCTCACACCACATTTTTTCTTTGAACTTAGAAGTAACAATTTTTTTAATGTTATTAATGTTTTTCAATGCAACATTCTCGTCGATCTCCCAATAGTTTAACCAGACCCTAGTGTCTTTATACCAACCTTGTTTAAGCCTTAGGTGGTTTTGGTTGGAATTTAAAGTTAGCGTAGGAAGTCTATGGTCTCCTGTGCTATTGAGCTTGTGCTTGTACAACAGAAGTCTAGTCATAGCTAGGCTCTCGATAGGGGAAAGACCCACTTCTATAAGGAGAATAGGATAGGGTGTTTTGCTTTTAATTTTAAGGTTATAAATTATAAAATGCTTCTAGATTTGTTCAATATTTCTCCAGGATTCTCTAGAGATGCTGCAACCCCAAACCTCACATCCATATAAGATAACAGGAGTGACTAATGTTTCAAAGCAGAACTTCTTTCTATCCCACATTACAAGGTTTGTCATTTTACAATTATTTTCAAGACCAAAATAAGCTTTCCACCCCGCATTAATCCTTTTCTGAATGCTATAGTTCCAATTGAGATTTTGATGATTATCAATTCCAAGGTACTTGTAAGAAGACACTTCCTCCAAGTTACTATTGTCATACATAAAATTAGCGTAAGTGTCCTTCTTGGATTTGATAATCATAACTTTTGTTTTGTCAGTGTTAACAGACATACCCATGGTAGAGCAGAAATCCTTAACAAGTCTAAGTTGCTTATCAAGATCAGATGGGTACCTTGCGAGAAGAACAATATCAACAGCATAGAGAAGAAGGATGATGACTATCCCAACTAAGATCATGACAACACATCCTGCTTCCTCTAAACAAACAGCTAGCTTGTCGATGTAAATGCCAAATAGGGTAGGGTGAGGGGGCAACATTGTTTAACTCCGATATTACACTTAATATCTTTCGACCACCCCTCATTGCTCTTTAAGTTGGCAAGCACATTCTCGTATAATATTATAGCGGCCGCTCTTTGCTCGAAAGGAACATTTAGCTCTTCTAATCTATTCCATAAGTTGTTTCTAGGAACCGTATCGAAAGCCTTTCTAAAGTCCAAAAATAAACATAAGATATTGTATTTATCATTGCAGCATTCCTCCACAATGATCCTAAGCATAATGAGGTGGTCCATTGTTGAGTGTTGCCTTCTAAAACCCGCTTGGACTTTAGCCCGCTTACCTTCACTTTCAAGCCAAATGCTCAACTTCTTTTCCAAAATAATACCATATAACTTGACTAAGAGAGGGCTGATCATAATTGTCTAATAATTAGAGGGGTTATTTGTATTCCCACTTTTAAAAATAGGGATAATGAGGCTCTGAGTCCAAGGTTTAGGGAACCCTTGCTTGACCGCTTGGTTAAAAAGCTTGTGGATGTGGGGGACGAGGACAGGATCTCCAATTTTTAATATTTCTGCCTGGTAACCTTCAATGTCTTTAGCTTTCCCATTTTCCATGCTTTTAACCCCAAAATCAATGTCTTATAATGAGAAAACTTCATTCGTTGTGAGCAAGGTTTCAAAGTTTTCCCTGGCATTTGGAGATTCATAAAGCTTTTTAAGATAGGAATTCCAGTTGTGTAAAGAAATTTTATTATTATATTTAGTTTTCCTAGTTAGAATCTGCCTCCAGAATTTCTTAGGAGCCACCTTAGAGAGGTGCAAGAGATTCTCTTGTCTTTTACGAATATATTGCCTTTTTTTTGTTTTAGTTAGGGATTTGTAGATTTTTATCTTGTCAAATATGAGAGATTCATCAACAGCTTCCTTAATCGCTCTCCTCACACTTTTACAGTCTTTGTCATACCATGGGTTGGTTTTTCTATTTCTTTTATTACTTGAGACTTCAATTGAGAACTTGTTAATAGAATATGAGAGGGTTGTAGTAAAATTATGATAGAGGTCATCTATGTTGTCTATACTAGATAAAGGAAGAAAATTAGTTTTTAATTCATTTAGAAGGAGATTGTTTTTATTTCTATCAAAGATTAAGTTCTTTTAACTATAAGGATAATCTTCAATGGGATCTCTATGCATGACAAAATTGGGAGTTATGAGTAAAGGCCTATGATCAGAGTCAGGCTTGTGGTCGTCTAAGATGTCAAAATTTATTATTTCGTTTTATAAAGGGAGATCGGAAATAACATAGTCTACCACACTACTTCCAAGCCCATGGATGCAGGTCATCTGGCTAGAATTGAGCCACTTCTTTAGAACGTTGCAAATTATGAGATCCTGAGCACTACAGAGCTTAACTAGCTCCGACCCAAACAAATTATCCGTGAGGTCTTCAGAGCTCCTTTTGTACTGGCTAGCCAGAGTAAGGTCTTCATCTAACCAAAGAGGATTGTGGTTGGAATGATTGCTTAGAAGAATAGCTTGGTTGCTTGAAGTTTGAGCATTAAAGTCACCCATTAAAAGGATATTACCTTCATTCTTTAGGCTAGAAATATCATTCTCTAAACCATCGTAAGGACTATTTTTATCTAGATTCTTTTTCTTATAGAAGTTAGAATTAATGGAGGGGGAATAACAAATTGCTATGTAGGTCTTTTTATCATTAATGTCAGTAATCTCAATCCAACTATATATATATATATATATATATATATATATATATATATATATATATATATATATATATGATTTTTTATAATTTAAATTTAATTTATTTTTTAAAATTTATTTGTTTTTTCAATATTTTTTTAATTTAATATTTTTATTGTATGTTATTTTTTCATTTTTATTTTTAATTAATATTTAATTATTTTTAATTTAAATTTAAATAATGTTTTCTTTCTTTTCTTTTCTTTTTTGGGTATCTTTTTTTTTTAATTTTTTTATTTTATTTTAAAGTTTTAAATTTATTAAAATCTAATATATTTTTTAAATTTAACTTTTTATTTTAAAATTTATTTTTTTTCTTAATTTAATAAACATTTTTTTTTTTAAATTTAATTTGTATATTTTATTTTTATTTTATTTTTTAAATTTTCCTTTTTTTTAAATTTGTTTTTTTTTTAATTTAATATTTTTATATTGTTTTATTTTAATTTTTTAATTTTTAATATATTTTTAAATTTATTTTTTTAAATGTTATTTATTTTTTTTATTTTTATTTTTCTTTCTTATATTTTTTGTTTTTATTTTTTATTTTTTTATTTTAAAAATTTTTAATTTAAAAAAAAAATAATGAATTTTGTTTTTTTTGCAATTATTTTAAAATGTTTTTGGTAATTTTTTATTTTTTATTTTTAATATAATTTTTTATTATTCTAAAATTTTTGTTTCAACACTTTTCGTTTTCGGGGTGGTTTTTACACAAAAAAAATTGGCTTTTACTTCTATTTTTAAAAAGGTCAAAAATTTTACACCAAAAAAAAAACCAGATTGTTCCACAATACAATTTTTCATTTTCAGGGTGCTTTTTGCACCAAAAAAAATTGGCTTTTACTTGCATTTTTAAAAAATGTTGTAAATTTACCCCGAAAAAAAAAAGGTTATTCCAAAATACAACTTTTCATTTTCGAGTTGTTTTTTCATGGTTTTTTGATGTTTTTTTGGTTAGAGTTCTCGTTTTGAGTTAATAGTTCTCGTTTCATCGGTAACTATGTTAATGTGGTTCACATGGTTTTGAAGGCGTTGAGGCTTCATAACAAACAGTGAGTAGAGAAGGTGGGGGCCTTCTAGCCAAAAAATCAGAACAAGAAGCAAACTTCTCCAGAGTCCAATAGAGTTGGGAGAGGATCGTTGATCATGGTGGCCTTCAACGGATGGTATTTTGTAAATATGCATGAGAAATAGATCTCCATTTGATAGTATCCAGCTAAATCACTATGTAAATAATTTTCTTAGCATAATAAAATATATTGAGCAGCGCAATAAAAATAAGGGTGGTTTTTTTCCCTAAGGGATTTCCACTAGAAATATTTTTGTCTTATGTGTTTAATTATTGCATGGTTTTACTTATGTTTGATGCTCTAATATTTTCTTATGTTCTTAAGTCTGTGCATGGTTTAAAAGAGTAATAATTTGGAGAAAAAATTAAAGTGTCTTTACTACTGATTCACCTCCCCTCTGAGTAGTGATATAGTTTCCAACAATTGGTATCAGAGAGGGGCTCTCAGTTGCAGCATGATCACTAGAGAGTGGATCTCAGAGTTTTGGCAGAATTTTACACATTTTTAGAAATTGATCATCAAGGAATTCTAGTACTTCACGAAGGTTAATTTGAAACTTAAAGGATGAAATTCGATTCATATTTTCTCTCTCTTGATGAAAATGTTTTTTTATCAGTAGAGTATGAAGTTAAAGATGAATTTAATGATTTGGATAAAAATATTGTCTTTCATGGGATTTTGATACCCATAATTTAGATGTGAAGCATTGTGAGACTGAAAAAGAGATATTGGGCAAGTTGCAGAGTCTATATTGTGGAAGAAAATTGCATATTTCAATTATATAAAACCATGCAAACGATTCTACTCTTATTACAATGACAAATCAATCTTGCTCACAAGATGGAAATGAAATCCCTAGTGATAGAAATGATGGATCAAGCATATATCAAGAGACAAATCAGGAAGAGATTAGTAGTGGAGATGATGAAAAACCCAAGATAATGACCCTATAATCGAAGATCAAGGGACTCAAAATTGAAAATAAAGATCAACGAGTTTTGCTGCAAAATTTTGATGAAAAAGAATGTGTTTTAAAAGAAGAAATTTTAGATCTGAAACCTCAACTAGAAGAAGGAAGAAAAATTAAAATTGAATGAGGAAGAAATATAAAGAGTTGGAGGATGAGTGCATAGAAATGAAGGCAAAAGCATTTTTCAAGGAAAGAACTAGAGAGGTTTAGAACTAACACTCAAGTATCTACAGGAAAATTAGAAATTGTTGGAGAAGAGAGTAGTAGTGAGGAAAAGGTAAATCAGCATTCATGCAAGAAGCAAAATAACAAGCAAAGAAGGCTAAAGAAGAAAAATAAAATTGGAAGATGCTATAAGTGTGGAATATGTTGACATATAGCAGCAATTTGCAGTAACGATGAGATGAAACCCCACCATCAAAAGGAGCAAAAAAAGGATATGCAACCTCAATCATGCATGAAAAGAAGATATCCATCCATCAGGTATAATAGTCCTTTTTATGGTTATTGTTTCTCATCCAATGATCTTGGACATAGGGTTATTGACTATAGGGAATATGAAAAGAATAAAAATCAGATAAGAAGAGTATATCAAGCTATTCCTCTGTTCCTTCATCACATAATATGTTTATGTCTGACAATATTAGTCATAAGGCCAAGGATTACAAGGTTCCCATGTGTTATAGGAGATTGATTCAAAGAGAGGAGAATATGCAAGGGAAACTAAATAACAAGAAGAAGGATCAACAGATGAAAGTATGGAGGAGAAAAGAGAAGCAAGGAACTCCCATAAAAAACTAAGACTTGCATTGTGTCAGGGGGAGCATGTGGCTACATCTTGAGTTGCATGTAAATTCTTAGATGTTCAACCATGTTGGAAAGATTGCATGAAGAAAAATTTGCATATCAAGAGATTCATGTGTTCAGGGGGAGTTAATGAGGTTTTAAGTGTATTTTTATTTCCGATCTATTTCTTTCCGGTTTGATATAGTTGGTTCAACTATATTGTTATTGATTATTTTTGGAGCAGTTGCATGCTGAGTTGTTGTTGATGTTCTTATAAGTATGGAAACCACATGGTTGTCTTATGTGCATGGTCAAGTAGTAATGGAGGATCATACATTTATGGGTAGAGTTGTTGCTTCCTAATAGAGTTAAATATGGTCGGCATTGTGTTCCTATGGAGGAGCATGCTATGCATATTCTTGACATTGATTTGATGCAGTGAAGAATTTTTTTTGTTGTCACCACATAGTGGTAAGGTAATATTCTTGCATGACATAATTTGTATATTGTCTTTGATAGATCAGTCTCATGTGTTTTCATTCATGTCACTGCTGCTATGGAGATCAAATGATGTGTTAGAGTTGGCTCATCTAGAGGATGCACTTTATTTCTCATGTTTTGTATTCTATCTGAATCATGCAAGTTTTTATATATATATTTTGATGTTTGAAACATATGTTGCTATTGCATGGAGATAGAATATGGTGTTTCTTATGATGTTTTGGATATTCATATGTTTGGGTCATGACGATTTATATTGTTGGTCATATATGGAGTATACTTGTTGTTTCTAGTGATGCCTTGATTGTCATTGTTGTGTTGCTTGTGCTTTATTGATGATATATTTCTCACCTATGATGAGGAGATGATGATTTTTGTGCTGCAAATAGTTCTACAGTGCCAAAAATTATGCTATTGTTTTTGCCTCTACCCGTTGATATGCTTCTCATGACTTGAGTTGATGATATAATATATTGTTGGTTTTTTATCTTCATGGATCGTTGATATGATGATTATATGTATTTTTTGTTGCCTCTATTACATATTTATATGTTGATTTTTTTTTGACACATATGTGGAGCATGGTGGTGGATGCTAGTGCTTATCATGATTTTGTTGCAGGATTTTCATTGTTGGGATGGTGATGGCCAAGCTGTTGAGTAGTAATTTACTAGCATATGATATTTTTAGTAATTCTATTTCTATTTCTACATATTGAGAGCTTATGCCATTGCTCATTGATGCCTTATGCTTGATGCACATGCTATGGATTGTATTTTCATTGTTGTTATTATATGGAACATTTACCATTACTCATTCATAGCATGTATTCAGGTTATATTATTGTATTAGGCATGCATATATGAGAGCACACTTATTAATCAATCCCATCAATAGGTACCTTTTTAAGTTCATTGTGTTATCATCTAGCCCTTAAAACTCTTCTTCTCTCACACTAATTCACATTTTTAGCCATAATATGCTTAGTAGGAAGATTAAAGGGTGTTTTTCTTATTGTATGGTCTAATGTGATTAATATGCAAGTCAAATAATAATTTTTGTATATATTTACCATTCAAGGTGTTAGCATCAGTTAGTTTTGCCTCTCACCAGTGACCAAATGGGCTCTTTCAAAAAATTTATTAGGGTGTCGAGTCAAATTTTATGGTTTTAGTAGGTCTTCAAATAAAAATTTGGTCACTGGCTAGTGTTTCTAGGACTATTACTACTCCTTCAAAAATATTTTCACCTGTTGGCCATTTCCATCTCTCAGTTGGATGAGTCATCATTCCAAGGTCTTCATATTGATTTGAGTTAGGTCACCATGGTCCTCATTCAGCTCAGTGTCACCATTAGGTCATTAGGGTTAAAGTCACCAAAATCCATCATTTCATTGATAAAATGGAAAATGAGGGAGTAGTAATAGGGGTTTTCTCAATAAAGTTTGTTTCATATGTAATTTTATTCAATTTTGATGTAATAAGTTCCAAATGTTCAAAGCTGCATAGATTTCCAAAGCACAAGTGAAATGTAGTTGGTGGGCCACCACACCTCAATGAAGAAAAGACTCCAAAAGACTATAAAGGACCATAAAATTCATTTATATCATTTATTTAATTGAAAAAAAGCTCTCACTCACCTAAAAAGGCAACCTCAACACTCTCAACATCTAAAAAGACTCCAAAGAAGCAGTTTCAATGTGTCACACTACGTTGCAGAGCTGCCATGTTGTTCTTTCACTAGCACACTGTGTTTTCTCTCCTACACATTATTTTCCTTCTCTTAGTCAAGAATCAAGATTCCAAGTATTATTCAAGCAAATTCAATGTTCCAGAAGTTTATTACAGTAATTTGAAGGCTTGGCACTCCTATCAGTTTCATTCCTTGATTTGGTTGTGCAATTCTCCATTTTGCCCCCACATTGTGTTTTTGTGGGTGAGGCTTGTTTTCACATTTGGATGGTGTAAATACATATCCCTAGCATACTACGCCCTCCCTCACACTCAAAAACATCTCCCATAACCTTTTCATTCCCTTATTTCCATTTCCCAGTTCCCAAATACCAAACCCTACATCTACGTTGTGTTTTGGGAAGATTCTAGGGTTTGGACTGTGTTAAATTTCCCTAGCACATTATGTATACCTATTTCACCCCCCTCCACTTCCGAAAACTCCCTAAAACCCCTTCCCACTTCCAAAAATTTTCCCATCCTCATACCCTTCCCTAAACCCTTCATCCCTTCCTATCGCTCACTACCCTTGTTTTTTCCCATTAGGCTTTACCTTGTAAATTATGAAACATGGAAGGACAAAAGAAACCCTATAATAAGGGAGGGCACATGGAAAGATATGAACCACTCAATACACATGAGATGATGTCCTCTCCACTTTCCAAGCATTTTTTTCAAAATGTTGGGTGTATGATATTTTGTAAGCAAGTTCAAATAGTAAAATACCATGCCAAGATCACAAGTTTGTTTGCCACTAATATCAAAGGATACAAGGTCATAATTGCAGGGCTGAGCTTCACTATCTCAGCTGAAGCAATAGTTATCACTACAAGGATACCTAACGGTGGTGAAAAATGGTTTAAAAGCCTTGAACTTGATGAAACTACAAATCATTCATCAAAGGTCACTACAAAGATTCTATTAAGAAAGTGTTTCCTTTTGGTCAACTGTTGGATAGGTTTGCTCCATTGACGAGGGTCATTATGAATTAATTTACATGTGAGGGCATATTTTCTATATTGTACAAGCACCATGTTATATTTCTCATGCACTTCATAGGGGTAAAACCACTTAACCTATCCTACTACTTGTACAAGAGTTTGGTAAAAATGTCAGAAAAGGTGCAACATAGATAGGGTCACCATGAAGCCAGCCTATTTCACCATGATCTCATAAAAATAATTGTTGTGTACCAACTTGCAGAGAATAATATCACTTGGGAGACCTTCCTTCAGTCAAATGTGTTTTTTCCTCCTGCTAGTCAACCAACTAGCCCAGATACATCATCAACCACACTATCAGCACCATCGATACAAAGAGAGATTGGATTGACTAGTAGAGCTTCATTCAAGAGGGTACCTAGGGATGAGGTGACTCAAACATATTAGAGAAGTAGGAAGCTTGTGTTTTCTCCAAACATTGTGGAAGGGGGAAAGCCTACATCAGAAAGACAAAGATCACCACCATAGCATGAGGAGCCTACCCATTTAAACTGACATGGTAGATTTGGAGGTGGATGAAGAGCACAAATCAATAAAGTATGTTATCATGGATAAATATAATGATATCAGAGAGATTAAGGACAAAATTTCCAAGGCCAACTTCATGATTTCATTTCTGGAGGAGGAGAATATGGAACTGAAGGTAAACCAACTAATTTTGAATAGACATAAAGTTGATGCTAGCAAAGAGGCAGTACAAGGAAAAGAAATAGTTGATATTGATGATCTAGATGATCTAGATGAGCATGAAGAATAGGTTAGAAGAAAGAGGCAAATAACAAGAGGCCTAAAGAGGGAAATTCAACAACAAAGAGAGGCATTTCCACCAAATGCACAAATGATAGTGGATGCACTTATACTAGAAGACATTGAGCAAGATAGAGAGTACTAGCTAGATAGAGTCAATGGAAATTTGGAAAAGTGCCTGAATAAGGCCAAAAAGAATGATAACATTCAGAGACACATGGCCATGAACTAATATAGGATAAATCAAGTGTCTCAAGAAAAAACCATAGAATTGAAGGCAAAACTTAAATAAACCATAGTGGAGGAAGACGAGAAGGAAAGTTGGATTTGCTAGCCAGTGCTTCCCTCATGGCTTATAATTTCATGTCAGTTCATCATGGATCAGGTTTGGAGAGATTTTGAGAAAATTATTTTTGTTTTGAATTTTAGCAAATTTTGGAGTTTTTCACTATTTTTGACACAATCAGAGGGTCAAAAACGCAATGTGGGACACACTACGCTTTTGATGGGAGCCACTAAATGAAAAAAAGTTTACTTTTATGATTTATTATGAGTTTTACATCACATATATCCCCTGGGAGCGAAGTTTCGGCAAGATCTGGCTGGTGCAAAGGGCCAGAAACCTCTCAAAAACCACCTTTCTTCCCTCATTTTGAAAATCATGCTGCATTTTTGGAGTGAGTGTAGGAGAATGAATATTTTAGGGGCTAGAATTATTCATTTTCATTTCTTGACCACTAGACTATTTTGTAGCCAATAGGAAGAGCTATCTCTAGCAGCTTCTAGATTAGTATTTGGACCTCGGGAAGTCCTCCAAAAGTCAATTTTCCCCAGCATGTTGTGTTTTCTCCAAGCACACTTCTTTTTTTCCTGAATTCATTGTGTTTTTACTTGTTGGTCCATTTTCTCTATTGATTTGGTCCAGTTTCAAACTCCATTGAAGTAAATTTTCACTATGATGTTTTGATGATGTAAACATGTGTAAATATGCTGGATAGAGTAAACATGATGTAGATACATGCTTGTCAAGTCATTTTTGGTCAAAGATATCAGTTTTTCTATGTTGGGGAGAGGTTAGTTAACCTCCCTATTCTTTAGATTTTAGGTGAGAGAATCATGTGATCAGTTCCTCAAATGGAATTATTTGAACAACTACTTGAATTAATTTAACAAGGACTTGAATGGACCCCTACTATCCATGACGAGAGTTTCATCAAACATGTCGAAAATGTGTAATATTTAGGTTTAAACAACATATATGAGCATATGGGTCTCATTCTTATTTGAGAATCTCTATGACACATTGATGCCTCATCACATTAGTTGTACTATCATCTATTATGTCATAGATTTGTTGTTCATTCATTTACAAATAAAAAAATGATGAGAGCCATACATCATCACTGTCATAGAACACATTAATAACCAAGATATAAACAACAGAAATGAATAGCATATAATAATCATATAATCCACATAATAACAAGAATATTTACCCATCAATAAAAGAGAAAAAGAGCTCTTATTGTGATAAACAAAATTCAACCCAGTTTGGGACTTTCACATACCACCCAATCATAGGCATGGATGAACCAAATCTCTCTTCTATCTAGTCACCCCCGCGCCATATTCCATGCATGAATGTAGGATCTCATGGAATAAATCAACCAAAATAAAACCATGGCTTCCATAGCCCAACCACCTCAACCCTCCACTAGTGATTCCAGCTCACGGTCAGACAACACTAACCATCACCAGATCAGTCTCTAGCCAAGTTGTCCAGGGATCTAGAGCATTTGTTCCAACCAATGCTCTGCAACTAGTAATTCAACCCAAAGTTTCTTCGAGGCTCCGGCGCATTTTTCCAACTAAGGCTCCAAGACTAGTAACTCAACCCACTTGGGGCTCCAAAGTGTTTTTCCAACCAAGGCTCCACAACTAGTAATTGAGCCCAAGTTGTTTCATGGATCCAGAGGATTTGTCCAACCAAGTGTCCAAGAATTGATAACTCAACCCACAACCAAAGGCACATGAGAACCAACCATAAACAAAAGGAAATAAACCCACAACACCATGGATATCTAAGAAATGGCAAGGCTAGGAAAAACCAATATCAATCAAGGAAATCCTCCATGCCAATGCCAGGTCATAACCAAGAAACCACGTGCATGTACCATTCATGCCAAAAATAGCATGGAAACCATGCATTCAACTCGATACCAACAAAGAAATATAGCTATAGCTGCTAATCCCAATGTCCTCTTACACTTTCCTTCCTTTCCTTTTCCTTCTTGCTCCAAATCCAAAGTATGCCACACTCATCCAAGAGTCCTCCAAGAAAATCTAAGTGTCCAAGTTTTATTGTAAAAGCTTTTTGAAAGTGTACCAAAAAGACCTTAATCAAGCCATGAGCGATTAATGGCCCTAACAACATATATGGCCACATAATTCTTTAGATCTGCAATATAAAGTTAGAATAAACCTGCAAAATAATAGAATTGTGTAGCAAAAAAAATTAAACAACAAAATATTTAACTAATGTAAAACCCCATAGCATAGACAAAGCAATTTAAAAGAATAAATGTGAGAAGGAATATTAACTAAATAATGATTTAGTTAATTATTATTAGAGGAAAATAAAAGAAATAATGGTTTATTTAACTATTCCTCACAGGGTTTCTTGTTTAAATTAGAAATAATCTAATAAAATATTGTTTATCAAGTTATTTGCTGTAGTGAAAGAAATTTTACTATGGTAAAATTTGTCTTACATGGTGTATTTCAATCCACTTAGTTAGATATCGCTAAGTGATCATTTTTTGGTGATAACAGATTTCACCCCAACGTACGAGCATTAGGAGAAAAGTTTATGAATGAAATACGTTGTATGAACACAATTACTAGATGCCAAATGGGAGTCAGAGAGAGAGAGAGAGAGAGAGAGAGAGAGAGAGGCGAAGCGAGGAAGTACTTGGGGGGGGGGCACGCGAGACCTACGAATTGATATAAGTATCCTTTTTTTTTGGAGTACATGACCTCAATGATGTGGGGGAGACATACCCATACCCACCAAGATAAGTCAGTAAAAATAATAATGATGATCCCAACAATGCAGGACTGAACTACAAAGTACATTATATATGATAGATGACCCACTAGCATCAATGGGCCAGAAAATAATACAATGGATCCCATATACATAATGTGCCTAGAAAAAGAAAGGTCGGGACTAAATACAATAACATTTGAGTACATGATACATAATGCCCTTCCATATGACATGGGGAGGGGGACCTACAACCAAAGAAGCCCTAATAAATAGGAAAGGGCTCTAAAGATTTTATTGGACCATTTGAGTGAGACATGCATGTTGTGGGTGCTACAGGTGGCTGGATCTGAACCCAACAAATCTGCAGAATTGCATGTAAGGTTGGAGAGTGATCTGAGGTCAAATGACCTTATGGGGGACTACCTGAAGGGCCACCCCCTCATGAGGTTTGAAACATCTCACACATAACCAGGAATCACTGGTACAATATTTTGGATCACTGTACCATCAAGTGTAATATTATGAATCGTGCGATAATGAACTAGGGTCGAGCATGTGAGAAACAACCGAGTAAAATGGAAATAATGATTCCTGTCGGTTGATCTGAGGTAACAAACAATGATGAAAGCTGGAAATAAGGTACACCGCCCTCTAGACTATTCTTCTAGAATGACTGTGTTGAATTAAACATAATAGGGCCTACCATAACTGAGGAATTAAGGAATCCTCAACTAAGGCACGAGGGATCATAGTATAGTGGTTGATGGACTAACACTTGGGATAATGAAAGGAGGGAAACTGAGAGGTAGACTGATGACTTCCCTTATTAGAGCATAAAATGCATGGTTGCCTTGGCATCGAATAACTTGATTTTGGAGGGGATGATGAGGGAAATTATGGATGGAGGCCAAAAATTGGCAACATGGGATGAATGTGATGCAAATATGGATGGAATATTGTAATAGGAAATTTTGGGACTCGGTATAGACTCCATGAATGCGAGGATGACTCAACTCAGATGCTCTGAACAAGGGTGACTTGATGATGCTTCCACAAAGGATAGGCCCAAGGGGACAATGAAAACATGATTAATAATGATTACTCATGAAAAAATTCAACACGCGAGGCAAAAATTGCCAAGGAAAAGTAGTACCAAAGTACAATCGGTCCATATGAAGAAATTAAGTTTAAATTGGTGGCAAAGTGAAAATTCATTGAAAAAATGGCTTCTGGGTGAATTTTCAAATTACCAAAAATAGAGAAAGACCCATTATAGTACTCGATGAGAGATCTCCAATGGTTCTAACAGTTCATCAACCTGAGCTATGGTTTGGTCTCAATGGGCGACGAAAAAACTAGGTTTTTTCCTATAAAAGGGTCTTTTACCTCCAATTTTAATTCATTTTCTAAGTTAGCTGTGGTGAATTTGGAGAGGAGGAGATGGCCCTATATCTTGCAGAGATCATAGCAGATAAACTGAGCATCAGAATCAGGACTTGTCAATTGGAGGTAGGTGGCATAGCCCGACTCTACATTTCCATCGGATTACTTTGTCGGATTCGGGTCTCAGTGCTCACTAGGAGACTGTTGGCCATCCTTACATTCAGCTCGCACTTTTTAGGGCCTGTTGTATGCTCTGGATTGTAGATAAGGGCCAGAAAGGTGTGAGCTCGCAGTTTTAAAGGAAAAACCTGTGCTCTGGACTGAAAGGAGGGATTGGTTTGTTGGCCTAGTGGGGGATGAGAACAAGATGATTTGATGCTTATATTTATCTCTGAACTGAAAAACATTATGGTCCTTGCAGGTATGGTAGAGGCAAAGGTTGATTGGTGTGAATGAGACTTGGACATTCTTTGGACTAAGATTTAGGGGAACCGGACAGTGAGAGGAGCATTAGATCATTATGGGGTTCTCAAGTTGTTTGAGAACCCACTAATGAGGTCAGGTGAGCCCCTCCTATCGAGGATTTTGAGCTATTGGGACGTAGACTAGGAGCCATTTATAGTGTAGGGGCAAAGGATCAAGCTCAAGTTTTAGGACATCTATTTTTTAACCGGATTACCCCCTTTGGGGGTGTTAGGGGATATAAAACCAGTGCTACCTCATAGTATGTATATAGGAGAGCTTTTTGAGCGCCATTACTAAGCTGGTGGTTGTGAAAAGGGAAAAACCATCCTGATCAGGGACTTGGAGCACCTAGAGACATGGGTTGTCATCGTAGCAGTGTTGTGGATCTTGGGCAGCCATGCATTCCATCATCTAATGGGTGGGAGGGAGGGGGGCGGATGATGTTCGTAGAGAGTGTGTTGAGAGGGACCGACTATGGGTGGGCCAAAAAGATTTTTTTGTTGTTTAAATGATCGTTATCACTCTACAGGAAATGGGTCAATGAGATTTGCTCATTTTGGATAGTTTTATGCTCCTTCTTCTTTGAGAATATCTCGACCATCTATCCACACATGAAAATCTGAGATGGGGGCCCACAGGCACTCAGGATGCATAGCTAGGGGCATCTACTATGATGAGGTGGAGGAGGAGGAGTCAGATGAGTGTTCCAAATAGATTTTTTCACTCATTGGGATCATATGCCTCTCTACATAGATGAATATCCATACAATGGTATGAACTTTTAGGGTGATCCTGACTTGCCACTTTCGCTGGGATGAGCATGGGGTCTAGATGGTAAGTGAAAGTTGTTATTTTGGTTGCATGTAAATTTTTGACAATATGTATATTGATTCTTAACTTATTGTATGCAGATATAGCACCAGTAAAAGCAAAAGGATATGCAGGACAAGTTACGATGCCTAGATCTGTAGAAAAAAGTGGATTGACATCACACCAGAGATAGGACTATGGAGCTATGTTGGCGAATCTCCTTCATAAATTTTATGTGGTACTAACTGGGGTATCAAAGCAAGGGTGTCATGATCTATAAGATTGATATACTGATGAGTTTACGAGTCTTCCCTCAGAGCGGCAATGGATCATGCGGCATATTGCGATGGCCATTTAGGTCATTCGAGATCTATGAGCTAGTGCTGCAGAGCCATTGGCCTGGAAGCCTCCAAATAGTGATTAGGGATAGGTACATTTGGGTTCCCTCTTTTGGTTATGTAACATGATATGGGCATGTTGGATGTATTTAGAGTAGAGAGCTCAAAACACTTATGTTTTTTAAGTGACGATACATAATATGGATATGCATTTTTTTATATGACGATTGTCGTTCGCCATTTGTTTTATGGTTGTATTGTGTTATATGCATGTGATAAATGTAGAATGTTATTTGTGATGGTATCTACATAGTGATTTTGTGCTATAGGAACATGATTGAATTTAATGGATTCAAATTCAAGCTCCAAAAGTTTAATTGGTAGATATTTTCTAAATAGGACATGGTTATACACACGAAAAATTTCATTCAATTGCATGATGAGTAGCAAGGAATATAAACAAACATGAAGATGAAGGATGTGATGATCAATGGCATCAACTAACAAACCTATCATTACATCATATTTTTCCTAGTTATTGGTGGCATGTCCAATGGATACATTGTTGGAGTGAACTATTGAATGCATAGGGTAAATATGGCCCAAGCTGTCGAGGCTAGATTCTTGGAGAAGTGAATCACACCATCGGCATGACCTATATATGATGTGGATGATGGATCCATTTGAAGGGTGCCAAAAGACAACAAATGAGATGGTGGTGAATGAAAGCTACCTAAAAATAGAAAAGAAACAAATACAAACACTTATATGGGAAATTCTATGGATAGAATCTCTTCACATAAAGTGCATTGTGAGGGTTAGGAAGGATTTGGCCTTAAAAATCCTCTAAAAGGTATGCCCCCTTGCAAAAATACTTACCCCCAAGACATCATGAGCTTGGTCATACACAAGAACAAGGTCACCTCTGTGAAAGGTACGAGGGTGGAATTTTCGGTCATACTGGGATTTCTTGCTCCTTTTTCCCTCTCGATGGTTTGCAATACAAAATAATGGTCTTAATTAGCATGCTAAAGCATTATAAATCATTTTTCTAAAGGTTTGGTCTTTGGGAGAAGTTTGATGGCAAGCTGAAGGGAGAGGATTTCACACTTGATCGGAAGGATGACCTCCTCTCTAAAACCAAGGTTGAAAGGGGTAACCCTAGTGAAGGTTTTAAATGAGGTTCAATAGGCCCACAAATCTAGGAGGACCATAAGGTAAAAGTTGGTTTTGTCCTTGCTCACCATCCACTGAAGCATGGTTTTAAGTATTTTATCGACCGATCCATTACCTTGGGGATAATAATACAATGAATATTGTTGCTCAAAGCCCAACAAAGAGGTTAACTCATGCCATATCTCATCTTCGAAATTTCGGCCATGGTCGAACACCAATTTTTTCAGAACCTCGAATCAAGTGCTAACATGGTTAAATGAAAAGAGGGTTGCAGTTGTTTGGTCTCAATCTAGTCTCCTAAACTGAGCTCATTTAATTGTCAACCAGGATTTGTAAACTGCTGAAGTGAAGTGTACTGTATGTACCTAGGTGCTTGTTTCCTAATGCGTTGTATGTAGTGTTTTGTGATGTTTTTGGTCTTTTGTGATGATTTATGATGTTTTTGGTATTTTGGTGGTTTGATGTTTGCAGGAAAAATGCCTAGAAAGCTAGTGGAAAGAAGCTGGTGATTAAAAGCAGAGTTAAGCCTAATTGATGGAATGACAAATGGCAAATGCAATTGGAAACACTGAAGAAAAATTAAATCTAAACTATGACTAAATAAAAGCAAAGCTTGATAATGACTTTTAAACAAATGATTCAAAACACAAACTAAACTTGAGAAATGATCACTAAGTATGCAAATTCTCTAAATAGACAGTGAAACAACTAACTGATGCAACATTTTGTCCTTGGTTAAATATTTGAAACAGACTTGAAGGAAAAATATTGATATCATCCTAATATCTTCTATTCTATGACTAATTCCTAATTCTATTCTGCAATTTAATTGAATGTCACAGAACCTTTACTCAAAGAGTTATTTGTTTCTTTTTCAAAGTAGTCCTTTTGAGGAAGAGCTCTGTTTATGAAATGATAAGGAAATTGCAGAGGTACTTCAGACCTTATAGTGATGTTGTCTTCTGTTCTTATGGTTGTAGATCAATTGTAGAGTTTAGAACAAGAAGATGTTTGTAAATAATGAAGGCCGTTTTATTAATCCTAACAACTGAAATAATCTATTGTGCAATGAATGACAATCTGAATGGGAAGTGCAAGTACAATGAATTAATCTAAAAATGAACTTAAGATGCCACTAATCTAGAACAATGTTGAACTACAAGTCATCATCAAACTCAAAACAAAGTAACTGAACATGAGTTAAGTGCATTTAAACGCCGGAGCATTCTAACTAGGCTACCATGCATTATTCTATGAAGTTACACAATCTGTTTGTTCATCATTATTGATATTTTGGAAGAGTTCCTTCTTTTGGAAGAGTTAGAACAATTTTGACTGTGTAATTGGATGCAAATGCAAATATAAAGGACTGAAAGCAAATGAAAAACTAAGATATCATATCCATATCCTACTCGTCATTATGATGTCTTGGGCAAGCGTTTAAGAGCAAGAACAGAGATGATACTTAGTACAAACACACAAATAAATCATTCATTATCACGGTCATGTCTTGAACTTCTTAAGAATTTCTTGGAAGAGTTTCTTCTTGTGGAAGAGTGATGAGAACAAGTGTAACTGTGATAGTGAACAACAAAAACTACAACTAATTCCTACAGTACTATAGCTATTCATCATTCATCATTATAATCTTTTGGAAGAGTGTCTTCTTGTGGAAGAGTTAGAATGAATATAACTACAGTAACTAGTTAAAACAACTATAAATTCAACTCCTAATCCTACAATACTATAGTCATTCAACATTCATCATTATAGTCTTTTGGAAGAGCATCTTCTTGTGGAAGAGTTAGAATGAGTACGACTACAGTAGCTAATTTAAAACAACTATTAATTCAAATGAAAAACGTAAAAGCAGCTAGGAAACTTATCTAATTTACGCAAAATAAATCCGTGCAAGAGGCAGGGGCCCTCTACCACCTGACGGAATTCAACTCCAAATTAAATCACGCTTTCAAAATGACACGGTCTGCTCCATTAAAGATGAAATAGTTTGAACATAACACTCTGCGTCTTCAGGAATGTAGCACAGAGTCTAAACAAAATCTAGCATCAAATCTAACATAAAATCTCTAACATAGCTCTCGGTCCCCCAAGTGTTTATAAAGCAAATGCACATAACAATACTTGCAACAATTCAGGAACACTGTCTTTCCTTATCGGAATCACGTTAGGACTCTTTGAAGTGGCTGCGTGAAGAGGAAAAGACATCTGGACTGAGACAGTCCTAATAGAAGTCTTCCTTTCTAAATGTGTTCCCACGTTCAAAACCATACCCAAAATTCGTTTCTTCCTCCATGATGAGCAACGAACCATGTAGACATGACGTGGATCATGCCCATATGTGGTTTTTATCAAGAGGCCACCTCGAACATACTCAAACGTGAAGGCAGCTGCAGAATCGCCGGTTAGCTACGGAATGTCTGCATTCTGCAGCTAGTTCCGGTCAAAACGCTTTACAATGACAAAAATCACAAAATTTAGCAAGTCAGTCATGTAAATCATTCTAGAAGTAATTTTAACTATATTCACTAATCAATTGGATCTAAGATAGCAATGGACAAGGGAAAATGAGGTAAAATGAGGTGAAGGAAAGCACAATTTTGAGGCTCAACATACCCCCACTGCTGTCTCTTTGCATGTCCTCATGCAAATTATCCTATGAACTTAGAGGCTTCTGCAAGGACATCTAATCCTCTCCTTCTCCTTTGTCTAGAAGCTAGAGATCTTCTGGGTTTTCTGATAACAAGTTTGAACCTTAGGTTGGTGAGTGCCCTGATTAGCTTTTTGTTCCTTGTCTTCAACTTCTCAGTGGTCCTCTCCACTTTGTCTATATGCAGGGATAAGGTTGAGTTCATTTCAGTTTTGAGCTTGACTTGATCCTTGAGAATTTCATTCTCATTTTTGATGTGTCTATTCAGTAATTCCAACTCATACCTATCCCTTCTTAATATATCTATTTCAGACAGTGGAGGACTGGGGGTTCTCTCTCTACTTTCTGAAGCTCTCCTCTCCAAATTTTCCACATAGTCATAAATTTCCTGTTGAGCAGGATCAATTTCAGGGGTTCCTTCATAAAATTCCTCTTCAACATCTTCTTCCATGGATGTTTCCTCATCTTCTATATCAATCACCCCTGTTTGTTTGATTTGAGTTTTCTTTAGTTTTCCCTTTAATCTGTGGCTTCTCCTAGGCTGAGAAGATCCTTCTCCTTTCTCCATGGCAGATTTCTTGATTACCTTTCCTTCCTTAAGTTGCCTTTTGATTTGGGTCAACTTCTCTAAAATGATTTCCTCACTGCACTCTTGGACTGGTTTGTCAATTTCAACTTTTGAGGCCCTCCATTTCCTACTTCTCTTTGTAGGTTGTGGTTCAGGTGATGGTTCTTTTGCTTCTTCAAAATGATTTCTTATTAATAAATCGTCCCATGTATCATTTGTTTTAGCTAGATAATGTTCAATCAAAATTTTGACCAAACCATGATGATATAGGGTTGTCTCTAAAAATTGAACTCTTCTTTGGACACAGGAAGCCATCTTCTTCAGACTTTGAAGCAAGAAATATGGTAGGTTTAAGTCTTCCCCTAGAAAATGCATCATTAGTCTAATGTGGTAGACATAAAATGTTCCATATCTACCCTCACATGTAATAAATTTTTGCAAAAGAAGTAGTATGTTTCTCCATTTGTTTTTCAATGCAGAACTGGGAATTCCTTTCTTAAATACACTGATATCCATACCTGGTGATTTTAAAATTTATTTCCAGGAGTCATTGTGGAATTCTCTATTTTTAAACCATCTCTCTCCAGTTCTGAGCAACCCTGTAGCTTCTGCAATGAAAACTTCAGTGACAGTAAATTTGACATCTCCCACTTCAACTTCGGTTCCTTGAAATGATCTTGCAAATGTTTTAGTGACTTCCTTGTGGAAGCCATTAAATTTTTCCAAAAATTGAAGCCACCCTATTTGTTGTAACATTTCTTTGCATTGTGGGTAGCCTTCTAAATATTTTGAACCCACTGGTTCAGTCCTTACAATGAAACCCATGATTGCTTCTTCAATTTTCAAATTAACACTCTTTTACCCACAAAAACAATGACTTTCACTTTCGGATTGAAATGGCTTCAAGTTCTGAATGAAAATGGCTTCAATTTTGAAATGACATACCTTTGATTAATAGTGGCAACAACTTCAAAACTTCGGGCTGATATGCCTTTGGTTGATGATGAAAACGGCTTCAAAACTTCGGGCTGATATGCCTCTGTTGACAATTGAACTTTGGACTGATATGTCTCTCTTTAACAGTGACAACCGGCTTCAACTTCTTCACTGCAATACCTCTAGCTCTTGGTAGCAAATGGTTTTGAATTCAACATTGCAACACCTCTGTCTCCTAGTGACAAAGGACTTTAAACTCCACACTGCTACACTTCTGTGTTTATAATGAAAATGATCAAACTCTGTCCACAGTGATATTTTGTCTACCCACGGAATCAAATGGCTTCAAATTCTCACGCTGCTATGCTTCCAAATTTACCCTTTTGCTCTGCTCTAAGTTTACAATGTTCAACACTATTCAAACTGATATCCTTTGGCTCTGCTCTCGGTGATAATAATATCTCTGTCTTCGGAATGAAATGCCGGCTACAGAATGGTGTGATGGCAGTGGTCACGGAATGAAGTAGTGGAGTGAGGTGGAGGGAATGTATTAATGATTGAAGAGACAGCGGAGGATTTTACGACGGCAGAGGGAATCATCATTGAATGATTTGGTTAAGAGACGTGGAGAATTCAAACACCTCGGCCATTTTAGCCGCTCACATGATATCGGATATGAAATTTGAATTGAGAAATTTTAATCCAAAGTCTGTGGAGGGTTTATTGGTATTGATCAATAAAAATAACTAAAACAACCTTTTCGAATAATCCATAACTAAAACTATGCTAAACTTTAATGAAATGCCATTATAATTTAAACTTGTTACCTCTGCCTTTCATTTGATTTCTTTTGTAGTCTTTGTCTTCTTGTTCACCTTTGGAAGAATCTTCATAATTTTCTTGATGCTTTTCATTCATGGATATACTGGGTCATTTTGTTGCAATTCTAATGTCTGCTGATTGATGCCTTCAGGGTTTGTAGCTGCAGAAAGACTGTCTGGCTGCAGAAAGGCTGATCAGCTGCAGAATGTCTACTGAGCTGCAGAATGTTCCTATAGAGCACTTTAATCATGAAAATGGAGTGTTTTTGGAATATGGGTGAGATGTTATGTGGTATGAATGAAAATGGATGATGGATTATGATATGTATGAAGTGGATGATGAAATGGAATGGATTCAGTTTATGAAATGGAGTGAAAGAACATAAAGACTGTACTGCAATTCATGACATGTTTTATTCACTTACAGCAAGACATCAAATTTTGTATTTTGTCATGAAAATGAGATGGATGGAGGATGGAATGAGATGAATGAAAACTTGGAATGAAGTGGAACATGAGTGAATGAATGAAATGGAGTATAAGTGAATGGAGTGATGAGATGAATCATAAGCACTATGGAACTGAACTTATGATTTTTATAACAGCTACTAGTACAAACAAAAGTGGGAAAAGTTAGAGTGTCAGAGAGACTCTGATTTTCACCCTATCTTTTCTGTATAAACATGCCAATCAATGATTGGTTTTCATGTTTATACCTTTATTTTTATTTTTATTTTTATTTTTATTTTTTTTTTATTTATTTTTTATTTATTTATTTTTTTTCAAAATAAGAACTTCTTCAGAAAATTTAATCAAGTTGATGAAGAAGAGAGACTCTTCTTCTTTAACTTCACATCATTACTTCCTTGGAACTTCTTGAAAAAATCTTCTCTTGAGAGTGGCTTGTGGTATAGCTTCAGTCTATGACCATTCACAAGAAAAGTGACCTTTTCTTCATCTATAGTTCTGATTTTGACTGCCCCATTATCAAAAATTTCAACAATTTCATATGGCCCAAGCCAATGTGTGTGAAATTTTCCTTGAAAATCCTTGAATTTTGAATCAAACAAGAGAGCCCAGTCACCCTCTTTGAATTTTTTCTCCTTGATGTACTTGTCATGCCATCTAGCCCTTTGCTGTTGGACTAGACTTGTTTTCTGAACTGCATCTTGTCTGATCTCATCCAATTCATTAATTTTCTCTAGTCTATGCTTTTGTGCCTCCGTTAGATCAAGTCCTAGCTGAACTGCCATCTTGAATGTTTGAATTTGGAATTCTATGGGAAACAAAACTTGCTTTCCATAAACAAGCTCATAAGGAGTATGGCATGTTGTGTTTCTCCATGTAGTTCTATAGGCCCACAAGGCTTCAGGAAGCCTATCTACCCAATCTCTTCTATGTAAATGAACAGTCTTTGTTAGGATTCCTTCAATGACCTTATTAGTGGATTCCACTTGACCATTTGCTTGTGGATGATAAGGAGTAGATGTTCTATGTCTGATTTTATACTTCTCCATCATTTTCTCCACTAGCCTTGATGTAAATTGAGCTCCTTGATCTGTAACAATTTCCCTTGGGACACCAAAACGAGTGAAAATATCCTCAAAAAGAAAAGTAACTACAGATGATTCATTAGCAACAAGTAATGGTTTAGCTTCTACCCACTTAGTAACATAATCAGTGCAAACTAATATATATTTCTTTTGTCTTGATGGAGGACTAATGAGTCCTACAAAATCCAAATCCCATTTTTCAAAAGGTTCAATGTGTACCTGAGGTTGTAATGGCATCTCACCTGAAGGAGAAGGTTTCCCTACCCTTTGGAAACTGTCACACCTTTTGACATACTCCTTTGCATCTTTAAACAAAGATGGCCAATAATATCCTAAGTTAAGGATCTTATAGGCTGTCCTCTTATCTGCAAAGTGTCCGCCACAAGGTTCATCATGACATGCCTTGAGAATTTCAGGCATCTCATCTTCACAAACACACCTTCTAATGATCAAATATGGACCTGTCTTGTACAACTCATTAGCGACCCATGAATATCTTGCACTATCATTAATGATTTTTCTTTTATTCCTTGCATTCATAATTGAAGGAAATTTTCCTGAAACTAAACAATTAGCAATATCAGCAAACCATGGAGTTTGAGTAGAGATTGCAAAAAGATATTCATCAGGAAATTGATCTTCAACCGGAGTGTCATCTTTGATATTTTGGATTCTAGACAGGAAATCAGCCACAGTGTTTTGTTTTCCAGGCCTATCTAGAATAGTAATGTTGAATTCTTGCAATAATAACAACCATCTTCTAACTCTGCCATTAGTGATTGATTTATTCATTAAGTATCTAATGGCAAAATGATCAGTGTGAACAAAAGTTTCATAGCCTGTTATATAGTGTCTAAACTTGTTTATGGCATGAACAACAGCTAAAAACTCTTTTTCAGTTACAGTATAGTTTAACTCTGCGGGAGTCAAATTTTTACTGATATAATAGATGGCATAGGGAATTAAATCTTTCTGTCCCAATACTGCTCCTAAAGCTGTATCGGAATCATCTTTCGAGATATGAAAGGTAACTTCCAGTTAGGTCCCCTTAATATAGGTGCTTCAGAAATTTTGGTTTTCAGGGTTTCAAAAGCTAACTGGCAATCAGAAGTCCACTTAAATTCACAATCTTTGGTGAGTAATTTGAAGAGAGGAGATGCTATTTTGGTGAAGTTTTCTATAAATCTTCGATAATACCCTGTAAATCCTAGAAAACTTCTAACATCTCTTTGACAACTTGGAATGGATAGGTTAGAAATGACTTCAACTTTCGCCTCATCAACTCTAATCCCATCCCCTGAAATGTGGTGCCATAAAACAATACCTTCAGTGAACATCATAAAACATTTTTCATGACTAAGTGAAAGGTTTTCTTCTTGACATCTTTTTAAGACTTTTTCCAAGTTTTCTAAAGCCTCTTCAAATGTGTCCCCATAAACTGTGAAATCATCCATATACACCTCTACACAGTCATGTATTAGATCAGAAAAAATTCCTAATACTGCCCTTTGGAATGTTGCGGGTGCATTGCATAATCCAAATGGCAATACTTGGTAGGCATAGGTACCCCAAGGACAAGTAAATGTGGTTTTATCTTGGTCTTCAAGTGCTACTTGGATTTGATTGTAACCACTAAACCCATCTAGGAATGAAAAGTACTTTTTGCCAGCTAATGTGTCTAATACTTGATCTATGAAAGGTAAGGGAAAATTGTCTTTAAGAGTAGCTTTATCCAGTTCTCGGTAGTCAACACACACCCTCCATTTTCCATTTTTCTTAGGCACAATCACCAAAGGAGAAACCCACTGACTATCTGAAATAGGATAGATGAAATTAACATTTAACAATTTTTGCAATTCTTCCTTGACAATTTCCCTAAGATTTGTATTCATCCGTCTTTGAGGCTGTCTGATTGGTTTGCAATTTGCCTCTATATAGATATGATGAGTACAAGTCTTGGGACTTATCCCTTTCATGTTAGTGTATTCCCATGCATATGCAGAAGAATGTCTCTGTAATACTTTGACTAACTCTTCTTGTTGAGATTTTTCTAGGTTTTTATTTATATTCAAAGTTTTGCCTGGAAAAATTTCACTTGTAGAGCTGCCAAATTTGTCCATAGAATGAAGAGACATCTGCCTAGATGACAAAAATTCAATATTGGATCCCTCCTGAAATGATTCATGTTTATGTTCTGGAAAAGATTCAAAGTTTTCTAGAGTATTCAGAATTTGATTATCTTCACTAATTTATGAAATTGTGAAGAGTGGTTGTAAATATTCTTCATCCTCTATCCATTGAGTGTCATCTAGATCTGTAATTGTCCTAGCTGGAGGATATAAAGTGAATCTCTTAGTTGAACTACCATCAGAAATATACATATCACCGGACATACAACTAATAAAAGCATCAGCTGTAGCCAACCAAGGTCTTCCTAGTATAACAGGATGGCCTCCTAGATTATTCTTGGGAGTTAGGATCATGAAATCCACAGGGTATTCCCAAGAATCTAGGGACACTGGAATGTCTTCTATTACCCCATCTGGTTTGATCATAGATCTATCTGCTAATTGTAACAGTGTGGGTGTAAAGAGAAGATTAGGAAGTTTCAGTTTGTCCATGATTTGTCTACTCATGATATTTATTGCTGCTCCTAAATCAATGAGTGTGTTTTGAATTTCAATTTCATTGATGTGAATTTTGACAACTGGATTTCCTGGGTCAAGATACTTTGGAATAGAAATCTTGCCCATCATAATGTCTGCTATTTGTCCTACCAGTTGAATTTTCTTGGTTTCTTTTATTCTTTTTCTTGTTGTCTTCATACTCAACTCCTTTATTGTTTTGGCTAAAATTGGGATTTCCTTGATGGCTTGCAATAATGGAATTTTAATGTAAACATTTCTCAATTCATCTAAGAAATCATAATTAGGCACCATGATTTGTTTTTCTACACCTCTATCAATTTGTAATCTTTCCGGGAAGGGAGGTATAGAAGTTGATGTGGATGGTTGCTCTAATACAAGAGTTGGATTTATTGGATCTTTTTGTTTTAGTTTTTCAATGTTTTGGTCTTGAAAGGATGTGTCTTCCTCAAGACTTTTATTAACCCGTAGGGAGTCTTCCTCAGAATTATCTTGTTCTTGTATAATCACAGAAGGTTTCCTCTTCTCAAGTATCCTTCCAAACCTAAGTTGAACATCACTAAGGTCTAGAGGAGTAATTAAATAAGTTGGAAATTGTTGACCTTCTATCATGTATGTATTCTGAGGGTTCTTATTATTGGGGTTTGGTATGGGCTGAGCTGGCAATTGATTGGATTTTTGAGGGAATGGTAATGGAAGAGGTTGATTTTGATGTGGTTGGTTCTGATGATGTTGTTGAGGATTTTGTTGAGAATTTTGTGGAAAATTTTGTTGAGGATTTTGAGGATAAAAATGTGGATATGGTGGATAAGATGGTGGATACTGATAATATGGAGAGTATCTTCCATAGGGACTTTGTGTTCCTTGTGCCCAAAATTGAGATTGATTTTGAGACTGGGGCCAAGGTTGCTGCCAAGAATTCCAAGGTGGAGGTTGATTATACATTTGATCATGGAATCCTTGTGTCTAAGGTCCCTGCCAAGGTCTTCTAGATACAAAGTTAAGAGATTCTGTGAAGTCTGTAGGAGTTTCTTCTTGAAAAACAGCCTTGAGACCAGGAAGAGAAGGACAGTTCTTAGTCTCATGTTTTTCAGAACAAATGACACAGGTCTCTACAACTTTTACATCTAAAGGACACTCTCTCAAGGCATGTTTCTTTCTACATTTGGGACAAAAGATTGCCAAAGCATCAGATTCAGCCTTTTTCTTGTTTTGTATCTTAAGGGTGTCTATTTGTTCACTAAGACTCCCTAAGATGTCAGATTTAAAATCATCAAGCATGTGTCCTATTTCTAATCTACTTACTGTCCCAGAAGCAGATTTACTTGCCCTTGCAAGAGCAGGATCTCTTGGACCTTTGGCAGTTTTAGATTTCCCTCTTGAAAAGTTGATACATAACTCAGATATTTCTGGTAATGTGAGTTGTGATATATCCCCTTTTCCCATCATGTTTATGATATCCAACCATTCATCCCTAATTGTTTTCAACAAAAGAGCTTTTAAGGTGTCTTGATCTAGATTTTCCATTTTTGCCCTTTTTATGTTGTAATGAAATCTTTCCAACAAATCTTCCAAATTTTCATCTTCTTTTTGTAACATCTTGAACACTTCTTCCTTATGATTAACCGGCATACAATAATCCAAGTATCTCTCTAGAAATGCTTGTTTCATGTCTTCCCAAGTTCTAATAGAGCTACTGATTAGACTCATAAATCACTTCAATGCTGCTCCCTTCAAAGTTGAAGGAAATAATTTCAGTTTTTGAGCATCTTGCAAGTAGTCATAAGTCCTACATAGCACTTCAAATTCGAATAAGAAAGTTTCAGGATCTTCAGTTTTAAGTCCATAGAAGTTTGGAAGGACAGAGGGTGAAATGTTTTTCATGGTTGTATTGGTTTCTTCATCAAGTATAGGGAGCCCAAAAGAGCTTCCTATTCTACCTCTTCCTCCATCTGTACCTCTACCTCCTTCTCCTCTTCCTCCTTCTCCTCTACCTCTACCTCTACCTCCACCTCCAAATAATGTGTGTTCTCCATTAAAAACTCCTCCCCCTCCTTCTTCTGCCATGGTTGACTCTCCTGTGGAAGTAGAAAGGTTTGTGTTCCTAACAGGAGTTTTTAGATCTTCTTCTATGGCAGGTTCGGTGGATGAAGTGGAAGGTTTCTCTAATGAAATAGGTGACCTTAGATCTTCTAGAAGTCCAGGATCAGTAAAGGATGGAAGATTGGTTTGAGTTGAAGGTGTACTAGCTCTAGATCTAGATGAAACAAGTGGTGTTCTAGAAATAAAACTTCTGCCTCTGCTGCTTATAAATCTTCCCCTTGAATCTCTCTCCCTACGCATAAAATTGTTTTTCGATGCTAAGAAACAAAGGTTACCTAGTTTTCACTTCCCCGGCAACGGCACCAAAATGTTTGGTCTCAATCTAGTCTCCTAAACTGAGCTCATTTAATTGTCAACCAGGATTTGTAAACTGCTGAAGTGAAGTGTACTGTATGTACCTAGGTGCTTGTTTCCTAATGCGTTGTATGTAGTGTTTTGTGATGTTTTTGGTCTTTTGTGATGATTTATGATGTTTTTGGTCTTTTGGTGGTTTGATGTTTGCAGGAAAAATGCCTAGAAAGCTAGTGGAAAGAAGCTGGTGATTAAAAACAGAGTTAAGCCTAATTGATGGAATGACAAATGGAAAATGCAATTGGGCACACTGAAGCAAAATTAAATCTAAACTATGACTAAATAAAAGCAAATCTTGATAATGACTTTCAAACAAATGATTCAAAACACAAACTAAACTTAAGAAATGATCACTAAGTATGCAAATCCTTTAAATAAACAGTGAAATAACTAACTTATAATGGTGCAATATTTTGTCCTTGATTAGAGATTTGAAACATATTTAGAGGAAAAACATTGTTATCATCATAAGATCTTCTATTCTAGAACTAGTTCTTATCTCTATTCTGCAATTTAATTGAATGTCACAAAACCTTTACTCAAGAGTTATTGATTTCTTTCCAAAGTAGTCTTTTGAGGAAGAGCTTTGTTTATAAAATGATGAGGAAATTGTAGAGGTACTTCAGGCCTAAAATGATGTTGTCTTCTGTTCATATGGTTATAGATCAATTATGGATTTTAGAACAAGAAGAGGTTTGTGAATAATGAAGGCTATCTTGTTAATCCTAACAACTGAAGTAATCTATTGTGCAATGGATGACAATTTGAATATGAAGTGCAAGTGCAATGGGTTAATCTAAGAATGAACTTAAGATGCCACTAATCTAAAACAATGTTGAACTATAAGTCATCATCAAACTTGAAACAAAGTAATTGAACATGAGCTAAATGCAATGAAACTCCGGAGCATTCTAACTATGCTAACATGCATTATTCTATGAAGTTACACAATCTGTTTGTTCATCATTAGTGATATTTTGGAAGAGTTCCTTCTTTTGGAAGAGGTAGAACAATTCTGACTGTGTAATTGAGTGCAATTGTAAGCAAATAGACTGAAAGCAAGTGAAAAACTAAGTTATCACATCCATACCCTACTCGTCATTATGATGTCTTGGGCAAGCGTTTAAGAGCAAGAACAGAGATGATACTTAGTACAAACACACAACTAAATCATTCATTATCACGGTCATGTCTTGAACTTCTTAAGAATTTCTTGGAAGAGTTTCTTCTTGTGGAAAAGTGATGAGAACAAGTGTAACTGTGATAGTGAACAACAAAAACTACAACTAATTCCTATAGTACTATAGCTATTCATCATTCATCATTATAATCTTTTGGAAGAGTGTCTTCTTGTGGAAGAGTTAGAATGAATATAACTACAGTAGCTAATTAAAAACAACTATGAATTCAATTTCTAATCCTACAATACTATAGTCATTTTCCCATTCATCATTATAGTCTTTTGGAAGAGTGTCTTCTTGTGGAAGAGTTAGAATGAGTACGACTACAATAGCTAATTAAAACAACTATTAATTCAAATGCAAAACGTAAAGGCAGCTAGAAGACTTATCTAATTTACGCAAAATAAATCCGTGCAAGAGGCAAGGGCCCTCTACCACCTGACGGAATTCAACTCCAAATTAAATCACGCTTTCAAAACGACACGGTCTGCTCCATTAAAGATGAAATAGTTTGAACATAACACTCTGCGTCTTCAGGAATGTAGCACAGAGTCTAAAGAAAATCTAGCATCAAATCTAACATAAAATCTCTAACATAGCTCTCGGTCTCCCGAGTGTTTATAAAGCAAATGCACATAACAATACTTGCAACAATTCAGGAACAGTGTCTTTCCTTATCGGAATCACGTTAGGACTCTTTGAAGTGGCTGCGTGAAGAGGAAAAGACATCTGGACTGAGACAGTCCTAATAGAAGTCTTCCTTTCTAAATGTGTTCCCACGTTCAAAACCATACCCAGAATTCATTTCTTCCTCCATGATGAGCAACGAACCATGTAGACATGACGTGGATCATGCCCATATGCGGTTTTTATCAAGAGGCCACCTGGAACATACTCAAACGTGAAGGCAGCTGCAGAATCGCTGGTTAGCTACGGAATGTCTGCATTCTGCAGCTAGTTCCGGTCAAAACGCTTTACAATGACAAAAATCACAAAATTTAGCAAGTCAGTCATGTAAATGATTCTAGAAGTAATTTTAACTATATTCACTGATCAATTGGATCTAAGATAGCAATGGACAAGGGAAAATGAGGAAAAATGAGGTGAAGGAAAGCACAATTTTGAGGCTCAACAGCAGTAACAACAGTGTTATTGAACATTGGCATAGCCTTAGCCCATTTCAAAAAATAGTCGAAGACCATGATAATATACTTTTGGTTACTATCATATGGGGGTTTACACTCCATAAAGTCAATAACCCATTTTCATAAAGGATCGGTTCATATGACAGGATGGAGGGGAGTACATGGAGCTCTCGCCTTTATGGAAAATAGCTTGAAATTGGGATAGTGCTTGACTGTCTCAATGCAAACGTTGAGGAGAGAAGGCTAAAAATAACCAACACGCATGATTTTCTAGGCAGTGGCCATACCAGAGAGGTGGCCACCCAATTCCCATTGTGGAAGGCATTAAGGACTTTCTTTGCTTTAGCACAAGTGAGACAATGACGAAGGATAGCATCAACACTGTGACCATATAGATCAACATCGATGAGAAGGTAGTGAGGGGATTGGTGTTGTATACGTCATTGGTCATCATGAGTTAGATGGGGGGTGAGTTTCTAGGTTCACAGATATGTAAGTATGTCTCCATACCAAGGATCATCTGAAGTGATGGAAAACAAATGTTCATGAGGTAAATCACTATTAAACGATGCATCACGTGCACTACTAGGCATTTCAGAAATAATTCGAGCGAGGACCAAATGTTTCTTACTCTTTGGTGTGACAAATTCAAGATCAAATTCCTGGAGGATAACGATCTAACAACCATATTTCCCAATAAAGATTTTTCGACTTAACAAGAAAGCCATTGGGTTGGAATTGATCATGACCTTGGTAGTACGTGTAAGGATATAATGACAATGCTTTTGGAATGATAACACAGCGGGAATTGCCCATTTATCTTCATGTGAATATGACACAGGGGTCCCAATGAGGTTCTTACTGACATAAAAGATGACATGCTCAATTCCCGCAACATCTTCCTGGATGAGGACCCCACCGACCAAGTAGCTAGAAGTTGAGATATACAGGATGAAGTCTGTATAAAATTTAGGTGGACTAATCAAGGGAGTAGAATTGATAGCGCATTTCAGTGTGTCAAAATACTGTTGACAATAATCATCCCAAACAAATGGAATTCTAGATCGAAGGAGACTAAGAAATCCATGCGTGGTGGTGGCATAGTCAAGCACGAAGTGATGAAATAAGTTGGCTTTGCATTGAAGGCTTTGTAACTGGCACAAGGTATGAGGGGGGGAGTTCAAGAATGGCTTGAACTTTGAGAGTATCAAGATTTATACCATATTTAGATAAAATGAAGCCCAAGAGACGACCGACAGGAATGAAAAAGACACATTTTAGTGGGTTATTGAAGATATTATACTTGCAACATTAGAGGAAAATTGTACGTAAATCATGAATATATTGTGCCTGAAGCCTAAAATGAGATGTGAGGTCATCAAGGTAAGAAAGGATAATATGAGCCAATTCATGGAAGTATTAAGACATGGCCCACTGAAAAGTGGCTCTGAATTTCTTTAAACTGAAAGGAATGACCCTATAGGAAAAAATTCCCCACAGAATAATGAACGTGGTTTTAATCTAATCAACATGATGAATAGTTATCTGGTTGTATCCAGAGAATCCATCCATAAAGGATAGAACCTCATTGTCTGCACACTCATGAATGGTTTGGTCAATAAATGGTGTGGGAAAGTTTTCTTTGGGACAAGCTTTGTTCAGGTCGTGAAAGTCAGTGCAGAAATGAAAGGTGCCTTGTTTATTAAGAATGGGAACTAGGTTGGATACCCATGTGGTATATTCAATGGGATAGATAAAGCCAGCCTGCTTGAGCTTATCGATTTCAGCTTTGATAGCCTCACGTCTGTAAGTATTGATGGGTCTCAACTTTTGACGAATAGGAATGGCATTAGGTCATGTGTTGATATGGCGGTAAACAATGGAAGGATCAGGTCTGGGAATTTCAAAATAATACTAGGTGAAAATATCATGAAATTCCTTTAACAGCTTGGTGTAAGCATCAATTTCTTCCAAGGTGCATTGTTCCCACAAAGTAATGTTTTCTTCAACCCCTATTTTATTGAAAATGTTTATCTTAATAGTAGGAGAGATATTGGCCATGTTTCATTCTTCAAAAGAATCTGGTGCAAGAATGGGATTTATAAACCAATCGAATTCATCGTGAACGACGTCTTTAGACTCCAAATCATATTGGTCATGAGTTTTTTGTGGAAGGAAGTACACACATTTATGCATATCATCTGAAGGAAAATTAGGGGTTCTCATGGTTTCCATAATCTCTTCATATGAATGGAAGATGAAAAAAATGAAGGAAGGGAGACCACTTGATGTGACAGAGCTACCTGGCACATCATAATGAGAGATATGGTTCACATACACAACATCAAGACGGGTAGACGAAGAGTTACTAGATGGAACATATACCGATGTTGAGACTAGGGTGTTCGACAAGGGCGGTTCAACATAAGCACTATAGGAAGCCGCAGAAGGTTCTTCCTTCGAGGATCTCATGGATGAAGATAGATAGAGAGTAGTGGCCAACTAGTCTATCATCTCGACATCAGGGGAAGGTATAAAAATGAATGGATTAGAGTTCTCCGTTTATGGTGTAATGGTGGAGCCAGAATTCACAAGTAGTGGAGTGGATGATGCAATACGAGTAGCCTATATTTCACAAAGTTCCTAAAGAGTATCACGGAAGTCTTTGAGATGAGGACAGTGGTGAGAATAGTGGCCATAATTATCACACAAAGATAATAGGTGGTTTGCGTGCAACAACTTGTTTCTTTTTTAATACTCGGGTAAGGTAACATGGAACTCCAGGATGTTAGAGTCAGGAAACGTATCGTCAACCATAGGTTTGAGATGAGGGAGCTTAGGAAAATTATTGGTGGCAAGCCCAAAAACATCACACAAAGCACATGCTAGAGCAGGTTTTGGAGGCTCAGGTGGAGTTGGAGTTGTTTGGGGAGCCTTGTCCTTAGGTTCCTTATTTTTGGCTTTCCCCCCCTCACCAGATGTTGTCACAACATGATTAGGTTCATGTTGAGGTTGCTGTGGAACTGAAGCAAAGGAAATGGTAATCGCAACTAGTTGAAGCAGGGTCAAAACAATATATGGTTTGAGTTGATGTGGTGGAGTGTTTGCTAGGGGATAAATGTATGGGACGGGGATCCCTAGGGTCAAATTTGATAAACTCAACGTAGCCGTGACAGGAAAAAAAAATAATGTAGATGGGGGAGCCAAAAATGGTATCTGACCTAAAGGATAGTGGCCTAGAGGAATGACTCTCGGATGGTTAAGACTTGGGGGAACTATTCCTAGTGCAAAAGGACGAGGAGAGACACCACCAGAAGGATAAGGTCCTTGAGGAATGGATCTTGATGGCTGGGTCGAGTGAACAACAACATGTTGCAAAGGCGATGGTTGTTGGATAGGCATATCAAATAGCTTATGATTATCCTGTGATGCTTGCAACATGAAAACACTGTATGAGCTGGGCTCAGAAGGGGTAGGTTTATGACAATAGTATGCACCAAGAAATCTAGAATATTTATAGAGTCATGGAGAGACATCGGTGAGAGGTGAGATAAGTTGATTTCCGGTCATCGAATAAATGGTAGAATGAGGTGATGTATGAGACTTTGGATCGTAATACGTCAACTGATCGAGGGTGATGATATTTCCATTATGTGGAAATCACATATTGCGGTGAACTGAATATGCAACAACTGACATATCATAGGTGTAGCTACGACCCAAAACACTATTGTAATCGAAGGGGGCATCGATGACCTATATGTAAATACAAATAGTCTTACCTGCAATTGTGATACATGCCAATTGGCTGTGAAGGGTGACTATCCCAAGCGCGTAAAGTTATGCTGGATGGGGATAGATTAGGTTAACTGAGTTGCTTCCAAACAATGGCAGACATCACACATGTGGAGGCGCCTTTGTATATGATACACCATTGGACAGTGGTATTTAGAATGGAGACTGGTATTTGAAAAGAAACATATGAGGTTAGAGGGGAATGTTCTAACTTGTCAACATACAAGACGATCAAGCGATCATCTGAAGGGTCCACAATTCCTAGAGTAGATAGTATAGCTTTCTATTGGGATGGGCATGTCTAGAGAACTTCCAGCGCTGACATGGTGGCAGGAGACTGTGCAATGTCATCTACTATATTGTATGCATGGGCAGACTTTGCAGAAGAAACATTACAGCATAAGGGCCCTTTTGGGATCTTTGGTATGACCTCTGCCTTAGGCTGAGGGATCTATAAGGGACCATTTGGTGTTGGAATAGACTGAGTGGACACTTTGGTTTGGGACTTGATTGTAGATGTATTGGATTGCTTGTCATACTGGCATGACTGGGTCTAAAGGTTGACATCGGTGGTATTGACCTCATCAAAGTTCATCATCAGAATCTAGTAATCAATGTGACCAGACTGATAAGGTGGGGGAGTGGCCTAACATTTTTGAGGTTGGGCAGTGAGATATCATTGCTGAAGGAAATGATTATTGAGCACAATCGGTTTATTTGGAACATTGTTCTAAGGAAGGGACACCATGGGTTGTTTTCCTCGAGATGATTCTTGAGAATCCCACATTTGACACATCTAGAGTAAATGGGGATAATAATGAGTGTAATGGCAATATACACCACAACATGGAGAAGGCTTATTCATACAAATCACCTTGTTTTTCTTGGGATGATCACCCTATTGCTAGGTTCTGGTATTTGGTTGGTTCCCCTGGGGTGCATTCGATTGAGTACCTTGGCAACCCTAGTTACCCTGTGGTTTTTGGATATGTTTTCCTTCCCCCCTATTATTTTTCTTCAAATTGGGGGGATTAATCGGGCTCTACTGATCATACACTTGACCTTGAGGAGGAGGTGGATATTGTGGCAGAGATTTTGAAGGCGTGGGAGGCGGGGGTGTTGATGCCTGAGGGGCTGGAGCGCTGGGTGGTGCATAAGGATAAAAATGACCTGGGGCAACATTCAGGAAAATAGGTTGCGAAATAGGTGGCCCTAGCATCTATTTATGTGGTTGGGAAAATGCATAATACATTCTTTGACCAAGATATAAGTTTCCTGGAGGAGGGGGATAAGTGTTGGATGAACTGGTCCCCCCCTGAGGATGACCATAACTCATCTAAGGAGGATCATATGGTGATGGGTGTGAAAGGGATACAATGATATCGTCACCGGCATGAGATGCTCATGGTGTAGTGGCACCACCAGGTCTAGGAAAATTAGTAAAACGGTATAAACATAACCTGGCTGGTCATAAATCAAGTCATATTTTAAAGCTATCTAGAGAGCTTCTTCCTTGATTTGAGGAAAATGAGATGTGACATATTTACCTATGGAGGCTAATAGCGTTCTAAGAAACCAATCATTATAGACATGGTCATCGAATGTAGGATCTCTACACATGCTCCTCTTTCTAAATTGTTCTTGTACATGGTCAGAAAGGCAAGTGGCAGAAGTTTAATGGAATGTGGTCAAAAACTCTGTACCAATATCATTATAGAGGTGTAATTGGAAATATGCCATAAATTCTTTAGCAAGAGTCACAAAAGTGGAATGAGATGTGGTGGGTTGGTGAATGTACCACTTTTCAACATCTCCACTGAGAATACATTGGAATAACCAAATACATATGGATTGATCGGTGATGGAGTTTGATTAACACCACATGTGAAAGGAACAAATGTGATTGATAGGGTCTTCTCCACTATTTCCTTAAAATTTAGGAATGTAAAAATGAATTTTGGTTGGCATAGTTAGCCTACCAGCATCATGGAGAATGGGATCGTTGATTAAATTTTTAAAATCTGGGAGACTTAGAGCAACCAAAAAAGGGAGTAATGGAGTGGTAGTGACCGTAGCTGAATGGATCTGCTAGTGGCAGTGCCCGGGTTGGGACCCAGGATACCACCTTGGGGTCCTAGACCTACATTTCTGCCAGACATGGTGGTGATACGAGGATGAGAGGATGCAAAATCAAATTAAGAACTAATGAATCGAAATAATCTGAGTCGTAAGAGGGAATTTATGGAGGAATGGGACGATTAATTCTAACCCGATGCGTTGGAGAAATATGTCCTAACGGAAACTGAGGATTGAGACATCAAATTCTCCATGAAAAACATCTTGGGGGAAAAATGATGTCAAGACGTAGATGACACTAAAGTCTAGAGAATGATAGAAACATAAGTGTAACAAACAACAAGCAAAAATCTAGTGCAATGATTCCAAGTGTAAAATAACCATTCTATGAACTACTCTAATGTAAGCAAGCATGTCCTATCAAAAGAAAAATTACCTCTAGCCTAAAGGTGATCTAAATCCTCAGAAAAACCTAGATTCTATTTTTTTAGATGGCCTTTCACCCAGAAAGGTAGGGTAGAGAACCAAATTCTTCCCACAACCAATCCTATAAGGATTTTTCCTAAGATTGGCCATAAATGTTACCTTCATCCCATGGAGGTGGTGGAGTCTTGAGCTTATTGGTAAATCATACAACACATGTAATTCCCTAATACGAGTTGGGTAGCCCCGAGGAGAATCACTCACATGATGTCCTAGACTAAACCCCTCTGAAATGGGTTTCAGACGCACTCTAGCTTTGACTGCACGATGGTGAATGATTTGAATCTCCCTATTAACTCAAATTTCTATGTATCAATATATGCAATCGATTGGTGTTATTGGAATCCTATCCCATTGTTCCTAAAACTAACTACAAAGATTGTTTGGCCTTAATGCCCAAGTGGGCTTAATCTATGTGAGTTAGATTTATTAAGTGTTGTGTTTAATTCTTGGCTTGGTGGCTTGAACCAAGATCTATTTCATTTTAGGTGTGAGTGTGTTAAAATAAGTGTGTATTTTGGATGAGTTAATTAAGAATTTTTTATGATGATGCCAATGTGCTACTAAAATAAAATTTTGAAAACTGTAAAAGAAGCAGAAATAATGACAATAAAATAAAGAGTAAATTAATCATAAACCCCACTAAAACAAGCCTCTCAAACAATGTAAACAGAAGAGTAAAACAAGATGCTCAAAACATCCTAAAATGGTCACAATATCTAATGTCTATGGGACTCAGATCAAATGACTCTATACTGCTAAAAATGGTGCAGAAACAGCAAGAAACTATAGGGCAAAAAAGCTACAAAAAATAGGACAAAAGATTTAGAACCTAGGGCAAACAATGGGACCGTAAGGGGGAAGGCCAAAAAAAACTCAAGAGGGAGGTATGGATGTTAAACAAACTATCTTAAAGGTCTGCAAAAGAATGGATGAGACCCTGAAACAATGGCTGAAAACACTAAAAATCTCAAACTACATACTCAGCTGAACTCCTCCAAAAAAGGTATAAGTGTATTGAAACCCTAGGTGGCTTGTTTCTACTTAAAATATACTAACTGAGCATATATAAGCTTAACATGAGATGAAACAGAGGTCAAACAACCCAAAACAGTGCTCTTGGAAAATCCTGAAATTTTCAGAAAAAATCGTGAAAAAATTATGAATGCCAGGTTCCGACTTGAAACAAGAGGATAGTGTAGTTTTTGGGCCAAAAAGAGTGATCTGGAGGAGAAAATGCAGGTTTGGTGCTGAAAATGTGATCTCCCCTCCTTGACACTCGAGCAGTAGCTTCCGTCAAATTTGTCGTCTCCTATGCGACTGGTTCATGTGACCTACGGAAAACACTAGAAAAATCCGAGAATTTGGAATTCTAACTAAAGAAGGCCATAAACGCTGAAAATAAACATCAAGATATTGAAAAATAGCTAAAGAAAAACCCTGATTGTTGAAGTTGTTGATCACTCGGGAATCTAAATTACACCAGCAGAGTCACCATTTGTTCGTGAAATCTTTTGATAAGTGTACCAAAAAGACCTTACTTAAGCCACGAGTGATTAATGGCCCTAAAAACAAATATGTCCATCTAATTCTTTAGATCTACAATAAAAATTTATAAGAAACCTACAAAATAATAGATCTATGTAGCAAAAGACATTAAAGAGAAAAATATTTAAGTGATGTAAAACCCCATAGCATAGACAAAGAAATTTAAAATAATCAATGATAAATTATGATTTTTTTACACCTGGTGAAGGAGACACATATGATGGCTATAGGTCCCCCTAAAAAGGGATGGGTACTTTTGGTTGTTCTTTATGCTTCATTATTCTGGATCTTTCTTTCTCTTTGATATGTGAAACTGAAAACGTGTGTTCAAGTTAGATGGGAGCTTGAATGCAAAAGGAATATAATAATCATGATGATAGTGATCGTGGTGAGAAATGGATGGAATCCCCTCTTATTTATAATAAAATATTGGGTTATTCTCGAAAATGGAAAATAATAAAATATTATTAACCACAATCTAGATGTAACTGCTTGGAATAGTTTATTATATGTTTTGGAGGGAAAATATATTTAAATTGGTTAAATACCTTTATTTAGAAATAATAAACAAACAAATGATTTATTTATTATTTCAAGGGAGTGGTTAAGGAATAATAAACAAATAATTATTTGTTTAATCACTCCTAAGTGATTTAGTAAAATTTGACAAGGAATATTAACAAAATAATGATTTAATTAATTATTCCAAGAGAAAATTCAAATAAACAATGATTTATTTTTAACTATTTCTCATGATTGGGTCAAATGTGATAAGGAATATTAATTAAACAATTATTTTATTAATTATTCCTAGAGGAAAATAAAATAAATAATGGTTTATTGAATTATTCCTCATTAGGTTTCTTGTTTTAATTAGAAATAACCTAATAAAATATGGCTTATCAAGTTATTTCCTGTAATGAAAGAAATTTTACAATGGTAAAATTTGTCTTACATGGTGTATTTCGATCCACTTAGTTAGATATAGCTAAGTGATCATTTTTTGGTTATAACACCAAGAGTATGAGAGAGAGAATATAAGATAGCTCCACCATATTACTGACAAAAAGGTTACCAATTGTTCCTCAAAATCATTTTTATCAATGAGGCCTTAATTTTCTTGAGTTTCCATTATCTTCCTTCATTTCCCTTCTCACATGCAACATGTGACCTTTCAACTCTCTTTTCTCTTATTTTCATTTATTTTCATAAATAAAATTCCAATAATGCCTCTTTTCCTTCCCAAAGCCTTTTCTATTTCCTTTTCTAATTTTCTTTAGCCATAATAAACCAAATTAACACCTGCTAGGATGTTTTTTCCCACCATTTAGCTTGGAATATGTTCCCCATGACCTTGGTCTTATATTTTTTTGCCTAGATTTTTAACTAGGGCTGTTACATTTCTAAAATATAGAAAATAACTATGATTCCCATGAGAGGGGTTTCTTTGATTTGGTAGACTCGAGAAATGTTTTAATTATTCTCAACCTAATATCTACTAAGGATGTTGTTCCATGGTCAATTAATTGATTTTATAAATTCACAAAAAAATAAATCAAAAAGGGGTAACTAGGAAAAATGCTTTACCAAGTCACCATGAACTGCAATATACACATTGGAGAACCATGGAATTAACTTATGTGTAGGAAATCTCCTAGAATGTTCTGTTCAGTGTATTAGAGTATACAAGACTGCTGAATTAGTTACCTATGGAAAGGATAGTAGCCTATAGGGGACTCCCAAAATATACTCGATGGTACGTGGGAGTACAATTCGTAGTAATGTTGTCTAATGCGTAACCATTCGATAAGATAATTCCCATATATTTTTCATGTGTGGAGTGTCATCCAATATACCCGAAGGTATGTAGAGTACGATCCTATACACTTACATACGTTGAACGAGATATCAGCCCCGGGATGCAACACTGAAAAAATTGACAGCTTCTACGTTTAATGACATCGAAACACGTCTCTAGCATAGAACTCTAAATGTTTGCGTTAATGTTAAAAATTCTCCTTAGGTTAATTTAGATGAATTTTAGAGATGATCTTGAATTAGATTTTAATTTGAAGGCTAAAAAATTGATGTCACCTAAACACACCTATGATGCAACTAATATGACAAAAATAACTCTTTTCATTTTTTATGAAAGCTATCTAGTGTAGGGAAGAGGTGAAAACAATGACACAACAATAAAATATGTAGCAAACAATAGATTCCTAACTATATCTCTCAATTTCACCATTCTAATTCAATTCAAAGCATTAAAATATGCCAAACCATGCAATGTAATCTATGCATAATTCCCCTGAAAACTATGCACAATTTCCTTTCCTGATGTGAAAATGAGAATTCTAACTATGCAAATGTGATATATGAAATTGAATTCTTCAAAACAAACAAAAGAGGATTCCAATGAAATCAAATGTAATCCGATATTTCATTAACAAAGAACTCAAGCCAAATTTTGGTGAATTTTTCAAAAATTAAAAGAGATGTAACTCGAAGGAGATTAACAAGCCCCTGCTCACGATTGAAGGGGAATTTTTTTTTTAAATGAGAGAAAAAATATGAAATTTCACACTAGGGAATTCAAATTTCACACAAAAAACCCTAGATGCAAATGCAAATATATTTTTCTTTTCAAACTACCTAATTTTTGAAAAAGAATAAAACCAAGATGTAAAGTTTAATCACTGATTCAAATAACATTTTTAGAATGAGGACTAGAACAACAATTTATCCAAGAAACCAATGGTAAAAAAAAATCAGTTTTCAAGCAACGAAATGATACGAAAAAAGGAAAATATTCAAACAAATCCTTACAAAAGGTACTATTAGCACTCTGCCAGATTCCCAAGGCTGAAGAAGGAATCCCAACAAAGGTAACCACAAGCCAAGCTTTTGACTTGGTAGTTAGCCCTACCAAGTCAGAGAGGGCTCTCTCCAAAAGGGTTACAGCTAGGAGGGTTGGAGAAATTAGGGTTTTTAGACTAGATATGGAGTGCAGAGAGTTTTTTTTATTTGATTTTCTTGGCGAAACACTGGATGAAGAAATCGAGTCAAGGAAATCTAGGTCAGGGAAAATGAGATAGGGTTGCAGGGATCACTAGGGAAAGGTTGGCACAAGGCTTATCATTTAAGAGGATTGTGATGGAATGGTGTTGAGACTGAAATAACGCTAGGAAGAGCATGGGATATGTATTCTTCTTAGACATATGAAAATGGACAAACTATGATCAATTCCCCAAAAGAGAGCATGTGCAAGCATGTTTTCTGATTATCAAACTTGAAAGAGATCATATCATATAGATGAAGAGAACATTAGGAGAATTTTGAGGTAAAAAATGGCCCTCCTAAGGAAAATATAAAATAAAAGTGGAAATAATAAAATAATATTTGTTTACATCATCAAATTTTAGAGGGAAAAAATAAAAAACTACTTTCTTAACTCGTATTTTCAACTTACCTCCCAAATTGTTTACTCAAATTTCGAGCAAGAGTACTCGCTGGATGCAAAATTTAATTCCTCATCCAATGAGTACCCATGTTGCATACTTTCGATGGATACTGCTACATGAAAAATGAGAAATACATGAAAAACGTGGTTACAATCACGGTTTTTCATGTATTTCTCATTTTTCATGTAGCAAGGTCCATCAAAAGTATGCAAAATGGGTACTCCTTGGTTGAGAAATTAATTTTTTCATCCAATGAGTACCCTGCTCAAAATTTGAGTAAAAAATCTAGGCGATAAGTTGAAAATAAGAGTTTAAAAAGTAGTTTTATTATTTTATTAATTTTTAATCTTTTTACCCTTTTACTTAAAAAATGGTGAATCATCCCCCATGGTCGAAATCATCATGTTGAATCCTATTGCTTCTTATAAAGTTTATTTTGGTTGTACATTTTTCTTAGGAGGCCCATTTTAGACCTCAAAATTATTATAATGCATGAATACAATACATTCTAACATATGAAACTAAAGAAAATATAATGATAGACATTAATACCACAAGTATCCCATAAAATAGCTCCAACTCCTCTTTATTATCTGGCCAAACTGAGTACTATAGTTCCTTGATTACAAAACTAACATCCAAACTGATTCCAACCCTTGCTAAGAGTGAAGAAAGGGAAGATATAGACATCAAAAAAACCTTCACTCATCCTCAGGGGTCGAATCCATGAGGTGAGGAAGGAATCCACAAAAATCTAAACTAATAGTTGAAGTGTAGGATGGTCCAAGTGACTCACTCCTCATTACATTCAAGCTCATTCATCTTTGACTAAACGATAATTTTACCTGATGAATCTACCCCTAGGTAACTTATCCTTTACATAATTACATTTACCATGATGAATTACATTGATAGTAAAATAATTTCTTGAGGTAAAACCAAAAATTACAGTGAAAAGCGAAAAAAATGAGTAAACTGGCATAAGCGCCACTTTCCTGTGATAATCACCCTTGTTGTGTCATAAGCGCCCTTGTTGTGTCATAAGTGCCCTCCATGTTCAAGGCCACTTTTGGAGGCCTTCCTGGTATCCAAATTGGGCCCAAGATAGCTTGTTGGAAATATTTTCTTGTCATCTTTCTGACTATGCCTCCAATTCTGAAAACAATGCTGATTGGACCCCTCAAAAATGAAATCTACCAAGACTGCTATAATCGCAGCACCTAGACAAAAACAGGGGCAGAAACATGTTTTTTTGGTGGTTTTTCTTCCTTTTTCACATCTTGAAACTATAAATCAAGCTTGGAAAAGTGGTTTTTCTAGATGTATATGTCCTTAGAAATCTCATTGTGGTTTTATTTCTCTCAAAAAGTGCCCCAAACGTAAGCACAATGCCAAGGGCATTGCGCTTATGGCCATTTTTATGGTATTTTCATTTGCAGAAAAACACAGTAATGTATAGCTTTGAAAAAAATGTTGAAAATTGCCTCAAAATTTGTGGAAAGGGTGTCAATGATATGGCTAGGCTTGGAGTGAAGCCTCAGCAATTATTTCCAACGTGTCTTTCTCCTTTTGATGAGTGAGAGCTTCAATTTTGGCATTGGCTCTTTTGAGCTTGGCCAATGCAATTTTATCCTTACGTCCCTGATGTTTGACTTTCCTCCTCAACAAGTCATTATCCTTATTTTCCTTTTCTAACAACTTCTCTAAGTGTTTATTGGCTCTATCAATCCATGGCTCTCTTTTCTTATTGATCTCTATAGTAAGCTACTCATTTAGGGTTAGTTGATTAGCAAGCTCAACTTCCCTTTGCCTTTCTAGAGCTAGAGCTCTTTCCAACCCTCTAGTTCTAGGTATTCTTCTTGGTACCTGTTCATCTATTTCATCAATGTCACCATACCTACCATAGGCCTCATCAAGTTTCACTTTGGCCTTTACTGCATCCCTTTGAGCAGTGATGTAACTCACCTCATCAATGAACTGTTTAGTCTTTAAATTTTTTTTTCTTGCTCAAGGAAATTTATAACATATTTAGCTCTGTTAAGGTTAGTTTGGAGGTCTCTGATTTTTTCATCCTTACGTTTGATGGACATGTTAATGATCTGGCAGTCATAATTATCACCTAGGTCAACCAACTCAAACTCGTGCTCAGTCTCATGGAGGTTTTCATCATGTTTCACCTATGGCTCGGTTTCTATCTCAATCAAATTTCCTTTAACTTTGTCTACATGTTTTGCTAATCTATAAGACATTTCCCTTCCCACTATGTGTGGATAAAACACATTCCTGCGGCCTCTCTAGTAGGTTTTTGACAATTGCTCAACCTCAACCATACTAGCCCTCTCTGCCTCATATATCTCATTTCTAATAGGGGATTCTCAGTGTGGGATGAAGATAATGGTAGTGAAGTGGATGAAGAGGACTGATATGATGATGGTGAATGTATATTAGGTTGAAATGGAGGGATGGAACTGGATGGATGAGATGATGAAGGCAGATTTTGAGCATGCTGAGTAGGAGGATCTCTGAAGATATCATGGGCTATGAAGGTATCCCATGAAATTTTGAACTCATTAAGATGGTAAAGGACAATGATTTTGATAAGGGAATGATGGAAAATACTTTTCATTTGGTGTTCATACTCCCTTTTCTAAGCAACAAAAGCCATTTTTTCAACACTCCAGGAAAGGTAGTAAGGTATATTGAGCATCCTTACCCTAGTGAAACTCATTAGGAGCCGGATGTGATAGGTATACAGCCTTGAGAATCTACCTTCACATGTAAGAACTTCATGATTATCTTCATCATGGGTGCAAATATGTCGAGGAGGTAGGAAAAAGGAAACATCCTCTTTTTCTCATTCTTGTATCTAGGTTTTAAAAAGGGCTCAAAGTGTTCATTTTCAAAATCACTCCTTTTGAACCACCTTTCCCCAACATTTGGGATCCTTGTGGCAGCTGAAATGATGGCAGTTGAGACAGTAAAGGTGACACCAGCTAGGGTAACCTTTTTGTTATGAAGTTTATATATGAAGGCCTAGTTAACATGGAATGATGTTTAACCGTCTAAATTTGTTCATAGAAATCATCACAACCAACATGTTTGAAGCATGCCACTATCATTGGAGAAGCCAAAAGTTCCCTAGTGCTGAGAGGTTCATGTATGAAAATCATAACCCCTTTATGTGGACTCTTTGCCTCTGTTTCCTCTTCCTCACTATGTGATCTGTTATGTTCTCCTTCTATTTCCATGGTGTGCTTGTGTTCAAACCCTAGGGAAATAGCTCATATTGTGGAAGGTGAATTTGGGGATAGGATATGGGGAAAGGGAATTTTATTGGAAACAGTGTTTAGGGATATGAGGAATGGGGAAGGGAAAAGGAGTGAAAGAGTGATGGGAATTGGGATTTAGGAGCCTAGGTAAAAATATCACCTAGGACCTAGGGTTTTGGGAATTAGTAGATTAGGGATAGGAATTACGATAACAGGGATTTGGGAATGAATTTTAACAATTTAGGGATGGTGTTGAGTGTAAGGGAAATGGGATTTTGGGAATTATGAGGGTAATGTATAAAAAATAAGGTTCAAATTCAAGAAGACACAAATTTTATCTTAACAAATTCACACATTAAAAATGACTTTGATGAACATGAGAATGATGTAAAAGTCACTTACTTTCTTGATTGGACGTGTGAAGAATGATTTTTGAAGTCTAGGGGCAATTTTTTGCAACTTTGATGAGTTTCTGATCCTTTATGGGTTTGCATGCAACACTAATAGGATAAGTGCAACACCAAGAGCATAAGCGCAACACTAAGACAATAAGCGCAACACTAAGAGGATAAGCACCCTTCTGCTCTATTTTTCTCATTTTTTCTCAAAAAATCACAAATTTCGCTCTCCTCAATTATTTGTGTGATGAAATAAGAGGGAAATGAATTTTAATTTGATGTCTATGAGTCTTAAATTCGTAATTGATTTTAGATTTAGATACAAAAACCCACTTTTCATATGTTTTCCTCACTTTTTGACATTTTCTTCTTTGCAAGATGAAGTTGCTGGAGTTTGACACTTGTCAGTTTGATTTAGTGGTGATGTTCAGTTTGGAATGCAAGTTGGAGTTGACAGCTTTTAGGGAAATTACTTATTACATATAAGAATCATAAAATTACATAAAAATGAAACAAAGAAAAACTATGTTTTTGAAAATAATTACATTTGAATATGAAAATCATACTAGAAACCATAATTACAATATTAAATATCATATTTACATGATGATAATGCTTTGCAGATGATAATGAAATTTTTATTGAATCACTCTCACACCTTTTTCTTACCTTATTGAGATGACATGGTGCATTTTTGGACCTTGAAAAATGAAACCTAATGACCTAATGAGACCTTGAATGACTTGACTACATAGTTGAATTTGACTGAGATAAGACATATGAAATCAGTTTTTTGAAAAAAAAATTATACTGAGCAAGCCATGAAAGTGGGCTAGAAAATGAGAATTTGTGAGGGAGAGTGAGATTTCGAGACTAAGGCTACCATTAGTGAATCAATTTTTTACATGACCTAATGGAATGATTAAATTTTTTTGAATGGGGCACCTAAAGTGAATATGAAAAGAGTGATTTTGAGCACTGATGGAAAAATTCATATTTTGACACTAACATCAGCCTTATTGGGGATGGAAACTCCTTGGAGGTGTCAAGAACACTATAGAACAAGTTCCTAACCATTGGGTCAATAAAGTCAAAAAATAAAACTGAAAAACATGACTAAATGATGACAACTCAATGAGACAAACTGACTTTGAAACTAACTGAACTTGACTGAATAATGACTCAAAACTTAACTTAATTTTCTGAAAACTAAAATTGGAAATGGTAGAAACTCAATGAAGCTCCATGGCCTTCACTTTGGGCTCTGAACTCTAGTGATTTTCGACTTCACACTTGCAGAAAAATAAATGAAAATGCTGAAATATGCTTACTCTTATGAGCTTATTAATCACACCCTTTCCTATTCTAACTACTAGAAATGACTGCTAAATCAGGTAAAGGAAAAATTACAATGAAGCCAATCAAGTAGCTAAATACATGATTGCCCTCTGGTTACACTGTCTACAAAAATCTTGAATATTGGCAACTCAACATACAACTAAAGCTAAAAACCATGATCCAAAACAAGACAACCAACCTGATCTAATGACTGTAGCAAACTGGAAAAAGGATCTTGAAAAGCATGTGAAAATAACAGATCTTGATGATTAGTAGGAAAATCAGGAGAGCCGTCAATTTGAATTATTTCCTATTTATGAGCCAGAGGCAACACATCAGCGTGATCCTCTACTTTTTTCCCTTCTTCAAACATTGCTGGTTGTTCTTGTTGACTGTTCTCCAACTCAAAATCATCCTCATATGACAAGGCAACCAAGTTGTCATTTTTCTTATCACACTGATCAATCATAAGAGGGAAAACTTCACATTGTCCTTGAAACTGAAAACTAACATTCCGATCATTTACCATATAATTATACAAAGAATATTTTCCACTTACTTGAACAAGTACTTATCTTGTTTTCAGAAAAGGATTGGATTTCCTCCTCCTGAAGACTTTGTTCTGATGGGATGTGAACACTTAGGTCAATAATTGTGTTTTCTTCATTTGAGGTGATCTCAAAAATCGAGCTCTCATTCATGGGATCTGGAAAAAAATACTCTTCATCATCACAATCTGAATCTATATTTGGATCAAACAGCTTGACTTTACGACAATATGAAATTGGAACTTTATTTTCCTGCATACCATCTTTTGCTAAGCAGATCTGAAATAAGACGTTTTCTTCCATCATTTTCAACTGTACAAAGATCTTCATCGTGCTACAAAATTTCCTAAGCATCTTGATAAGTATCCTCTAATATTTCTTTATGTTGCTAAAATGGATTTTCATACAGGGCTTCCATGATCTCATCGTCCATAAATTCATCATCTTCATAAACTTTCTCAATATTTTCAATAAAAGTATCAACATGTTTACAATAGTTCTGAATTAATATTAAGGATGGACAAGATTGTTTATACCTTTCAAATAACATGGTATGAAAATCCTTTAAACAATAAATACAAGCCCACAAAAAACTTTCATACCAAGATCAGGCTTCACATTCCATAGTGGCCATGATTATCTACATCAAGTAGTCTTCAGGAAAATCAATCTTTAATCTATACACATGCATGTGAAATCTCACCAAATGAAGAGTAGCTTCATTACCTTTCACATTTTTGAATTTTGGAAGATGTGTCATCCAATTAACCCGAGGCATGTTGTTTGGAAAACTTGGTTTGTGACCTTGGCTCATGGGAGAATACCTTCGAGAAATTGAATCCATTTTGACAACAATGAAGTCACCAAGAATTTATTTAGACTACTGGTTCTTGAAGTGTGGAGTAGCCATGAGAATTCCAAACCTTGGGATTTTTCGACACTGGAGTTGCCAGGTGAATGATGCACAACCTTCATGTTCATGGTTGTTGTTCACCATGAAAAATTAGATCTGATATTTGTTGTTCTTTCCCAAGGAATATTTTTCTTTTCGCCTCCTTGGCAATAATGCCAGAATGTTATCACTCTGCCATATTCTCGAGGCTGAAGAAGGAATCCCAATAGAGGTAACCACAAACCAAGATTTTGACTTGGTAACTAGCCCTACCAAGTCGGAGAGGGATCTCTCCAAAAGGGTTACATCCAGTAGGGCTAGAGAAATTAGGGTTTTTAGGCTAGATATATAGTGCAAGGGGTTGTTTTGATTTGGTTGGGGAATCACTAGATGAAGAAATTAGGTCAAGGAAATCTAGGTCAGGGAAAATGAGATAGGGTTGCAGGGATCAATGGGGCAAGGTAAGCACAAGGATTATCACTTGAAGAGGATTGTGATGGAAACGTGTTGAGACTAAAAGAAATATAGGAAGAGCATAGGATATGTATTCTTCTTAGACAGATGAAAATGGAAAAATTATGATCAATTCCCCAAAAAAGAGCATGTGCAAGCATGTATTCTGATTATCAAACTTGAAAGAGATCATATCATAGAGATGAATTGACCATTAATACAATAAATTAACATATGAAACTGAAGAAAGACAATGATAGACATAAATACCACAAGTATCCCATAAAATAGCCACAAATCCTCTTTATTTGCTGGCCAAACTGAGTACAATAGTTCCTTGATTACAAAACTAACATCCAAACTGATTCCAAACCTTGCTAAGAGTGAAGAAAGGGAAGATATAGACATCAAAACAACCTTCACTCATCCTCAAGGGTCAAATCCATGAGGTGAGGAAGGAATGCACAAAAATCTAAACCGATATCTGAAGTGTAGGATGGTCCAAGTGACTCACTCCTCATTACATTCAAACTTATTCATCTTTGACTAAAGGATAAGTTTACCCAATGAATCTACCCCTAGGTAACTTATCTTTTACATAATTAAATTTACCATGATGAATTACATTGATAGTAAAATAATTTCTTGAGGTAAAACAAAAAATTACAATGAAAACCCAAAAAAAATGAGTAAACTGGCATAAGCGTCATTTTCCTGTCATAAGTGCCCTTTTTGTGTCTTAAGTGCCCTCCATGTTCAAGAAAACTTTTGGAGGCCTTCATAGTGTCCAAATTGGGCCTAGGATAGCTTGTTGGAAATATTCTCATGTCCTCCTTCTGAATATGCCTCCAGTTCTAAAAATGGTGGTGATCTGACAACTCAAAAATGTAATCTCCCAAGACTGGTATAAGAACAGTGCCTACGCAAAAATAGGGGCAAAAACATGTTTTTTTGGTGTTTTTTTTCCTTTTTCACCTCCTAAAACTACAAATCAAGCTTGGAAAAGTGATTTTTATAGATTTATTTGTCATTAAAAATCTCATAGTTGTTTCATCTCTCTCAAAAATTTCCCCAAACATAAGCGCAACGCCAAGGGCGCTGCGCTTATGACCATTTTTTTGATATTTGCATTTGCAGAAAAACATAGTCATGTACAACTTTGACAAAAATGTTGCAACTTTCTTCAAAATTTGTGGAAAGGGTTCTGATGAGGTGGCTAGGCTTGGAGTGAAGCCTTAACAAGTATTTCCAACTTGTCCTTCTCCTTTTGATGAGTGAGAGCTTCAATTTTGGCATTGGTTCTTTTGAACATGGCCAATGCGATTCTCTCCTTCCACGCCTGATGTTTGAATTTCCTCCTCAACAAGCCATTATCCTTATTTTCCTTTGCTAGTAGCTTCTCTAAGTGTTGATTGGCTCTATCAATCCATGGCTCCATGTTCTTATTGATATCTATAGTAATTTGTTCATTTAGTGTTAGATGATCAATAAGCTCAACTTCCCTTTTACTTTCTAGATCTAGAGCTCTTTCCAGAACTCTAGTTCTAGGTCTTCTTCTTGGTACAAGTTCATCTGTTTCATCAATGTCACCATACCTACCATAGGTCTCATCAAGTTTCACTTTGGCCTTTACTGCCTCCCTTTGAGCAGTGATGTAATTCACCTCATCAATGAACTATTTAGTCTTTCATTATTTGTTATCTTGCTCAAGCAAATTTATAACATATTTGGCTCTGTCAAGGTTGGTTTGGAGGTCTCTTATTTTTGAATCCTTGCCTTTGATGGCCATGTTAATGATCTGGCTGTCATCATAATCACCTAGGTCACCCGACTCAAAATTATGCTCAGTATCATGTAGGTTTTCATCATGTTTCACCTCTGGCTGAGTTTTCGTCTCAATCAACTTTCCTTTACCATTTTCCACCTATTTTTCTGATGTAGAAGACATGGCCCATCTCACTATGTGTGAAGCAAACACATGCTTGTGGCCTCTCTGGTAGGTTTTTGAAAATGGTTCAACCTCAACAATACTAGCCCTCTCTGCCTCATATATATCATTTCTGATAGGGGATTCAGTCTCAGTGTGGGATGAAGATAATGGTGGTGAAGTGGATGAAGAGGATTGATATGATGATAGTGAATGTACAGTACACTGAGATGGAGGGATGGCAGTGGATGGCTGAGATGATGAAGGAAGATTTTGAGCATGCTAAGTAGGAGGATCTCTCAAGATATCATGGTCTATGTAGGTATCCCATGCAATTTTGAGCTCATTGAGATGGTAAAGGACAATAAAAGCCATATTTTCCGAGCAATAAAATCCATATTTTCAACGCTCTGGAAAAAGTAGTAAGTTATATTGAGCATCCTTACCCTAGTGAAATTCATTAGGAGCCAGATGTGATAGGTATATGGACTTGAGACTCTACCTTCACGTGTAAAGTACTTCATGATTATCTTCATCATGGGTGCAAATCTATCTAGGAGGTAGGAAAAAAGAAACATCCTATTTTTCTCATTCTTGTATCTAGGTTTTAAAAAGGGCTCAAAGTGTTGATTTTCCAAATCACTCTTCTTAAACCACCTTTACCCAACATTTGGGATCCCTGTGGCAGCTGAAATTATTTCATTTGAGACAGAAAAGGTGACACCAGCTAGGGTAACCTGGTTGTTATGGAATTTAGATATGAAGAGCCCAGTTAACATGGAATTATGTTGAACCCTATGAATTTTTTCACAGAAATCATCACAACCAACATGTTTGAAGCATGTCACTGTCATTGGAGAAGCCAAAAGTTCCCTACTGTTGATAGTTTTATGTCTGAATATCCTGCCCCCTTTATGTGGTCTGCTAGCCTCTGTTTCCTCTTACTCACTAAGTGATCCGTTATGTTCTCCTTCTGCTTCCATGGTGTGTTTGTGTTCAAACCCTAGGGAAGTAGGTCATAATGTGAAAGGTGAATTTGGGGATAGGATATGGGGAAAGGGAATTTTATGGGAAATTCTATTTAGGGATATGAGGAATGGGGAAGGGAAATGGAGTGAAAAAGTGATGGGAATTGGGATTTAGGAGCCTAGGTCAAAATAGCACCTAGGGCTTATGGTTTTTGGAATTAGTAGATTGGGGATAGGGATTATGATAACAGGGATTTGGGAATGAATTTTAAAAATGTAGAGATGGTATTGAGTGTAAGAGAAATGGGATTTTGGGAATTATGAGTGCAAGGGAGAAAAAATAGGGTTTCACATTCAAGAAGACACCAAATTTTCTTTTAACCAGCTCAGAAATTCAAAATGACTTTGATGAAGAGGAGAATGATGTAAAAGTCACTTGCTTTATTGGAAGTGTGAAGAATGATTGCTGAAGCTTGGGGGTGATTTTTTGAAAATTAGAGGAGTTTCTAATCCTTTCTAGTTATACGTGCAACACTAATAGGATAAGCTTTGTGCCAAGAGCATAAGCACAGCGCCAAGAGCATAAGCGCATCGCTAATAGGATAAGCACAAAGCTAAGAGGATAAGCATAGCGCTAAGAGTATAAGTGCCCTTCTGCTCTCTTTTTCTCAGAACGCTCTCCTCAGTTGTTTACTTGATGAAATAAGAGCGAAATGAATTTGAATTTGATGTCTAGGAGTCTTAAATACTTAAGTGATTTTAGATTTAGATCCAAAAAGCCACTTTTCCTATGTTTTTTATCACTTTTTGAAAGCATGCAGAATATGCTTTTTCTTTGACTTTTTCTTCTTTGCAGGATGAAGTTGTTGGAGTTTGACACTTGTCACTTTGATTTAGTGGTGATCTTCAGTTAGGCATGGAATTTTTAGTTGAAATATTTTAGGGAAGTTACTTATTACATATAAGAAGCATAAAATTACATAAAAAATGAAATAAAATAAAAAAAACTCTATTTTTTAAAAATAATTAGATTTGAGTATGAAAATCATACAAGAAACCATAATTACAACTTTAAAATATCATATTTACATGCTGATAATGCTCTGCAGATGATAATGAAATGTTTATTGAATCACTCTCACACCTTTTTCTGACCTTATTGAGATGACATGGTGCATTTTTGGACCTTGAAAAATGAAACCTAATGACCTAATGAGACCTTGAATGACCTGACTCCATAGTTGACTTTGACTGAGATAGGACATAGTGAAATTAGCTTTTCAAAATTGTTTTTATGCTTAGCAAGACATGAAGGTGGGCCAAAAAATGAGAATTTGTGAGGGAGAGTTAGATTTTGAGACTATGACTACCATCAGTGAATCAATTTTTTAAATGACCTAATGGAATGATTAAAAAAAAATTAATGGGACACCTAAAATGAGTATGAAAAGAGTGATTTTGATCAGTGATGGAAGAATGCATATTCTAATAGTAACATGTATACAAACAAAATAAAACCAAATGGAGGCTTCAGAGGGACCACAAGACACTCAAATACACAAGGAAGGGAAGCTAGAACAAGGTTGATCAGGGAGAGAATCAAGACAAAGGAAAATTCATGCATGAACAAGGGCCAATCCATGCATAAACCTTTATGCCATTATGCTTGAATTTCCATGAACCATCAATCTGAAAAATGTATGGATGGCTTGGCCTAGAAAAATAGAAAGACAAAGTAGCTATTTTTTCCCTTAAAGCAAATATATATTGGGATGAATCATACCTGTGATCCAACATATTTTTCACTCCTTTATTTTCTTGAATTCCCCAATCGTATATGTCATCGCCAACATTATAACTTGCAAAATCAGACAACACATGCCAACGATCTATGATATCTATGTATCATCATCTAAATATTTCATTCAATGGATCAACATGACATTGAAATATATGAAATTATAAAATAGCATATACTATAACAAATAATTGTTTGCATTAATATAAATGGAAGGAGTTGCAACCAGAAATAGGAGTTGATTTTTTAGAAGAGGTCCTCCAAGTTTACTTGTTCCTTCTTTGTCAAAAAGTGCACCTCTAATCACCCTAAGACATGGAATGTTAAATCTTTACAAAAAGAGAATGAGGGTATAATTATATCTCCAAAAGCCAACCCATAGCTTGTGGATGGCCACAAATATATAGAATAGGAAGCTTAGTTTGGAGTTCTTATCCATTTATCAATCTAGGGCCTAATATCCACTCTTGATGGGAGGATGGGATCCAAGGATAAGGGATGGAAACTCAAAGGTAGGATAGGATAGGATTTGAATGTTTTATTTGAGTTAAATGGTTGTAACAAATTCTAGAATTTTCTGGAAAAAGAGGCTTCATAACTTTCTTTCTTTTTCCCAAATTTTTAGAAACAATGCAAATTCATAGTGGAGAAACCAGTAGGTGATTAAGTAGGCCATAGTTGATCAAATTGTAGGTGAACGTTGTGTATTAGGAGGCCAAGGAGAATTGGTCCCATACATGACTGAAACAAAGCAGTTTCAAGAATAAACTATGGGATATGAGAGTGTCATTCACGGGGCTTTGTGCCATGATGATGTAAAGGGGTAAAAGGTTGTTGATTGATCTAGTTTGTAGTCGATATGTGACAAAATGGCCTATAAAAGTCTGCATATGAGTTAGTTTTAGAGGTCTGAAACACTTAGGTTTGGGCCCAACCCATAGGCTTTAGACCCTCTCCTATATTTATTTTTTGTTCTTGTTTCAAATAATTGCAACTTTTTCCTTGTTTCAATAGAAATTATATCAACATAAATTGTAATTCCAGGCTTGCTTATCGCCTATCTTGTGGGAATAGTGATTGGAAAGATCAAAAATAACAACTCAAAAATTTTTGTTTATGATTTATTGGAAATTGATAAATGTTAGTTGCAATATTGTTTCATGGCCCTTTTCAGAAACTTTAAAGTTGATATCATTATTTTGGAAATTAGGTTAGTGTTGTAGTATAGAATAGACCTCAATAAAATTCAACTCATTGTTTCCATGATAATTTATCTCATTGTGTTATTGGTCATTTGATTGATGTATTTTACTAGTTGTAGGGACTATTTTGATTTGTAGGGGTAGGCACACCTATCCACATCCACTTAGACCATCTCATCTTCCTCCTACGAACCTCGCCTTCCTTCCTAATTTTGTCTCTGAATTCATTATATTAGGGTAAAGGAAGGGCACTGTGGACATCAATTTTAGTGCAGGATAGGCCTCCAAGAGGCACTAGGCTTTGCCAAGGATATCCCACACCATTCATTCACCTCCTCCTACCTTCATCCACCTTCCTATACCTCCAAGTCACCATTTTTGTCCTTAAAGATCTCTTGAACCTCCTCCTATAGCAGCCCTATAGCATTGATTTCCTTAACCAATTTCTCTCCATACTTTTACCATGGCATAGTAAAGTTGAATAATGGCCTCCACACTATGATTTGGTGCTTATGGAAGATTTTAGGACCACTCCAACCTCATACTTTCATCACAACAAGCATTAGATACAAAATAGAGTTAGAATTAGTATTTTTCTTTGTAGATATGTTAAAGATTAGACTCCTCATTTTCAAGAAAGTGTGAGTAGATACATGATACATGAAAATTAGGGTATTAATTCAAATCAAGTGTGCAAGTAGAGTAGAATTATTTATTTCTACAAATATATTAGCTCGTTTCCCCATGAAATTTCAATTAGCATTTATATTTGATTAATGGAATTTTCACCTTTGTAGTTAGAATCATGTTCATTTATGCTTTCATAAGAAGTCTTCATTATAATTAGTTAGAGGAGTGGTCTCTACACACCTTGATCTTATTTTATGAATAGAAGTAACATGAGTATAGCTTAACCTATTGTGCATATAGCACTATCACCACTAAATTTGTAGGAACCCCCGGTTGATAATTGAAGTTGAGAAGCCCTTTGGAGTTACAAAATCCTCAATGCAATACCAGGGCTCATCACCTATGTGCAGATGTAAAATCCATTTACCTTATTGTACTACATTGTTGGCATATTTCTCATAGAGAAGCCCATGGTGTCTAGTATATTTTTTCAAATTCACTATGTATGGGCTAAAGGATGTCATGCCATATCTTGTATATCATTGATGTAGCCCCACTACATTGGGTGGATGATGTGATCTTGGGTCATTAGATTCATTGGTTGGCGATAGTTTTTTAATAATGGAGTCATATGTACTTGTCACAACCATGTCTTTTTTCCATGTATCATTGTATATATATTGTACTTCATTGTAAATAATTTCTCAAAGACAGTTGGAGTCCTTATTCATGAGTAGTAGTCATCTCTTGCTTTTGGCAATGAGGCTTATTGCAGTGCCAGAAAATCTGTTGCTACAACTGCAGAGAGAATGTGATTGCAACTTCATTACATGTTTAGGGGGAGAATATTCAATTTTCAGTGATTTTATGGCATTGTATATAGACATGTTGGCGGTTGGTTTCCTTATTTTACATTCTTATATTACGGGAGAGAATTCTTTGGTTTGCATTGGCACGGTATTGAGTATGAAAAGGGGAGTACTTCTCTCATCCAACACATTATTAACATTGTCTTAAATGTTTGCATGGCCCTTTTCCATTGATGTCAAAGGGGTAGATAATTTGGATGGATAGAGTTCAACTTCAGAGTTGCTACCTCAAAGTTGGAGTGTGTATCTTGTTGACATCAATTCCAAAGGGGGATCTTGTTGGCATTGTAGTGTTGGAATTGATGTCAACATGGTCTTGGTGTTGTTCATCATATGTATTATGTGTACCTGATGATGATTACTGGTCCTCACAATGTGCGATGAGTGTTTGGCTTGTTAGTATTGGATGTTGGAATTGATGTCCACATACTTATGACATGACCTAGTGTAGAAATGGGAGGCTAAGTAGTGATGATGTTCGGAATGTTATGTTGAATATCCATAGGTTTATATTGCTACATATTTTGAATATGTTGATGATGCAGGTGGTTCTCACATTGTTGCTAAAGGTGTTACATATGCTTCTATATGTGTTGGAATCATTGGAGAAGTTTCTACATGAGTTTGAGGTACCTCTACCGGTGTTGGAGGTATTTGGATGATTGTAGGTATTTAAATGACTTGATGTTGTTGTTGCAAGTGTTGGAGATGTTGTTACATGTACTACATAAGTTTCTACAAGTGTTGGAGATGTTGTACAAGCTTCTAAAGAGTTGAGACACTAGATGGAGATCACTTGATGTATGTAATGTATTTATGAGTATGAATCCATGTTTTTAGTTTTATACATGTTGCTATGGTGTTAGTGTGTGTCAAGGTGTGTCTGGTATGTCATGATGTCCCTAACTTACTCTTGGATATCAGCTCCAAGTGATGGCTTAAGTAGATGAAAATTTTAATTTTTAAGGGATATACACAGGTTTACTTCACAAGAGTCATGTAAACCCAAGAATATATCCAGGTTCCCTTCACAAGGGTCACATACACATCCTGGAAGTTTTTTCCTCTGCATTCCATGTCCATCTTAGGTTAATTTGTGGTTTTCTGGCTTGTCTTGTTGGGAATTTTTCATGTAAAGGTTGGAAAAGGTCAAGGAGATTCTAGAAATTTATTAACATTGAAAATATATTTTGTGAAGTGGATAGAGGGGTTTGATCTAGTCAATGAGTTGAATCTATATCAAATCAAGTATATGAACAAAGATAGTGGAGATTAGTAATTCTTGGTAATTACTGAGTTGAGCACCCAATTTGATCTATTTAGTGAAGAAATATCAATCATAGTTCTGCTGATTCTCTTGATGTGATGAGAGAGAGTGAGAGTGGAGAAGATTTTTAAATCCGTGTGAAGGTTGTTTGATGCATATTTTCTAAAGCAGTTGCAAGTGTTGCAACAGTTTAGTGAAGCATGTTTTAGCCTAAAATTTGAAGAGAGAATGAGGAGATGAAGTGTATATTGATTGTAGATATTCTTGGTGTTTGGTATAAACTTATTTATTCACTAGTTTATTTCTTGTGTTTATCATTTATTTGTGAAAAAAATTTCTATTACAGTGAGGGTTTTGCTGATGAATTTTTAAGATTATTTTATGTAGCATTTGTGTTGATTCATTTTTATTTGGAGTTTTTATATGATTTGAAGAGATTTTTTTGTCATGTTCATGTTGAGTAGCTCTCGATTCTAGTCTGAAAATTATGAGAACCACATAGAAGAGTGGAGTTGGAGGACTTTGGTGAAATAAATATTAGTGAGAATTTTTCTCAATCCAGTGGTGTTTGGTGTAATGTCCCATAAGGGAGAATGAAGTAATACAAAAACACAATAGCTGGAAACTACAGCAATGAACAAGTAATCTAAATACATGATAAAAATGTATAGAATATCTGATCCATTTTATTATATAGGAGGTGGAATAAAAGTGCAATAGTGCTAAAAGTATGAGACACTGAAGCCAAAGAAGAAGACTAAAATGACCCTGAATTCCTCCCTCAAGAGGAACTGTGTAACTGTTGGACTACTGAAGGTTATATTGCGTTGTCCCTACTACAAATGTTGGGACTTAAACTTCCAGTTGAAAATAAAAGTGTAGATATGACAGTTCTAGAGCTTAGATGATGCCGGGATTTCAGATCCAAGCTCTATGATGAATACCCAAGATAACTCAGAAAGGATTTCCAAATATGACAATTTTGGAAAATCACCCTCTTAGGGCCTACAACATATGACTATGGGGTATACATATATGAAGCATGAACTGATCATAAGATGGCTAAAATATGATACAATTAGATCTATGATTGAAGGGTTGAGCCCTTCTTTAAATCCTCAAGCTAGAAACTCAAGATCGAGCTCCTCCTTCCTCCTCCACTGAATGCAGTTGTTGAATACACAAAAACTAAGTAAAACTGTGTTTTCAAGGACGGAGGCTCTATAGCGTGATGCTAGATGCTGCAATGAAGCTCAACAGTGATGGAAATAATCTACCCAAAGTGAGGAGGTGGTCTGTCACATGATTTCCAGCTTAAATACTGGAAACTTCCCTCCTCCAATAGATCTACAGGACTGGACTATGCAATCCTTTGGGGAATTGCTACTGCATTGAGGTGTGTAATGTTTTCATGAATTCCAGATATGAATATATTGCTCCTGGAAGACTGATCTTGAGGTATAGGGTGAAAGGATGAATCCTCCATTGGTTTCCTAGCTGAAATGCTAGAAACAACCTCCTCCTCTCAAACCCTCAAGCAAGAATACATAATTCCTGAGATTGAATGTGTTGTAGACAGGGGTTGAATGTGGCACCAATTCTTGATGATGTATGGGAGCTCAATAAAACCTTCCCATAGTAGGAAATCGAAGTCCCCCATGGATAAGGGTGGGATTTCCAATCGGAAATAACCGTGTTCTAAACAACACTGCAGACTTAGCTAAACAGTTGAAGCGTGCATAGAAATGTCAAATGAAAAATCCAGATCTAAATATATCAATAATAAAAATATAAAGTATGCCTTCTATTTCTGCCTTCATCTTCCTTATATGGTTTGTGATCCTTCCATATCCCTGTCCCACCTCATATTTGCGCTACAGATGTGGCTACTAGCCTCCATGAATACTGCGATGTCTCTCCATGTTCTCCACCATCTCTAGATTTAATTCCCACTCTCTCCATCATGTGTGCATTAGATGCACTAATTCCTCCACTATTTCATCATTAGTTCTCTATGTTATTACTTTTAATACACCATGATCTCATTTGGCTTCCTCCATGATCTCCATGATCCTATCATTAAGGTTGCATGATTTCCTTCATTAAGAAGTTGCTCAACTACTCCATAATGAAGATCTACTTCTAAATTATCCACATGCACATATAAAAAGTGGATTTTATTCATCTATGGGGTTTATGGGCCCCTCCACCCTCTTATTTACTTAATTAATTAAGAAAAGTAAGAACTCTAATATTTCAATTAACTAATGGAAAATTGGGAATATTACAGTCCTCCTTGCCAAAAATTTTCTTATCCTCAAGCAACTACAAAATTGGATGCTACAAAAATTCATCTCCCTCCAAATGGCATCCTTATATGGAAGACATCCCCATTTTCTCCAATGTGTTATGCATGCCCAGATCTAAAGTTTCCTCTCTATAATTTCTAGAATGACCTCCTAATGAAAAGTTAGATGCCTCTCCTCATCGATGAGTCTCCAAGTGGCAACCATATGTTGTCCAAGATCCTCCTCTATGCATGAGATACATAAAGTTAAGTGGTCTCTTCCCAAAGTGGAAATTCCCCCATCATAAACTATCTCTCCATCCCATGCTACATGAAGTAGATTGTATCTCTCCATGCTTCCATCCTTGGCCTTGTTGGCCATGTTGGATCCAAGAATCATCCTAACAATGTGAAAAATAAGAAGTAGAGACATATGGATCAACATGTACAATGTCAAACCATACTCTCTGAATAAAAACCAGAACAAAAAAGCCTTTTTCTTCCATTCCAAATCATCATTAAACCAAGTAAGAGATCCATACTCTCTCAAAAGAAGCCACCACAATAATGCCTCTTGCTTCCATGCCAAATCATCATCAATCCAAGTATGAGAGCCATAATCTCTCAAAACAATCCACTGGATCAATGCCTCTTGCTGCCACATCACATCATCATCATACCAAGTACAATGACCAAACTCTTTCAATAGAATCAAATGCAGTAAGGCCTCCTCTTACCATCCTCCATCAACAGCATGCAATGTATGGTGAAAAATCAGCTCATACTCTCCCAAAAGTAACCAAAGCAACAAGGACTTTTACTGCCATCTTACATCATCATGATGCAAATCATGTTGCAGCAACATCCTTATTGAAATGTGGAATGTCCTCTCAGCCCAATACAAACAAGCTCCACGGTGCCACATCATGTGAGAGTTATGCCATGTCCTAAACAAAAGTACCATAGGATATGTCATGTGATGGCCAAAATATCTCAACAATAACTAGCGCAACTTGCCTCCTACTATTGCATAACATCAGTAATGTACATGGTATGGATCATACAAATGTGAGATGTTGGGTCATAACCATAATCACCCAATGGCAACTAGCGCAACCATGCTTCTTACTGCCTGGTGTCATAGATTTGCAAGTGGGTTCGAAACCCCTTGCTCATCATCCATATCCATTCATCCCAATGTGGATGATGAATCATGTCATACTCAAAATTGGTATCCACCCAAGGTAGAATACCATTCTCCTCCATGTGATAAGCTTTGCACTCCATGAGATGTTGAAGTGCACCCTCTTTGAGGTCTCTCCATGAGATCCTCTCATCAATGACCCAATAGAACCCATAAGGTTCCATACATGCATTAGGTAGAAATTTCTCTTTGAGGTGTGAGAGGCTCATCAAGAAAACTCCATCTTGATAATGGAAAATTCTCTCCATCATAAGATATCTACCATCTATCATTTGTCCCTCTAGTGCTTCATGAGTGAAGCTGCCTTCGAAATGCTCCAAGAATAATGGGGACCTTATCTCATCACTACTTCTCAGTGACAACACCGTAGATCTACATGGTGATACATCTATTGTCTCCTAGCCATACATAATTCTAAACTCATAACCTGACATTTTACTGAATAGGACTGTGCTCATCCCATCCTCTGAAACTCCACACTTCAACACAAAGTTGTGGGTGTAGCTCAACAATGATAAACTGTGATAGTTATACATCTCCTCCTTGATCAAGTCAAGGGTCCTCTATTCAGTCATAATTTGCTGCTCCAGATCGATAAGGTGCTCTGATCCTTGGTTATGCAATTACTGTGATGGCATGTTCTCACAAATCTCAAAATTAGGTAATGAAATAATATGAGATGAAAGTTTTTGCAAACCTTGGACAAGCTGAATCTCAGGAACATCTTGCATAGCTACAAGAGTTCCTCCAACTGGTGCAATTGCCTCTCCAACTGTTGGTAATGGTGGTGGCTGCATATCTTCTACTGTACCACCACAGGTATCTGCCTCCTCCTCCTTATGCATCTCATGAATCATACATGGGGCTCCCAATGTCAAGAGCTCAAGACCATCTTGCAAAGATCCAAGTGTTCCTCCTCCTGATGTAAGTACTTCTGCAGCTGGTGGTGGTGGTAGGGGTTGCTCCTCTAGAGTGATAATGATGAAATATTCCTTTGGCTTCTCATGTACTATCTCATCAATGATGGGAATTGTCTCTGGGTTCCTTCTACCAAAACTTTTTCTTCAGTATTTGAAATAAATCTACATAAGCAGACACTTTGGCATGTCATAAATGATTGGACCACCAATCCTTTGCTTCACACTGAAGGTGCAACACTGCAATATCAACAACCTCTCTTTATGCTACTGGGTATAGCTAAAAGAATTCAATTAACTCTTCCCTCCAATCCCTTATTGTGCTTGGGGATGATCCATCAAATGTAGGCAAGAATAATCTATGCCTCTTTCTTCTATTGCTGTTGTGGGATCTCCTTTCTTCTTTGACTTGCAAAAACTGTTGAGAGTTAGATTCTCCTTGAGTGCTCTAGGATGTGATTTTTACTCTCACATATATTTACTTAGGTTATCATACCCCAAGTCTCCTCCATATTCACACCATTCACCTTCCTTATCAAGGAAAGTGGATCTAGTAGAATGTTGTGGAGCTCTTTGCTTTGCCGGTTGTTGATGCTGCTAATAGGAAGTGCTTGGACCTTCCTCATTCTGATATCTTCTTGGAATCTCCCTTTTCCTTTCTCTCTTCATTTTTTTGACCTCCTTGGAGAGATCTTGCATATATCTAAAGGGAAATGAGGCAAAATTGAATCCCTCCACCATTATAGATCTCTACTTTCTACTTCTTCTTTTGATGTTAAAGATGAAGTGACCACAAGCTGAGCAAAAGATCATGCTCTGATACCACTGCAATATCCCAAAAGGGAGAATGCAGTAATACAAAAACAAAATAGCTAGAAACTGCAGCAATGAACAACTAATCTAAATACACCATAAAAATTTACATAATAGCTGAGCCATTTTATTATATAGGAGGTGGAATAGAAGTACAATGGTGCTCAAAATATGATACACTCAAGCCAAAGAAGAAGGCTAGAATGACCCTGAAGTCCTCCCATAAGAGGTACTACATAATTTTTGGCCTGTTGGAAGATATACTATGTTTTCCCTACTGTAAATTTTGGGACTGCAACTGCTGGCTAAAAATAAAAGTGTAGATCTAGCAGTTCTAGAGCTCATATGATGTCAGATTTTCCAGACCTGGAAATCTTGGAAAATCACACTCTTAGGGCCTGCAACATCTGACTATTGGGTATGCATATCTGAAGCATGAACTGATCATAAGATGACTAAAATATGATACAATCAGATCTATGCTTGAAGTGTTGATCGCTTCTCTAGATCCTCAAGCTAGAAGCTCAAGATATAGCTCCTCCTTCCTCCTCCACTAAATGCAAATGTCGAATATGCAACAGCTGAGTAAAAATGCATTGTCAAGGATGAAGGCTCTATAGATTTATGCTAGATGTTGCAATGAAGCTCAACGATGATGGAAATAATGTTCCCAAAGTGAGGAGGTTGTCCCTCACAAGATTTCCAGCTGAAATACTAGAAACTTCTCTCCAATAGATCTACAGGACTAGACTGCGCAATCCTTCGAGGAATTTCTACTACATGGAGATGTGTAATTTTTCCCTGAATATTGGATATGAATATACTTCTCTGAGAAGACTTATATTTAAATAAAAGGTGAAAGGATGAATCCTCCATTGGTTTCCTAGCTGAAATTCTAGAAACAACCTCCTCCTCTGAAACCCTCAAACAAGAATTCATAACTCCTTAGACTAAATGTATTGTAGAGAGGGGCTGAATGTGGCACCAATTTCTGATGATGTATGGAAGATCAAATAAACCTTCCTAGAATAGGCACTCGAAGTCCCTCGTGGCTAAGGGTGGGATTTCCACTCAGAAACACCTGTGTGCTAAATAGCACTCCAGACTTAGCTAAATTCTTGAAGTGTGCATAGAAATGTAAAATGAAAAATCCAGATCTAAACAGATCAATAATAAAAATATAAATCCTACCTTCTATTGTTGTCTTCATCTTCCTTATATGGTTTGTGATCCTTCCATAGCCCTAGCCCACCTAATAACTGCGTTACACATGTGGCCACTAGCCTCCATGAAGATTGTGTTGTCTCTCCATGTTCTCCACCATCTCTACATTTAATTCCCACTCTCTCCATCATATGTGCATTAGATGCACCACTTCCTCCACTATTTCATCATTAGTGCTCTATGATCTTACTTTTAATGCACCATACTCTCATTTGACTTACTCCTTGATCTCCATGACTTTATCATTAATGCTGCATGATCTCCACTTTTCCTTCATTAAGAAGTTGCTCCACTACTCCATAATGCAGATCTACTTCTAAATTATCCACATACAGACATTAAAAGTGGACTTTATTCATCTATGGGGTTATGGGTCCCTCCACCCTCTTATTTACTTACTTAATTAAGAAAAGTAAGAACTTTAACATTCCAATTAACTGATGGAAAATTGGGAATATTATAGTTGGATAGTTTGGAAGAAATTGGGAGATTATCATTGGTCATGGTGGCTTCCAACAGATTGAAGTTTGTAGATTCGTTTGATAGTTTAGGAGTAGCTTAGTGACGATCGTTGATCGTGGTGGCCTTCAATGTATGGTAGTACATAGATCCACATGAGAAAGAGATATCTATTATATATTAGCTAGCTAAATCTCTATGTAGATAATTTTCTTAGCATAATAAAATATATTGAGCAGCATACCATGAGAATGGTTTTCCACCAGAAATATTTGTCTTTTATGTTGAATTCTTGCATGGTTTTACTTGTGTTTGATGCTCTAATATTTTCTTATGTCCTTCAGGTTTTTCATGGCTTAAACGAGCAATAATTTGGATAAAATTTGAAAATTTCCTTCACTACTGATTCACCCCCCCTCTCATAGTAGTGATCTAGTTTTCAATAGATACTTATCCCTTATAACATCGACGACTTCAAAATCAATGTAGGTCTTTACTCAAGCGCTGTCTATGTCTACATAATTTAGATGACCAATAGGGAGAATGCAATATTGGTTGCCCATGTGCAATGGGATCATAGATAACACAAACTTGGGTCTTCCCAACACTTCCCATCTATTCCACAGTAAAATATTCACATGTGAATCCAAATCCAACAATGTATATTTAATTTGGTATCCCACAATTTGAGCATCAATCCAAATTTCCCTCCCAGTTCTATATTTTCTGTAGAAAACTCATCTATTGTGTTTTTTTGACAAGTTTGCACAAATTGGACACTCTAAAATATCCTCATATTTCAAAACACCTCATATTCTTCCATAACTAATGAGAAAATTACCCATCACTCAAAATATGCAAGAATATTTTGAACCATTCAATAATAGAGAACTAAGAACCATTTTTTTTGTCTTTGTTGTTTCTTTTTAGCTTTATTGCTTCAAAAATAATTAGTTTTCTAATGATTTCAACAACATCCTTCTCTTGGTGCATATCATACAATTTTATGAGGAATGTGGCTTTCATTCTAGTAGGTTGTTCACACACATCTTTATGATCTCTAGTACACTTACTTCCTGTAGTAATTATATTAATATTGGTTTGTGGAATTTATTATGGTCCTCTTTTTTCTACAATGATCAAGTTATCTCACGTTCTCCTGTTTCACTTTTCTTATCGAGAAATCAACACTAGTTAGAATTCAGTTCCATGAGCATTCAGCGTGTAATGAGAACACTAACACCTCCTTGGAAATAAACAATCTCCAGAAACATAGCATTTATATTCATAGTTATAACATTGAACTAGACCTCTTCCTAAAGTCATCCCTCCTCTATTTCTTCCACATCCTCTTCCATGAGGGGACTCATTTATTCGAAATGTAGTACAGTCTAATCAATTAGCCAAAGCATCCAAGGCTCTGCATTGGTTTATGATGAGTGGGAGACACAAAAACTCACAAAACATATTATTAGGGACATATGAATATTTTGTAACAAAAAAAGAAGTCAAGGAGAATGGAAATAAGTATGAAAATTTCAAAATACTCATAGGAGACATAACTTGTTAATTCAAAAATGCATGGTATTAGGTATGTCCTTGAGAAGAAACAATTGTTGAGAATTTTGAAACTCCTTCAGAAAGTCTTGCATGCTGCGGAGGTAGTTCTAGAGGTATAATATAATGTATTTCCCTTCATGACCTAAGACACTCCGTAGCATGATTCTCCTAAGTATGACACATTATACACCAAACTTGCATACAATGAGGTTTGGAAACACTCATATCCTTGAGCCTTTCAATTAAATAAATAATTTGATGTTATGGACCAATTATAGCAGGATCACGAGAAGAAAAACTTGCTCTAAAATCATTAAGGTACCCCACCATTGCTTTGATCTTCATGGAATGCTCTAATGGATGATTTATATTATTAATTTTTTGTTGCATTAAAGGAATTTTGTTCAATGGAATTATTGGTTTGATGAAACTGTATTTTTGATGATTTTGGTTAATTAGATAAGTCAACCTCCCAAAAATATATTTGAACTATTGCATAGACTCACATGTAGTTTCTCCTTCTCATTTTTTAATGTCCTGAAAATTAGCCAAGCGTTGCTACTTGGATAGAGGCAATTTAAACTTCTAATGAATTCTTGTCTAATTGTATCTAAGGTTATATTTTTAACTATCGTCGACCATTTAAAAAACCACCGAAGAGATCTATTTCTCAATGTGGTCTAGAATTTAGTCACTTTAGATTCATTTAAATTCTACCAAAATCTCTAGATAACTTCACAAATGTATTAGTGTGTTTTTCTGTCCTCATCTACTTGACCTAAAAAATTAGGATACCGAGTAAATGGTGAAGCTACATTTCTAGCCATTCATATATGATCAGGAATATAGAAGATAAATCCTCTCGAACCAGGTTGCGAACAATTTGTGAAATGCAATTGGCTACTACTACCAGAAGTACAAGTTGCATACATGTTATGAACTCCATGGAAATCTAGAGTCTTGACTAAATTGTAAATGAAACTTACAAGGTTTTTAAAGGGCACAAGTGGAAGGGAAAGGAGAGAGAAAATCACACTACTACCTTTCGAAATGCTACATCTAGGGGAGGAATTGACCTCATGAAAAAATCTTCTCATACGAAAATGCATCTCGTCGTCCACAAGAGTATTTGGATCAGTCATAATTATATTTTGTCTTGGTGTTTTTGGAATTAATATTCCCTCTAATTCCTAATGGGATTCACTATTCCTAATCTGATTTCATAATTCATCTCCTATAGATCATCCTCTTGCACTAAGGTTCGATCCCTCTCCTACTATCTAATTCAACAACTCTGAACTAATCATCTCTCCTCACTGCAACCCAAGACTACTTAATACTTCACTTATTTGCTACAACTCACTTCACCTTCTCCTAATCTCATGTAACTTTTGTTCCTTCCATTCATCACATATCTGCACTCTGTTAATTGCTATTAAGTCTCATGCCTTCTACAAATCCTCCCCATCCATTAAAACTTCCTTTCAACATCTTCCATCGGTCAAAATCTCCCCCAAAAACCTACCCCCAGTACAAGGGTTTTATGCCACCATATTGGATTGGTGAAATTTGGTTTCAAAATTTAATTTATTATGTTATAATTTTCAAATTCAAAAGATGCATAAGAAAGTTTCAAAGCTACAAATTTTCAAAGCAAGGTGAAAAAACATGTAGTGGGTCATCCCACTACTATGAAGAAAAGTGATCATGACAAGCTATAAAAGACCAATTCAATCTCATTTTCTCATTCACCTCATTGATAAATATCTCTCGTTCATCACCAAGTGATTCCTCAGCAGTTTTAAGGTAAATACATTCCAAAAATTTGATGCCAATGAAGCCACGCTACGTTTTCTAAGCTACACGATGTGTTTTCTTCCACAAGATACGTTTTCTCTTCAAGTGGCATCAAAACAGTTTCTGAATTTTTCTGAAGGCCATCAACGTGTCCAGCATCATTTGACAAGTAAGTTACACCTCAGTAACCCCTCCTTGCAGCTCAATTTCATTATTTTAAAGTGTAAACCCTCCATTGGCGCCTACGTTGTGTTTTAGTGGTGGCCCATATTTTCAAATTTTAAAAGACAAACACACCTTCCCATAGTCTTTTTGCTCTACCTCACACTAAAAATCATATACCATAGCCTTAAAACCCCTTCATTCCCATTTCCTAATCCCAAAACCCTAAACCCTAGCCTAATGCTGCATTTTTGGAAGTTTTCCTAGCTAGGATTGTGTAAAAATTTCCTAGCATAATTCCCATACCCATTTCACTTAATTTCACTTCCTATAGTTCCCTCAGACCCCTGTACATCTCCCTCAATTTTCCTAATCCCATCTCCCTTCCCTAACCCCTTCATCCTATCCCTTCACTCCCTTCCCTTGTTTGTCCCATTAGGGTTTTTCCCCTTACAAACCATCAAATGGTAGAGAAGAGGCCTTACAAAAAAGGAGGGCAGTTGTTGAGAGATGAGCACTTAACCACTCATGAGGTGAAGTCTTCACCATTATCCAAACAGTTTTTTCAAAGGGTAGGATGTCTTCCTTTTTGTGAGTAAGTTGAGAGAGTGAAATACCATGCCACATTGACTAAATTGTTTGCACTCAGCTCAAAAAGGACAAGGTAATGATTGTAGGGGTTACTTTCACTATATCAACTGATGTAGTATCTGAGGCCATAGGGATATCAAATTATGGTGAGAAATGGTTCAAAAACCAAGACCTAGACATTCAAAACTACAAGCCCTACCTCAAAATACGCTATTAACAACACATGATGAAGGTTTTTCCTGTTGGGCACCTCCTTGAGAATTGTACACCACTAATGAGGATCATCATTAAGTAATTCACTTTTGAGGGAATATTTTATATACTATACAGGTATCATATCAGACTACTCATGCATTTCATAGAGCTAAAACCACTCAATTTTCCCTATTACCTCTACAAACGTTTGGCAAGAATGGCAGAAAAATTTCAGCATAAGAAGAGTGGTCTTGAAGTCAGACTCTTTCACCATGCTATGATCAAAATCATAGAGCATCACTTAGGAAACTTTCATGAAATTAGATGTCTTTTTTCCTTCTAGTAGCCAGCCTACTAGCCCTAGTTCACCATCAGCACCATCAAGACTATTAACACCATCTAGACATGTGGAGGCTAGCTCATCTAGCACAATTTCAGTGAGGAGGAAGATTGATGTCAGTCGAACATACCAAAGAGGCACAAGGCTTGTGCTTTCTCCTTAGATAGAGAAAGGGGCGAAGCCCACATCAAAAGAACAATGACTACCATTACAACATGAAACATCTTTGCATGATGAGGAACTCTTCCATCATGACATTGACATAGTATACTAGGAGGCCAGTGAAGAGCATGAAAAAATAGAGTAGATCATCAAGGAAAAATATTCTTAGATCAAATAACTCAAGGAAAATTTGGAAAGGGCTAATTCATAATTTACTTCTTAGAGAAAGAGGACAATCAGCTGAAGGTAAAGCAGTTTTCTTTAGAGAAAAATCAATTTAAAGCTAGTGTGCAAGATGTGAAATGCAAAGCAATGGTTGACAGTGAATATTTAGATAATCATGAAAATCAGGTGACAAGGAAGAGGCCAAGGACCATGGGTCTCCGAAGAGAACTTTAGAAAGAAAGAGAGAAAAATCCACCAGATGAAAAGGAGACATTTGAAGAAAGGATAGCAATGGAAATAAATGAAAATAGGGAGTTTTGTCTTGAGAAACTGAATATTCACTTAGAGAAGCTCCTTGAAAAGGCCAACAAAGACAACAAGTTACAAAAACACATGGCTGACCACTACTACACCAGAAATCAAATTTACAAAGTCAAAATCAAACAATTGCAAGAAAAACATAAGGAAACCCTAATTAACCAAAAGGAGAAGGGTAACTTAGAGCTACTTGCTTATGCTTCCTTAGTAGCATAACATACCTTGTCAAATCTGTGGACCAATTTTGAAAATTTTGGGGAAATTTTTTGTTCTTATGAGTTTTTGGTAAAAAATAGCAATTTTGAAAACCAGTCACACTAGCCAAAATGCAGTCTGGGCCACGCTGCACTCTTTCTGGGGAGGTCCAATAGTTTCATTATCAGCATTGGTGGACTCCTCTTGATGTATACTTCAATCCTAGTCAGTGGTGGAGCCATGTCAGCAAATTCTGGAGGGTAAAAATGCCCCAAAACTAGCAAATAATGACCTTTCTACCCTCTTTTTGGAGGCCACGTTGCACTTTCTGAGTACTCTTGGGAGAGTGAAGATTTGGAGGGCTAGAAGCCACCTCTTTGAGTGATTGAACATCCTATCATGTATCATAAATCCATGGCTATCCATAGCAACTTTCAAATCATCATTTGGAAACTTGGAAGGCCTTCAAATTTCTTTTTTCCCAAGCATGTTGTGCTTTCTCCAGGAACGCTGCGCTTTCTCTAGAGCTCGTTGCGCTTTCTCTAGTATGCATTTTTCATAGGCAGTTTGACCCAATTTTACTCTTTACACGAGTAATTAATGAATGGTGATGATTTTTTGATGTCATGAAATGTAATTGAGTAGGTAAATAGTGAAATAGGGTATATACATGCTTGTTGATGTAATTTTTGGTCAAATGTATCTAGTTTCCTATGATGAGGTGAATTGGTTGACCTTCCCTAAACATTAGGGTTTTGTTGAGAATATCATGTAATCAGCTCCAAAACTGATGGATTTGAACCCTGAGAGAGGGGAGATGTTGTTTTGGTCTATATCTTTCATTTTCAGAGTCATTTTACTGGTTGGACATCAGACAATTGTAACCCTTGTAGCTTGTACCTTATCTAGGAATTCTTGTGTAGTGAATTTATGATCATGTTTTTTCTATGTCATAGTCTTTAATGAATTATATATAGTTCCTCTTTCCATATCTTGTATCTTTAGTGGCTTTCCTTATAGTTTATAGGCAGAATTCTATTTCATTTAGCTTTTTTTATATGGGAATGTCATTTTGTGTTTCATGCTTCGAGTTTAATGAATTCATGATTAAACATTCTCATTAAATCCCCCTACTTTTTGAGACTCTCCACCATACCTACAAAACCCTAAATTCATCATAAATCCACTACTACCTTTCTCCTTTATATCTTTGCAGCTATAAACCCTTTTGATACCTAGACCTAGCTACCTGGCTTCATCCCTAATCCAACACCAAACCCTAAAACACTCAAAACCTACCTGAGCGTGTCATATCTAGCCTAATATCCTTCATATCACAGTCAATCCTTGACGATGATCTCATATAAAGAGCCCTCTCAGCCTTGCAGGGCTAGCTACTAGGTCAAAGTGGTTTGTGTTTACCTTTGTCAGTCTCCTTTTTAGCCTTCAGAAAACTGGTGGAGTGCTAACATGCTACAAAACAAATTGATCAGAGAGCGAAGTTTCTACCACAAGATATCAAAAAAGGGTTCATTGTAGTCTAGCATAACGCCGACATTTTTTTATCTTCTGCAAGGGAAGAAAGTGTCACTTGAGGTACGATGAGACTTGTGTGTGATGGTGGGTTTTAGATGGTGGTAATGTACAACAAATCATCGAAATAACACTTTGTAACCATTAATCATTTCACATAGATAAGAGAATCCTTGCACAAGATTTAAATGAAATATTACATAGAACTTTAACATTTTATTATAGCAAAAAATTAAAGTAGCTACATAACCATGAACGCATCTGTTGAGCCCCATATATGTCCTTTTCTTTCACCAAATTTCACTTCATTTCCTTTTGTCCCTTATCAATTACAGGCTTAAATGATCAATAGGATTAATTAAAGTCACTTTAGGAATGTATACAATGACTGACTTGCTATATTTTCGTGGTTTTGTTGTTGTAGTAATTTTTTACTAGACTCAGCTACAGAATGCAGCCATTCTGTAGCTAGTTGCCTATTCCGCAGCTATCTTCATGTTCTCACAAGTTACAAGTGTCACTTCAAGAAAAAATGCATATGGTTGAATTCCACAACACTCCCCTATAATTTCTTGCTATCTACGAAGTCTGAGCAAGAATCTACAGGTGGTTATGCATGTGGAAGAGATCAAAACTAAGAAGCATATTCCTACTAGGACAGGGACTCTACAGATGTCTCCAGCAAAGTACGAGGCCTCCACAAGAGTTCTAATTTGATTTTGATTAAAAAAGACACTTTTTCCTGTTTCTTCTCAAGGGTAGTTATGTATTTATCTTATAAGAATGACTCGGGAGACCGAGAGACAGCTAGCTAGATTGATGTTTTGTGGTTAGATCTAAAAAGACCATAATACTTTGTTTTTGAAGTATTTTTCCTTTAATTAAAGAAGAGAAACTTTAATACCAGATCTGAAGAAATATTGAGTAGATTTGTGTGCTAATACGGTGGTAGAGGGCCCCTACTACCCGAGAAGCTCTGTGCATACTGTTTAGATAAGTAACTTTAGCCTTGTTTCATTCCTAATTCAAGTAGTTTTCTAAACTTTATGTTTTATGCTCACTGAAATAAAATGTTACAGCCAGTTTTGTTCTTATGAATTATTCCAAAATATCACTAACACTGAATGAGACATAGTTGTAGTATTTTAGAGCTTAATTTTGTTTTTTTGAACTATATGTTTTTATGCTAATTCACATCAAATGTTACATCTAGTCTTGTTCTTACGAATTGTTCCAAAATATCACTAACATTGAATGAGATATAGCTGTAGAATTTTAGAGATTAGTTTCATTTTAGTTCAGTTGTAACACTCTGGAGGTTAATGGCACTCTAGTTCAATTCTGTTCACTATATTGCAAGTTTGAATGATTGCATTCTAGTTCAGTTCTATCCATTGTATTTGTAGTTTTATTAGTTAGTTGTATTCTAGTTTTGTTAAATTAGACTTAACGACCTTCATTATTTACAAACCACTCTTGTTCTTAATTTCTACTAATACATCATCATCATAGGAACAAGATTTGGTAATGTCATTTTGAAGTCTTGACTGTTTTGCAATTTCTCATAATTTCACAAACTGCCTCTTTTCCAAAGCTATTCCAAAATATTTCTAACTCTTGAATGAGGCTTAACAGTGATATTTTGAGTTGTAGAATGGATTAATTTCAGTATCATAGGTTAATTTAGAGTAGAGTTCCTCACTATGTTGCAGACTATCTTTTCCAAATGTGTTCCAACAAATTTCTAGCCATGGATGAGATTTTCTCTGTGATCTTGTAGGTTGTTGTTTACTTAGAAGAACCTCATTGCATTAAACTTATCCTTTTCTCAAGTTATTCCAACATATTTCTAATGAATGAATTGGACTGAGTTCATGTTATGAGTTATTGAGTTCATGCTATGAGTTATTTTTCTTGTTAAGTTTTTCATTTTCTGTTCTCAAGTGTCATACACAGTTTAGAATAGGTTTTTCTCTATTTAGTGTGACCAACAACTTCTCTTTATGAACACTTAGTTCTTTTTAGAAAAAAAACACAAAACCAAAAACATTGGAAAAACACTAAACACAACAAATTAAGAAACAGATACCTAGGCACATATAGTGCACTTCACTTCAACAGTTTACTTGCCCTGATTGACAATTTATGACATCAATTTAGGAACACTAAGTTGAGCAGACAGCATCCATTCAATCAAAACACATAGTGAAGCTCCCCACAATAGTCTCCTTTTTTATCATTATCGATCCAAAACAATGTTAAATATACAAATATACATTAACTCAACTACATTTGTTAAATATTACTCCCAAAACTCATTAGAATAAAAAAATTATGCAGGAATGAAATGGAATTATAATAGCAGAGAGCTAGGTCCTAATTTTTGCAGCATAATGAACCTTCTCTAATCTCTCTCTCGCAAATCACTTTTCATATTTATATATAGATTTTAGCATTTTAAACTTGTCTAGGTTCATCAACGCTTACTTAATGTAGTGAATTCTAACCATATTGATGGTATCTTTACATTCTTGGCCCACATTCACATGATCTCTTCAAGTTTAGCAACTTGATCATTATTTTAAGAAATTAATAGAATAATGGCATGTAGAAAAAAATTTAATATATCAATTTTATTATTTTACTTTTATCAAAATTACCCAAATAAATGTCACATTTATAAAAATAATTGTATGTATATTTTATATATAAATTAATTTATTAGCACAAGATTTAATGAAATTTAAATTAAAAAAGTAAAGTTAAATTTGTTGTGCATCATTAAAAATAATTAATTGTATATATATTTGATATTTAAATTAATTTATTAACACATGATGTAATAAAAATCAAATTAAAAAAGTAATTTAAAATCTAAATTACCTAAATAAATGCACTTTTATCAAAATAATTGTAAATACATATTTTATATGAAAATTAGTTTGTTTACATAATATTTAATAAAATTTAAATAAAAAAAGTAAATTTAAAATTTAAATTAGTTACGCATCATTAAAAACACACTCAACCCATGATTTACCCTTCATTAAAAATATTCTCAATATTAAAATTTTTATATAATAAGATATTAAATTAACTTTTAGAATTTAATGTTGTTCTAGGTCACTAGGATACCATTCATATTTAAGGTAGGTAAATTATATTATTAGAAAAATAGTCGACGCATAGTCACACATGTATCTCTTTTGAATTTAAAAAAATTTTGATTGGCTTACACATTATGACATGGAAATTCAATGTTAACTTTTTAAAATCAAATTTCCTCTAATGGGAATACTTAGGATTTTGGAGCAAGAAGAAAAATGAAGATAAAAAAGGCGAAAAAGGAGATCAAGATTAGCAAATACAATCGGTTTTTATTGCACGTATTGAGTTGCATGTATGATTTCCTCGCTATTTTTGGCATGCATGGAACATGCATGTTGTTTCTTCGTTATGATTTGTCATTTACATGGAGGATTGCCAGGATTGAAAGTGGTTTTTCCTAGCCCTACCATTTCCTAGATAACCATGGTGATCTGGGTTTCTTTTCCTTTTTTTTCTAGTTGGCTCTCATGTTCCTTATGGATGTGGGTTGAGGTACTGGATCTTGGAAGTTTTGGTTGGAAAAACGCTATGGAAGCCATCTAATAGCTTGGGTTGAGTTACTTGTCCTAGAAGCATTGGTTGGAAAAACACTCTAGAATCCCTTGGTAGGTTGAGTTACTAGTCCTGGAAGCCTTGGTTGGGCAAAAGCTCTTGAAGCCCGACAATAGTTGTGGGTTGATTTACTAGTCTTGGAAGCCCTAGTTGGAACAAATGACCCGTATCAGTGGGAAGATTGGGTAGAGAATAATATGTTGATGGTTAGTGATTTCCAATCATGAGGTGGAATCACTAGTTGAGGGTTAAGGAATTTTGACCTCTAGAAGCAATGGTTTGGTTTTGTTTGTTTTATTCCACGAGATACCACATTCATGCTTGGAATATGGCACAGGGGTGATTGGTTGAAAGAAAGATTTTTTCAAGCCAAACATATGGTCGGGTGGTTCATCGAAGTGATTGACTTGGTTGGACTATGCATTCATTAATAAGAGATATTTCTCCTTTTGTATTTGATATGTAAATGTAGTTGTTCATATGTGGTTTCCATGATTGTTATATCCTTGTTATTTCTATTGGTTATATGTTAGTTATGAGTACGATTTATGGTAGAATTGATGTATGGCTCTTATTATGTTTTGATTAGAAAATGAATGATAAATTAATATGCGACCTAATAGATGATAATTCAACTACTGTGATAAGAAATCAAGTCTTCGTTAAGAATCTTAGATAAGTATGATACCCCTATGCTCATATATGTTGTTATGACTTGTATATTATATATTTGTGATACGTTTGACGAAATTTCCATCATGGATAGTAGGGGTCAGATCAAGTCCTTATTCAATTGTTTGTATTAGTATCCTTGGTTCGATGTTATTTTTCATTTCTGTAAGTTTCATGAAGTTCTGGGAAGTGGCCTGAGACCTAGTCCTGAAAAACTGGCTCTGAATCTGGGGTCGCTACCTCAGAACTGCCCGAAAACTTCCATTGTCGTTGGCATACCTTGTTTTGGCAATGAATGGAAGGCCTCAATCATATGCATGGATTTTCATCAGAAGGATTGAGGGTTCATATCAATAAAATCATAATTTTTCTCAGGGGTTAAGCACCTAGAAGGGTCGGTTTCCTCCTAAAGGGTCTGTAGCTCCTGAAGAAGGTCAAAATGGTTTTTTTTTGTCTATTACACTTCCTTAATTGTACATGGGAAGTTGAATTAGATCATAGTAGCCTCTAGTCAAATTTTTGCCACAATGGATGGGTTAGGTTGGGTAAATGTGGGAGGAGGGTGGTTACATGGTGGTATCAGAACATGATTTTATTCTCCTTGGATGAATGTGTTGTCATATGTACATGTCGGTTGCCTATGTATCGTTATGCTTGTGGTATATGTGATTTTTGTGTATGCATGGTGGTCGTCATGGTTTGAATTGTGATTTCATGGGAAATTAGATGGTGTTGTTGTTAGAATGCGTTCTTTATGAATGCATGCCAGTGTTTGTATGTATTGTGTATGCATGTGTGTCATACCTATGTTTTTATGCATGAATTGTGTCTATTTGGAATTGTAGTTGTGGTATCATGCATGGTAACGGGATGGTGATTGAGATGATGTCTATATATTGTTATGATTATGATTGTACATATATTATGCTAATATGGTTGTTATTGCAGACGATATAACCTCTCCGAACTAAATTGAGGTACGTTGTCTTGTTTATCATTTGGTTTAGCTGGCATAGTATGTATTGTAGGAAGAGAAGAACAAATATTACTAGCAAAATGGTAGAGTACAGTTCCCAAGATTCTCCCTATAGATTAGATGAGAAACTAGGTGATGAGTACTAACCTTACATTGCAAACACTTTGAGAAGTTTGAAGGAAGAAATAAGGATTTTCAAAGAAGATAATGACTGAATCATTCAATCACAGTAGAGAATTTCTAGGGAAAATGATAAAAAAGCAAAAGTTAATGTAGTTATCCTTTAGAGCTTGTCAAACTTGTAGAGACAAGTACCTCTTAGAATGTAATATTCCAATTTTTTCCTTCAATAAATTGGAATATTAATTTTGTCTATTTTCACTTAGGAGATGAATAATTGGGTGAGAAGACCCATTCATAATAAAAACATGGATAATATCCCTCTAGTATGAAAGGGGATAAGCCTTGCAACTAGATTTCACACCCTCATGTGTCAAAGGGGACATTTTTTAAATAGGCTTGGTTAAGTTTAACCAAGTCAAATAGCACAGAGGCATGAGGTGGAAAGCATTTATGGGACAGCACAAAGATAGAGGAGGGAATATTCCTTGAAGGAGGAAACCCTAATAGAGTGGGGCCCATGGAGAGGGATCTTTGATGTGTTTAAAAGGAGGGAAAGGCATCCATTGTTATACATGCATATGATTATGATTTCATGTCTGCTAGGACATTTCGGCAACCCCGGTTGTTTAGCTGAGTTGTTGTGCTACTTAGCACAAGGATCTCCTGCTTAGGAATCCTTCTCCTTTCTTGAGAAGAATCTTGAAGGAGTTGTACTGATTTTCCTCACATCTAGGCTTGTGGCCAAGCATCCTCCTCTAGGATAGCGTTATTGCTGCAGTAGCATAATTCTGTGTTGCAAGGTGTTGTAGTGAGGGATTACAGTGTTAATTGGAGGGTGAGATCTCAAGTGTAAGGATAAGCCTTCCACTTTGGAGATCCATTGGAGGAGGTCTAATTCATATTTCTTATCATCTTCATCCTTCTCTTTTGAGTTCCATATTTGAGTTGCAGCTGCTGCCCAGCAACTCCGACATTTTTTCCATTTTGTATATTTCAGCCAATCCTTTGAAGGATTGTTGTATTATTGTTTCCAGGGGTTAGATCCTTGCTCCCCCACTTTATTTGAGCCATATATTGTCATATATTTCTGTTATTATTTAATATGGAACAATGCCTCTTATAAACTGCGTCCTCTTAGACTGGGTTTATGCAGAAATAGCAGTGGTCTTGTATTTCATGTACATGTCTTGTTGAGGCTTGCATTGCCTTTCTTGACTAGATGTTTCCTCAAGAACTTGTACTCTTTTTACTTCTATAACATTATTTTTTGGCTATTCATATCTTCATATTTTCATGGTTGAGAAATAAAACTATCATTCCAGCTCTTGTGCACACATTGTTGCAGCCCGCTTCATCGGGCACCTTTTGAGAACATCTACTAGTGGGAGATCTGTTTAACCACACTAGAAGGATTTATTTGAAGCCTCCTCTTGGATTTAGTACTTACACACATTTTTATAAGGGATCCAGTTCTTGGTTTCAATTCCTGTAGCATCCATTACTGGAAAATACGTTTTCCAGTCATGCCCTACTAGCTGTTCCAGAGTTGGGATATTAAATTGGTATCAAAGAAAATTTATTGGATCATCCTGTGAGTCTAAGCCCAAGAAGATCAGAATGTTGAATAAGATGAAATTTCTCTCATTAGTGTTCAGATCCAGAGAAAACCTCTCCAAGGAGGTCAAGAAGATTGAAGAAGAAGAAGAGGAAGGACCATGCACTTCCTATTCTCATCAAGAAGAAGACATTGAGAATGGAAGACACTTGGATTATCAGATCCTAAGTGATTACCTTGTTGCGTACATATCTCAACCTAGAGCCTTCAAGGAGACTCTAGATTTCCCTCATTTCATCTAGTTGAAGGAAGAGAAGAGACCCTGGAGCATAAGAGAAATTAAAGGCAATAGATTTATATTGTCTACTTTTGATGGGTTAAATTTAGCAAGGACTTGGGTGAGAAATTTGGAGGAATTTTTCCTACTACATCCCGTAGCAGGAGAATAAGCTGTTGAAATCTCAGTCCTACACTTGGAGGGTGAAGCCTATGCTTGGTGGTGTAGCCACTTGAACCATGCAAGCATGAATAATTTTGCAGAGTTCACTCAAAGGTTGATCCAATCCTTTGATGGAGAAAGAACAAAGGAGGAAAAGCTCACACCACTTGAGGAGCTTTGTCCTAACATTGTCACACTCATGGAGAAGCAGCCACATGCATCAACAGTTGGGGCAGCCAACACTTTGGAGGAAGGAACTCTTGCAGCCCTACAAGAAGCTCCCAAACATCATGAAGGTATGAAAATATTTCCGCATTCTATTGTTGCAGCAAATTCTTTTGATCAATGTGGAGATTTACTTTTGCATGACCAAGGGTCAAATCACACTGCTACCATAGAGCAGCTTGGTTGCACTACATTGTGCAACATGTAAACATTCAAGGAAAAAGAAAACTATCATTGTAATAAGCCATTTTTGGATTGTACATCACACTTGAGGTTGGGGTTTGAAGACTTGAAGGAAGATGGTAGACATCTTGGAGTGAGAAACCCTTTCTCCTTTCAAGATGAAACTTTCTCAATGAGCTCCTCTTAGCTCAAAGAGGAACTTCTACTTTCAGCAGATCCAAGACCTCATTGGTTTTGGAGGACTATTGTTGAGAGGGAGGTCTCAAGGAGAGATATCATTAGAGACGCACTTCAACACACCATGAAGTGCAAAGATTTCATTCCTTTCTCATAGGAGCAGATATAAGATGGAGGACATCTTAGGATGGATATCATCTCTCATGCTTGTGTTGGGAATTCCTTGAGCCATACACATCATGATGGGAGGTTTTTTCCTACCACCTATTTGGGTCCTTATAGGGTCTCATTGATCCTTGAGAAGATTGCATTTCAAAATCCCATGAAGTTCAAAGACAGAGATTTGGTTTGGGAGGATGGTAGCCCTCATGGGAGGAGTACCAAGATGAAGAGAAGGAGAAAGCATCCACAAGTGATTGAGTGGATGTGGTTGATGAGCAAGGAGGTGGGAGGCTACTTGAAAATTTATGATACCGGGCAACAGAGGCTTGGTTGCGCTGGTTACTCTTGAAAGAGTTTCGCCATCACTTGGCAAACACTCTTCCTAAGAGTAGGAGGATGGAGAAGTGATGGAAGGATACTTGCATCATTGGGCAGCATAGAGTATGGATGCATGGTGTTGATGTGATAATCATATCATTCATTGTGTCTTCATCACATGAGTTGTATGATGGAAGAATCGGGAGGCAGCAAGATATTTTTTTGCTTTGTTTATTCTTGGGAGAGCAAGAGCAGATTTTCTCTCACACTTTGCATAATGTTGTAGGAGGAGGAGAAGGATTTTTCTCCTTGGCTTTTGATGATAGAGAGATATTTCCACCTTGGGAGGGACTTCTTATGTATTGTAGCATTACTAGAGGATTCTTTGGCAAGGAGCATGTCAAAGAACATAGCTTTGTACTTGCAGGAGCTTGTTTGCATGAGCTCACAGCTCTGTCACTTTGGAGCAGGAACTTATGGATGAAGTGTCCCCAGGATCACTTCACATTGTATGCACTTGGTGGACAAGGAGGAGGTGATGATGATAGAGTGGTGGATAGAGGCATCTATCACTATGACATATTCTTCTTGACTTCGATTTCCAAGCATGAGGAAAAGGATCTTCTGGAAGCACATGGTACATTCTTCTTCATAGCATACCACAACACTATGAAGGAATCATTTATGGATCCATGTACCATATTACTTTCAGTATATGGTAAAAATTTTGTTTATACATTCATTAATTTTCATACTCTTACCACACAAGAGGGAAAGCTTGTCACATTGCTCCATGATCATTGTTGGGCCAATCTATATGAGGGAGGCAGCCATCTCTTATGTGGCCTTGAGAAAATTTTCTATAAACACATGTATGTTCAGTTGTTGTACTCAAACATGTACCATATAAAGACATGCATGATTAACCATGTAAAAAGAAACATTTTTCCTTGTACTTTTCTCAAGTAGCAACTTGTAAAACTGCGTTGTACACACCTAGGATACTATTGGTATCTTCAAGCACCACATGAAGCCATCAATATTTCCTTCATTATTGTACTGATTGTGTCTACATTTTTTTTATATTGTTTCTATTCTTGTTGAGAGCATGATTGGGAGATTGACACATGAGTTGGATGTGTCCTTGAGGGAAGAAAATTCCCATATTTTCCACACTACATGTTCTAATGGGAGCATGGGAGGAGATATGGCCACCACAACTACATATTTGTTCTCTTTTGAGGTGAGCCATGGAATTGTTAATCATCCATTGTATAACCTTGGGAAAGTTCTTGATCATGTATTGTTGACACATTTAGCCATTTACTATTCATTAGTAGATGTGATGGATTTTGTACATCACTTGCCATGCTACTTTCTGATGTTGCAATGGATGAGACTGTGCTGTATCCTTCTGAGCTATTGTTTGCATCATGTATTATCATGTAAAAATTGAAAAAAAAATCTCATGGGGATACTCTATGATGATCTTGTCCTATTCATCATGGATGAAACATTTTGGGCCAGCTTGTTCTTCATTGTTGGAGGAGAACTCTTTGGAGGATTGCTCTTCACTTTGCCATTTGAGGGCAATAATTTTGCAGCCTGCGATCAACACACACTCTAAACTTATCATAAGTGGAGAGGAGGACAGCTTGGGGTAGGCTATGATGCTTACCATGTTTAGATTTTCATCCCACCTTTATTTCCAGAGCTTGAGGTGGAAGGAGAATTTCAAGAGTTGCCTTGTTGGGAGGTGGCTCATTTTGTTTGGGTGATTTCCTGGGGATGGAGGATCCACATGAGGAATATTTTCCTCATCACATTTCAGACTACATGCCTTGAGTGGAGACTTTCTAGTTCTATCCTTGTAGTTGCTTGAGGACAAGCAACATTTGGGAGGGGAGGACTGTAATATTTCAAATTTTTCCTTCAATAAAATGGAATATTAACTTTATCTATTTTCACTTAGAAGATGAATAATTAGGTGAGAAGACCCATTCATAATAAAAACATGGACAATATCCCTCTATTATGAAAGGGGATCAGCCTTGGAACTAAATTTCACACCCTCATGTGTGAAAGGGGACATTTTGCAAAGAGGCTTGGTTAAGTTTGACCAAGTCAAACAATGTAGAGGCATGAGGTGGAAAGCATCTATGGGAAAACGCAGAGATAGAGGAGGGAATATTCATTGAAGGAGGAAACCCTAATAGAGTGGGTCCCATGGAGAGGGAGCTCTCATGTGTTTAAAATGAGGGCAAGGCATCCATTATTATACATGCATATGATTATGATTTCACGTCTGCTTAGACATTTCTGCAACCCTCGCTGTTTAGCTGAGTTGTTGTGCTTCTTAGCACAAGGATCTCCTGCTTAGGAATCCTTATCCTTTCTTGAAAAGCCTCTTGAAGGATTTGTACTTATTTTCCTCACATCTAGGCTTCTGGCCAAACATCCTCCTCCAGGACAACGTTATTGCTGCGGCAGCATAATTCTATGTTGCAGGGTGTTGTAGTGAGGGATTGCAGTGTTAATTGGAGGGTGAGATCTCAAGTGTAAGGATCAACCTTCCACTTTGGAGATCCATTGGAGGAGGTCTAATTTATATTGATTATCATCTTCAGCCTTCTCTATTGAGTTCCAGATTTGAGTTGCAGATGTTGCCCAACAACTTCAGAATTTTTTCCATTTTGTATATTTCAGTGAATCCTTTGGAGGATTGTTGTATTATTGTTTCCAGGGGTTAGAGCCTTACTCCCCTACTTTATTTGAGCCATATATTGTCATATATTTCTGTTATTATGTAATATGGACCAGTGACTCTTATAAACTATGTCCTCTTAGCCTGGGTTTATGCAGAAATAGCAGTGGTCTTGTATTTCATGTACATGTCTTGTTAAGGCTTGCATTGCCTTTCTTGAGTGGATGTTTCCTCAAGAACTTGTACTCTTTTTACTGATATAACATTAATTTTTGGCTATTCAGATCTTCATATCTTCATGGTTGAGAAATAACACTGTCATTCTAGCTCTTGTGCACACATTGTTACAGCCCCCTTCATCTGGCAGCTTTTGAGGACATCTAGTAGTGGGAGATCTATTTAACCACTCTAGAAGGATTTATTTGAAGCCTCCTCTTGGATTTAGTACTTAGACATATTTTTCTAAGGGATTCAAGTCTTGGTTTAAATTCTTGTAGCATCCATTACTGGAAAATTCGTTTTCCAGTCATGCCTTGCTAGCTGTTCTAGATTTGGGATATTACATAGAATCAGTCATGGGAAGGACGATAAGAGTGATGGGGCATATGAAAGTTGGTCTCATGGTGGGCATAGGTGATTTCGGCATGACACAATAAGAGATGGTAGGTTCATGGATACACTAGATAAGAGAGGTGATGGACATGTTCTATTATAGTTTTGGTTCTGACAGGTATCTTGTTCATCATCATTATCATCCTTGCACGAGGAATGATAGGGGATATTTTTGGGATTATTTCAAGAAATAAAAACCACCTACATTTGATAGAGAAATGAATAATTCATAGGATGTAGAAGCATGGTTTCTTGGAATGAATATATTCTTTACGCTGCATGATTACTCAGAGAACATCAAGGAAATAATAGCTACATTTAGTCTTAAAGGTAAAGAAAAAATTTGGTGGGAATATGTAAAGAAATTCAGAGGTATTCAGGAAGAGGATTTGACTTGGAGTGAGTTTGAGAGACTATTTATGAAGAAGTGTCTATTAGAGAGATACTATGACAAAGGGGGGAAATAATTCTATGAGTTACATATGGGATCTATTACCGATGAGGAGTACACTAGCCGATGCTTGGAGTTATTGAGATATGTGCATTGTCTCAAGGAGAAGAAGGCCAATATTTAGAGATTCATCAGTGGGTTTTCAGTATCATTCAAGGACATGATTGAATTCAATGACCCTAAATTATTGAAGGAATCCATCAGGAAGCTAAAGAATTGTTATGATAAATCAAAGGACATAACTAAGACTAAGCAAGACTGGAAAGGTAATGCACAAATAAAGGAAAATGGGATAAAAAGAGAGCAAGACCTCAAGACATAGGTAACAAAGAGAATGAAATTCCACCTAATAAATTCAATTCATCTGACAAAGGATATGGTTTTCAATTTGAAGAGAAGAACATGGTTGCAAATTGGAAGCCTTTATAATGTCGGATATGTGGAAAAGGTCATCGCATGAGATATTTTCTGGAGTATCAAGGTGGCATACCACATATCTATAGTGCTTAGGAGGAACAAAAAATGGGGAAGGTTGGACAGAGTACTCCTCAAATTTATGCAGTGTTGGATAATATGAAGGAAAATCATTAGGCATCCATTATCGAGATGGACGATAAGCTTTGTGATCAAGTTGTTTCAATTTTGGTTGATCCTAGATCTAATTATAGTTATGTTAGTCTTGACTTGGTGGATAAGTGTGGTTTAAGTAAGGAAGTTCATGCAGAGTATTGGTTAGTGCAATTGGCTACAGGTACAAAGAAGAGAGTTCGTCACTAGGCAATATCTCGCACATTTGAACAAGATGATATGCCTACATTAGCGTATTTGAATATACGTCCATTGGGATCATACAGCATGTTTTTGGGTATGAATTGGATATATATTCATAGGACCAAGGTGGATTATTAAGACAATTCTATTGATTTCTTGGATGAGAATGGGGAACAAAGAATATTAGAATGTAAGAAGAAGGAAACATCAGTTAAAACAGTGACAACTATGTAGGAAAATCGCAGTCATAGGAAATAGTTTGTGTTATTTGGAGTGGATATTTCTAGTGATAAAGGTAAGTAAGTTGAGGATGTGGATGTCTTGAGTAGTTACCCAATTTTACAGAAGTTTGAGGATGTGTTCCAACAGAGATTCCATAGTTACCCTCTCACACGAAAGTGAAGTTTTCTATTAATCTGGTAACAAGGGTAGCACTAACATCAAAGGCGCCATACAAGATGAGAACACTAGAGTTTTTTGTATGAAAATATCATTAAATGAAATTTATTTTAGACATAGGTACATTAATTGGGACATGTGGCTTCCAAGGAAGGCATAACATCAGATCCAAAAAAGATAACAGCTATCATGGAGTAGGAAAATCCTAGAAATGTAGATCAGGTAAGATCATTCATGAGGCTAGAAACTTATTATATGAGGTTCATCAGGAACTTATCACATATCGTTTGTCTTATTACATCATTTCAAAGTAAAGGTAAGAAGTTTCAATGGAAAAAGGAATGCGCAGCCAATATTGAGCAATTGAAGCATTTGTTGAAAAATTATAAAGATCTAGAGAAAGTGTTTGTGGTATGTACAGATGCTTGCAAGAGAGGGCATGGTGCAGTATTTATGCAGGAAGGACAGGTGGTATGCTATGAATCAAGTAAACCGAATGAGCGTGAGTATAATTATCGGACGCATGATCTTTAGTTGGAAATTATCGTTCATGCATTGAATATGTGGAAGCACTATATTCTTAGTAGGATGTTTGTACTCATGAGTGATCACAGTGGATTGAGGTATATATTTGACCAACCAAATGTGAATTCCAGGAAAGCTATAAGGTTGGCCACGATCAATGAGCTCAACTTTGAGATTAGGTACATTACAGGTAAAGAGAACAACATTGCAGATTCTCTTAGCAATAGGATACAGGTAAATCACATAGAAGCTATGAGTTCCTATGGGACAACTCTAGAATATCAGATCTATGAGGGAGGTTAGAAATATGAAAGGTATAGGGATATTATGCATAGGTTACAATAGGTTACAATTTATTAGGATGTGCACAACCATCACACAATATATTTTTTTTTCCAGATTTAGGGACAAGATATATTTGTTGAACAAAAGTGAGCTAAAGAAGCTTATCTTAAGGAAATCTCATGCTAAGTCATATTTAGGTCATCCAGGATATCAGAAGACATTGAGAATGGTGAATAATTTCTGCTATTGATTTAAATTGAAGAAAAAAATCTCAAGGTTTGTGGCTAGATGCTTGGATTGTTAACAGTAAAAGAAGAGTGTAAGCATATAGGTGCATTACTTCAACCTATTCAGATTCCAAAGTGGAAATGGGAAGTAAATTCTATGGACTTCATCATAGGTTTTCTAAGGACATCTAGAAAACATGATTATATCATGGTTGTAGTTAAAAGGTTGACAAAGGTAGCACACTTCATTCCAGTGAAGTCTACTTATTTATCTAGTGATTTAGCACAGGTCTTCATCAAAGATGTAGTGAGATTGCATGGTGTTAGAAAGAATATTTTTTCATACAAGGATGATAAGTTCACTCCTACGTTATCAAAATATTTATTTGCAGGTTTGGGTAAAGAGTTGGCTTTATCATCCACAAACATATGGACAAATAAAGAGGGTCAACAGGATATTGGAGGACATGTTGAGGATGTATTCGATGCATCAACAGTGGAGGTAGGAAGAGTATCTTTCACTAGTAGAGTTTGTATACAAAAATGGGTATCAAGAATCTCTAAGTATGAGTCCATTCAAGGCACTATATGGGCAGGGTTGTAATAATCCCATTAGTTGGAGTGATTTAGTGAATAATGTGTTGATAGGACTGGACATGCTAAAAGAGATGGAATAGGAAATTCAGGTAATCAAGAAGAATATGAAGGAGACACACGATAGACAAATTTTTTTGAGTTTCAGGTTGAGGAATAGGTGTACTTGCACATCAACCTAAGAAGAGCTCCTTGAATATTGGATCATGTGCCAAGTTGGCACCTTGGTATTGTTGACCTTTCAATATTCTTGAAAGGATTAGATGGGTAGCCTATCGACTTACACTACCTCTAATAGTGAAAGTACATGATTTTTTATGTTTTTCATTTCTTAAGAAGTATGTTAAATATGTTGATCATGTGATTGATTGGTATGTATTGTAGGGGATATAGAAGGATAATTCCAATGATAACCTCAATGAATTTTGCAATGAAAGATTATCAAGCTTAATAATTTAGCAATTGAGAAAGTTAAAGTGCAATGGAAGCACTTTGGGCCCGACGAAGCTACATGGGAGATGGCTGATCAGATGTGGGCTATGTATCCTTATTTATTCGCTGGTTGGGAGAATATTTTTGGCATATTTTTTTTTTTTTTTTTATTGTGCATGTGTATATATGTATATGTATGTAAATATCTCCATAAGCTATGTTATAAAACTGCAATAAGCATTATGGGTGTCATATTGCTATGGTTGTCATTTTTTTATGTTTCTCATGTTGGTTTTCTTCTCATCAAGATGACCATTGTAATTAATGTATTGATATAAGTTATAAATATCCATGGGTAGTATGTTTTACTTTTAGTAATATCATCAGTTGTAGGTATCATTGAACACCAAGGATGGTGTTCCCCTAAGGAGGAGAGTTTTGTAACAACCCTGGTCAAAATTCCATGTAATAAATTTAATAAAGGAAAATAATAACCAAGGTCATGGGATGCACATTCCAAGCTAAATGTTTGGAACAAACATAGTGATAGGGATCACATGTGATTAATTAATGGCTATAGAAATTGGCAAAGGATTTGAAAAGGAAAAGTGGCATTTATTGGAATTTATTTTGAAAAATAATGGTAAATAGGAGAAAAGGAAAGTGAAAGGTCACAGGTTGCATGTGAGGAGGAATATGAAGAAAAATAATGGAAAATTGAAGAAAATAGAGAGTTCATTAATAAAAAGTCTTATGAGGATTAGCTGGTAGGTTTTTGTCAATGTTGTTTTTTTGTTAGTTTAGTTTTGGACCTATAATTTCATTCTCTCTCACACACATACACATGGACACTTAGGGTTTTCTTGGAGAACTATTGGAGGAGTGAGGCACTTGGTATTTGGAGAAAGAAATAAAAGAAAGTGTAGAAATACATAAGAGGACATATGGTTAAACAACTAAAACAGGTTTTTCTTGCAGGTACTGAGTTGCATGTATGATTTCCTTACTAGTTTTGGCATGGATGGTACATGCATGTGGTTTCTTGGTTATGATTTTTCATTGGTATGGAGGATTGTTGGGATTGAAAGTTGTTTTTCCTAGCCTTGCCATTTCCTAGATATTTATGGTGTGGTGGGTTTGTTTCCTTTATTTTTTTGGTTGGTTCTCATGTTCCTTATGGCTTTGGGTTGAGTTACTAGTTCATGTAAGCCTTGATTTGACAAACACTCTGGAAGCCTTATAAAAAATTGGGTTGAGTTACTATCCATGGAAGCCTTAGTTGGAAAAATGCTCTTGAAGCCCTTGGTGGTTTGACTTACTAGTCCTGGAAGCCCTAGTTGGAAAAAACACTCTAGAGCCCTAGACAACTTAGGTAGAGACTAATCTGGTGATGGCTAGTGATATTTGACTATGAGGTGGAATCACTGGTTGAGGGTTGAGGCTATTTTTACTTTGGAAGAATTGGTAAGTTTTTGTTTGGTTTATTCCATGAGATCCCACATTCATGCCTAGAATATGGTATGAGGGTGATTGGCCGAAAGAAATATTTAGTTGAGCCAAATCTATGGTCAGGTGGTTCGTGGAATTCCTTGACTTGGTTGTCTTATGCATTCATTAATAAGAACTCCTTATTATTTTGTATTTCATATGTAAATGTACTTTTTTATATTTTGTTTCTATGGTTGTTATATCCTTGTTATTTATGTCAGTTATATGTTGTCTAGTAGTATGATTTATGATAGAATCAATGTATGGCTCTTATCATGTTTTGTGTAACAGCCTCCTCCCACATTTACCTAAGCTAACCGGTCCACTGGGGTAAACATGTAATGAGAGGCTACTATGATGTGATTCAACTCCCCATGTAAAATTGAGGAAGCATTAACAACATAATGAAACCAAAATTACCTTCCACACATGCTACAAAACCTTTAGGAGCCACCCAACCCTTCCAGGTGATCCATTGAGACAACTTGAAATTTTACTGTTATAGACCCTTAGCCACTCCCATGAAAAGCCTTGCATGTAACTGAGGCCTTCCTATCACCCCCACAACAAGGCATGCTAGTGACTATGGAATTTTTTAGGAATTTTTGTTCTAGTGACCTCAGATTTAGAGCCACTTTTTCAGGGCTAGGTCTCAAGCCGCTACCCAGAACTTCATGAAAAATTTGGAAATGAATAATAACAATGGAATAAGTTCACTAATGGAATAATTGGTACAATAACTTGATTTGACCCTTCCTATCCATGAAAAACATTTTATCAAACATGTCACAAATATGTAATATATAGGTCATAACACCATATATGAGAATAAGGGTCTCATATTTATCTGCGATTCGTAAGGAAGTAGTGATGCCTCATCAAAAAAACTTGATTATCATATATTAGGTCATATATTCATTGTAAATTCATTTGTAATAGAAACATGATAAGAGCCATAGATCAATATTGTCATAAAACATACTCATAACTAGCATATAACCACCATAAATAACAAGGATATAATAGCCATAAAAATCACATATGAACAACTACAATTGCACATGAAATACCAAGGAGACGGAGATATTATTAATGAATGCATAAGACAACAAGGTCTCAGACTTCCCCGAACCACCCAACCATAGTTTGGGCTAAACCAAGTCTTTCTCTCACCCAATTATCCTCATGCCATATTCCAAGCATGAATTTGGGACTCATAACAAAACCAACCAGGGCTTCCTCGAGCTTTACCGTATGCACCACTAAGGGATTCCCATGCGTGAACCCTCACCAATGCAATCATGATTTACCACAATCACCATTGGAGCACTAGGCTCTAAACAAGCATCGACGCCTCCAGATCTCTCCACCTAAACCATGAATAATTTATCTCTCTCAACCTCTCGCATTTACCATATATCCTGCCATTACAGATCAAAGGATTATTAGTCCTACGGGGTCTCCACCCTATGGGTTTTACCATGTATCCCTCCATTACCGGTCAAGGGATTCCTAGGCCCAATTAAGGGTATTACCCTTTGATCTTTACTATGTATCCTACCATTCACAAAGTGATTATTCCTAGTTTCAATCACTCGTATTCCCCTTTGAGCTTTATCAGGTATCCCACCATTCACCGATCGAGGATTCCTAGGCTCAATCAAGGGTATTCACTTGCGATCTTTACCATGTATCTCACTATTCATTGGTTGAGGATTCCTAGTCTGAATCGCGGTGTTCAGAACCAGGATTTATCGTGTATCCCATATCGAGATTTCTAGGCCTTGTGAATAATCCTGAGACAGCCCCACTCAGCTTCAATTCCATCCGGAAATATGCTCAACCAAATACAAGAGAACCCACTGTTAGACTCTTATACCAATAGGTGTCATTTTTCATGATTGACTTGATTGAACTATGCAATATGTTCAAACCTTTTTTCTTGTGAAAAGGTGTTCCATATTCTTAAAAAATAAAAATAAAAAATAAAAAATGTAAAGAGGGTATACCCTAAAAGAAAAATCAAAGGGTAAGAAAAATAAAATGGTCAAAAAAGTGAAAGAAATGAACTCCAAACAAAAATAGACCAAGGAAAGTGTGAAAATCCAAAAAAATCCACTATTATTTTATTTTTTGTAAATAAGCAAAATTGTGTGCAACTTGTCAAACTTTTGCCACAATTTATGAAGAGTCAAACTGTTTAAACTTGACTCATTCATTTTTCAATTTCATGTTGTAGAATAGTGAAAAAATATCTGACCAAATAGTTTAATCTTGGCAGATAAGTAGATAGGTAGAGTTAATAAAAGGTGCTCAACAGTTTAATCTGAGCCCTCGGATGCAATAAGTGTAGATTTAGATAGGCTTTCCATGTAAAAGAAAAAGAAAACTGTGATAAGGGTTTGCAGCCTAAGTGCACCCTAATAAAGAAGAGAAAATGGTAGAGTAAAGTAGATATGGTGGGTAGATGGTGTGGTGAAATTACATGTGATGAATGATGGCTCCAAATATGTTTAATGTTTTACTTTCATCACAAGTACTAAAGCAGATAATACATTGAAAGGATTTCACAGGAAGCAAAGTCAGAATCATTAACTTCCCATCTCACTTTTTCCCTAAGGGTTTTACTAATTTCCCTTAAGTACTAAGGAGTTTGAAGATTAAAGGGGCTCACTTTTGGAGGGACCGGACCCTCGGCCCAATAATTGAAAATCCCTTAGCACTTGAAGTTATCCATCATTGCAATCGTTCACTTTTAATCTTTTCCTAAGTAAAATCCCATTTTACTTAGGAAAATCATGCAAAATTCCACAATAAACCCTCAAAACTACTTGCTATTCTAAATCTAAGTGTTGAAGTTGATATAATGCAATTTGCTTCAGAAATCTTCACTTCCCTAGATGTGTAAAGTATTTTGAGTTTTCCTAGTCCCTTTGTCATATTAAAATTTGATTTATTTTATTAAATCCTTAATAAAATACATTATCTTATTATATTTAACTCCCTTTCATGATAATATCCCCAAAACCCTTTTATTATATATTTTTAGCCAAAGTATTTAATTCCATATATTTGAAATAAAAATTCCAAATGATAAAACCTTTGGCTAAAAACATAGCCTTATAAACTATTCCCGCCCCTATGGTTAATAAATTGTATTAATTTATTACCATATAATAAAAATAAACAAAAAAATAAAGGTTTTTTACATATGTTTTATGTTTTAAACCGAAAAACAAATAAAACCCGAAGTTTTAATTTAAACAAAAACTTCGAAATACACTATCCGTAACCCGACCCTTTATAAACCAGGGGGATTAATTAATTACCTGGATTAATTAATAACCTCCCCATTCGCCAATTAAATGCCTCCCAGAATAGGTAATTAGATCGGGCCCGCGCGTTAACTCCCTCGTCATTTCCTGTTCGGTCTACCGTTGGATCACTCCGATAGAGATCGACGACCCACAATGATTCCGCTGCCCATCCCTTGTCCGATAATTAACGTGCGAAATCAAAGTGGTTTCCAAACAGTGTCCCTACCACGTGTCATTTAATGAATGGATTCACTGCTCGTTCGACCGAAACTGCCAACTCCCGAAAGCGGTGCGGAATAAAACCGCTTACCGCCCGTCAACTCATGACGTGTCCTGCCGTACCTCGATGACATCATCCTCGAAAAAAGAAAATCCCTGTTGACTTTCCAAATAAAACAAATTTCGCACATTTTTCCTCATTCTGTATGTTGAAAGCGATTGCGCCCTCCACACTGAAAATTTGAAAATTGACTGTTAAACTGCCATGAACAGAATTTACTGAAGACCCCCATTGTTCCAGTGTTCAAGCGCCCATCTGTCGTCCATCAGTACCTGTTAAACATGGTTTTCCTTCTGAAAAAGGTATTTACATCATTTCCCATTTCAAACTCTGTGAAATCATGTCGTTCGTTTAAAATTCTATACCAAAGAACTGTTACAAAGTGTTTTGAGTCTTCCCTTTCCTCAGAATTTCAATTGTGTCCACAGAAAGCTGTAAATTTCATCCTCAAAACTGAAATTGTGCCCTTTCCGTGAAAAACCCCTGAAATTTCCACTTTGAATACACAAGAACCAAAATGGAAGATCCTTTGGCCCTGAATGTAGTTCCATTAAATTCCCCCCATAGAGATTTGGATTACTTTTCATTAGTGGACAACGATTTTCAAATAAAGGACTTGAATTTTACTCAAAATCCCCTTCGAATTTATTGTCACTGCAGAGACAATTATTTGAATGGCTCAGATATTATTGGGTTATGGGAGTCTGGTCTTCCTAGGTACCTTTTCCCCTCAGTCCATATCTTTCCTGAAATTATCCATTATTGTCATGCTAATTATGATCCAAATCAGAGAGCAGTTTTATTCCCAAACCAGAATGTCCTTTTTCATATCACTGCTCAGTCTATCAATGATATGCTTCAATTTAGGAGATATGCTTGAGAAATCTGCCAATTTATCTCATGAAGAGTTAAACCTTCACAGATTGATCTCATTCCACAGGTCTTTCAAAAAGCCTACAATCACCTCCCTGCAGACCTAGATTTCATTAACAAATTATTTGATTTTAGCAGGTTACTATCAGAATATGGATTTAGACCAACAATTTCAATACTAGTTGACAAAATTGTTTGCTCCAAATTCTCAGATTTTAATTCAATATCTTCATTCAACAAACAGTTTGTATACAAAGTGAGAGAGAGATTAGAATGATGAAATGTGCACAGTGAATGGTAAAAGTGAAATGAGAATTTATAGGGATATTAAAAGCATAACAGTTAAAGAGTATCAGGGTTAAAGAGTATCAAGATTAAAGAGTATCAGATTGAAGACCAAGTCAAGTAAGTCAGCTAGCATGAAGATAAACAACAGGGATGACAGTTACGAAACAGAACATACAAGTTCATGACAAAGTGAAGACAGATAAATTACAGAGGCAGTAAAATGGTAAAAAGAGATGAAAATAATTTCACCAACATTTAATTTTGTCTAAAGTGAAAGTGAAACAGTCAAAAGAAAAAAAAGTGAAAAGTTGAAAAACACAACAAGAAGGAACATTTTTGCAGAAATTTCATGCTTTAGTCATTATTTTGCAGAAACTATTGTGATCAATATAAGATTAATTTTGCAAAACTGAAGGAGGTTTATGTTCTTAAGAGGACCATCTACAAAAACCTCTCTCACTTTTCTAATAGCTATTATGGTTTTGTAAATATTAAACAATGTTGGAAAGAATGTTTTGCAGAAAATTATAGTTAAGTCATCATTTTGCAGAGAATATTGTGACCAATCAGAAATACATAATACAAAACTGAAGGATTTTTTTGTTGCTAAGAGACTCATCTACAAAACCCTATCTTACTTTTTTCACAGTGATTTCAGAAAGAGAGATACATGTACATCTTTACAGGCTATTTTTCAGACTCTGTAAAACTCTGTTTTACACATATTGTTACAGAGCCTATTGTGCACATATGGAGAGGAATTTTGGGAAACTGAAAAAGGTGTATCTCACAAACATATTAATCCACAATAAGCTCTTTCACTTTTTACATATATATTATGGATTGAGAAATAAAAATATATCATTGGACCCCAAGTTTGCAGAATTGTTGGAGCAGAATTCACAAAAAAATGAAGCAGTTAGTGACTTGGATGCCTCATCATCAACTAAGAGTTGGATCAAAGTCGAATTCTCCTCTTTTTCATCACCTATCCATACAAAATAATGCCAAATATATGCATTAGTTTGAGTGTCCTTTACTTAAGTTCTATTTATGTAAAATAGTTGGAGAGATTTGTGAACCAATTTTGATATTTTTTTTCAAGATATTTTAGTTTAGAATTTGTATAAATACTTCACTCTTGGAAGTATTTTGGGTGGATTCGACTACTTGGCTGTGACATTGATGTTTTTGGAATAAAAGTGTTTTGGAGAAATTTATTTATGGCTTGCTGGATGACAATTTGAAGCTCAGGACTTTTTGCAGGATTCATGTGTCGGACTACAGTTCAAAAAGTATTTTTATCTTATGTCTTAAGTTTTATATCTGTTTATATTATCATCGTGTCCGTTTCTAAATAATTGACATAAAAGAATAAATCAGAATTTACTTAATTGTACTCTAATTTCAATTGTGATTATTCTAAATGTTTTCCTCTAAATTAGTTATAAGCAACGAATTCTTAATTGCTCTTGCTTCTCTAATTTAAGCATATTGATTACTATAGTAAATAATTCTTCACTGCTCTTTATTTGTAATCATTCCATTTCTTTCTTTTGAACATGTTGAAATATTCTTGAGTGCCTTTCATCCCTTCAAAACCAATTCCATCCACTTTAATTCCTAAAAATTGTTCTATGTTCGGCTATCTTGCCCTGCAAAGCCATCTTGTGTGTAGAAGATTAATCCAGTAAAGCCATCCTTTAACTCCATAGCCCAATGGATTGAAAATCTTCAACCTTGCCCTTAGTTGGTGGATTCCACCATTCAAACAAAATCAAAACTCTTGGACTTATAACTAGCCTAAAACTTTCTAAGAACAAAACTAAATTTTAAAGAGAGAGCCCTCTCTGGATACAGATTGGCTAGATTCTGTATCTGAAGGTTGGTTTGTGGTTACCTCGGGTATACTTTCCTTTTCCAAAACTTCAAGGAAAACCTGAGAGATAACATAGTGGCGACCATACTGGGGACTGAAAAATTTTATTGTTATTATTGCTTATTTTATAAACTACAGACAGAGCCTGAAGTTAGCCAGGTAGCCTTTGAAATTGCTTTTGCTCTGCAATTGCAAAAGTAAATAAATGCTGCTTCAGTCTATCTCTATTTAGTTTATGACCTAAGCTTTGATTTCAAACATTTCATCAGTTCTCTAGTTTAATAAGTCTTTAAGAAATTTTAAATCTCATATCTAAAGCCTTTTAAAGAAATCATAGAAGTTGTTTTGAAAATTCACAAAAAAACAAAATAATCATAAAATACTCAAAATTTGGTTTCCTGAAGAACTAACTTTTTCTTCAGAATTGTTTTACAGGTTTAGATCTGATCTATGATGGTGGACAGGGATCAGACACACAAAGGTTAAAATCATCCACCTGGCGACTCCAAAATCAATTTCACTACCAAGACTCCACTGGAGGAATGAACCTGGAAGAACAATATGGAAAGATCAGGCTTTCAACTTGGATTGTTATCCAAGACATTATGTTCTTTCTAAATTGATAGAGTTTTCCAATGTATATTGTATTTTAGAGAAGATCTTAGAGTAGTTTTTAATTTATCTCTTTTGAAAATTGTAAATATAAAATCGCCATGCACATTTGAGCATCATTCTTCTGACTCTTTTGATATCATTTTCCAATCAAGACACTGTTGATCAGAGATCCAGAGCTTCAAGTTTCAGAGCAATTCCACAACCAAATAATCCATATTCCAAAGCATTAATAGTGATACTGGATGATAGGGTTTGTGGAAAATCTTTCATTTGATGAAATTTTAAATGAATTCAGGGATGAGTTATCAAAACTTCAGTTTGATGAGGATTTTATAAGAGCTTTCTTTCTTCATTTCAAATCAAGAGAATGTTCGCCTCAAGTTAAAAAATGGCTTCTTGATATAATTTGCGAAAATTATGAAAATGAAATTAAACTTTTGCATTCTCAAATTCAGTCATACAATTTCCGAAATCCTAAAGAATTCTTTGAAAATCTTCCTTCTCCAAAGCAAGAGGAAATTGTACTATCTTTTGACTTGCATATTGAAGATGATTATTCTTTCAAACACAAGACTGAAGAAATAAATTCATGGTCTAATATTCACAATTCAATTGAACAATTATTCATTGAAGGCCTAGAAGTAAATAACATACATCATGCTTTTATTGATCCTATATCAGATTATATGGAGAATCTTTTGAGCCCAAATCTGCAAACAAGTTTTCTCTATAAGGATAAAATACATCAAAAGTGGCCTTTACACATCATATCATTTATTATAAAGGCACATGATCATAACATACTTCCAATTTTGATCACAAGCAATCAAGTTATCCATTTATTTTTACAGCTACTTGATTGGCTTCATTGGCATTTTTGTATTACCTGATTCAATAAGATTTTTAGTCGATTAGAGGAGGTAAATGAGTGCTAATAAGCTTAGAATTTTGAGCATTTTTCTTTTAGTTTTCAATTTTCGGCTAGTTTTTCATTAAGTTGGTTTGAAAATTTTTGTGTGTTGTTTTAGTTTCAGATCAGATTTTAGGTTGCAGAAAAAAGACTATATTCAATTCAAGATTTTCAGCCACAGCAAATGCATGTTTGAGATTGGACCAAGACAGAATATTTCCAACTGGGAAACACAGTTTGGATTGGATGGTGACTTGCTGAAGTTGAAGCCCGAAGTGAAGGCCCTAAGCTTTAGAAGTTTTACTATCATATATACAATAAATCCACCAGAAAAAGAAGATTTCATGGTTTAGTTAAAAGACATTTTAAGGCATCTGACCTGCTGTTCTTGACTTTTCACGAGGAAAAGTCATCCCCAAGTGGAGCTAGTGTTAGACTCATATACCAATAGGTGTCATTTTTCATGATTGACTTGATTGAACTATGCAATATGTTCAAACCTTTTTTCTTGTGCAAAGGTGTTCCATATTCTTAAAAAATCAAAAAAAAAAATAAAAAAATGTAAAGAGGGTATACCCTAAAAGAAAAATAAAAGGGTAAGAAAAATAAAATGGTCAAAAAAGTGAAAGAAATGAACCCCAAACAAAAATAGACCAAGGAAAGTGTGAAAATCCAAAAAAATCCACTATTATTTCATTTTTTGTAAATAAGAAAAATTGTGTGCAACTTGTCAAACTTTTGCCACAATTTATGAAGAGTCAAACTGTTTAAACTTGACTCATTCATTTTTCAATTTCATGTTGTAGAATAGTGAATAAATATCTGACCAAACAGTTTAATCTTGGCATATAAGTATATATGTAGAGTTAATAAAAGGTGTTCAACAGTTTAATCTAAGCCCTCGGATGCAATAAGTGTAGATTTAGATAGGCTTTCCATGTAAAAGAAAAAGAAAAGTGTGATAATGGTTTGCCAGCCTAAGTGCACCCTAATAAAGAAGAGAAAATGGTAGAGTAAAGTAGATAGGGTAGGTAGATGGTGTGGTGAAATTACATGTGATGAATGATGGCTTCAAATATGTTTAATGTTTTACTTTCATCACAAGTACTGAAGCAGATAATACATTGAAAGGATTTCACAGGAAGCAAAGTCAGAATCATTAAATTCCCATCTCACTTTTTCCCTAAGGGTTTTACTAATTTCCCTTAAGTACTAAGGAGTTTGAAGATTAAAGGGGCTCAAGGCATTTCCTTGACTTTTGGAGGGACCGGACCCTTGGCCCAATAATTGAAAAGCCCTTAGCACTTGAAGTTATCCATCATTGCATTCATTCACTTGTAATCTTTTCCTAAGTAAAATCCCATTTTACTTAGGAAAATCATGCAAAATTCCACAATAAACCCTCAAAACTACTTGATATTCTAAATCTAAGTGTTGAAGTTCATATAATGCAATTTGCTTCAGAAATCTTCACTTCCCTAGATGTGTAAAGTATTTTGAGTTTTCCTAGTCCCTTTGTCATATTAACATCTGATTTATTTTATTAAATCCTTAATAAAATACCTTATCTTATTATATTTAACTCCCTTTTATGATAATATCCCCAAAACCCTTTTATTATAGATTTTTATCCAAAGTATTTAATTCCATGTATTTGAAATAAAAATTCCAAATGATAAACCCTTTGGCTAAAAACATAGCCTTATAAACTATTCCCGCCCCCTATGGTTACTAAATTGCATTAATTTATTACCATATAATAAAAATAAACAAGAAAATAAAGGTTTTTTACATATGTTTTATGTTTTAAACCGAAAAACAAATAAAACCCGAAGTTTTAATTTAAACCAAAACTTCGAAATACACTATCCGTAACCCGACCCTTTATAAACCAGCGGGATTAATTAATTACTTGGATTAATTAATAACCTCCCCATTCGCTAATTAAATGCCTCCCGGAATAGTTAATTAGATGTTAATTACTTTGAAAACTCGTCGGGCCCGCGCATTAACTCCCCCGTCATTTCCTGTTCGTTCTACCGTTGGATCACTCCGATAGAGATCCATGACCCACAACGATTCCGCTGCCCATCCCTTGTCCGATAATTAATGTGCGAAATCAAAGTGGTTTCCAAACAATGTCCCTACCACGTGTCATTTAATGAATGGATTCGCTGCTCGTTCGACCGAAACCGCCAACTCCCGAAAGCGGTGCGGAATAAAACCGCTTACCGCCCGTCAACTCATGATGTGTCCTACCGTACCTCGATGACATCATCCTCGAAAAAAGAAAATCCCTGTTTACTTTCCAAATAAAACAAATTTCACGCATTTTTCCTTATTCTGTATGTTGAAAGCGATTGCTCCCTCCACACTGAAAATTTGAAAATTGACTGTTAAACTACCATTAACAGAATTTACTGAAGACCCCCATCGTTTCAGTGTTCAAGCGTCCATCCGTCGTCCAGCAGTACCTGTTAAACACAGTTTTCCTTCTGAAAAAGGTATTTACATCATTTCCCATTTCAAACTCTATGAAATCATGCCGTTCGTTTAAAATTCTATACCAAAGAACTGTTACAGAGTGTTTTGAGTCTTCCCTTTCCTCAGAATTTCAATTGCGTCCACAGAAAGCTGTAAATTTCATCCTCAAAACTGAAATTGTGCCCTTTCCGTGAAAAAACCCCTGAAATTTCCACTTTGAATACACAAGAACCAAAATGGAAGTTCCTTTGGCCCTGAATGTAGTTCCATTAAATGCCCCCCATAGAGATTTGGATTACTTATCATTAGTGGACAACGATTTTCAAATAAAGGACTTGAATTTTACTCAAAATCCCCTTCGAATTTATTGTCGCTGCAGAGACAATTATTTGAATGGCTCAGATATTATTGGGTTATGGGAGTCTGGTCTTCCTAGGTACCTTTTCCCCTCAGTCCATATCTTTCCTGAAATTATCCATTATTGTCATGCTAATTATGATCCAAATCAGAGAGCAGTTTTATTCCCAAACCAGAATGTCCTTTTTCATATCACTGCTCAGTCTATCAATGATATGCTTCAATTTCAACCTGGTCAAGCCTTGAATCCCCTGTCCATAGGAGATATGCTTGAGAAATCTGCCAATTTATCTCATGAAGAGTTAAACCTTCACAGACTGATCTCATTCCACAGGTCTTTCAAAAAGCCTACAATCACCTCCTTGCAGACCTAGATTTCATTAACAAATTGTTTGATTTTAGCATGTTACTATCATAATATGGATTTAGACCAATAATTTCAATACTAGTTGACAAAATTGTTTGCTCCAAATTCTCAGATTTTAATTCAATATCTTCATTCAACAAACAGTTTGTATACAAAGTCAGAGAGAGATTAGAATGATGAAATGTGCACAGTGAATGGTAAAAGTGAAATGAGAATTTACAGGGATAGTAAAAGCATAACAGTTAAAGAGTATCAGGGTTAAAGAGTATCAGGATTAAAGAGTATCAGATTGAAGACCAAGTCAAGTAAGTCAGCTAGCATGAAGATAAACAGCAGAGAAGATAGTTACAAAATAGAACATACAAGTTCATGACAAAGTGAAGACAGATAAAAAATAGAGCGGTAAAAAGTAAAAGGTAAACAGTAAAAATGAAGTTACAGAGGCAGTAAAATGGTAAAAAGAAAGGAAAATACTTTCACCAACATTGAATTTTGTCTAAAGTGAAAGTGAAACAGTCAAAAGAACAAAAAAGTGAAAAGTTGAAAAACACAACAAGAAGGAACATTTTTGCAGAAATTTCATGCTTTAGTCATTATTTTGCAGAAACTATTGTGATCAATATAAGATTAATTTTGCAAAACTGAAGGAGGTTTATGTTCTTAAGAGGACCATCTACAAAAACCTCTCTCACTTTTCTAATAGCTATTATGGTTTTGTAAATATTAAACAATGTTGGAAAGAATGTTTTGCAGAAAATTATAGTTAAGTCATCATTTTGCAGAGAATATTGTGACCAATCAGAAATACATAATACAAAACTGAAGGATTTTTTTGTTGCTAAGAGACTCATCTACAAAACCCTATCTTACTTTTTTCACAGTGATTTCAGAAAGAGAGATACATGTACATCTTTACAGGCTATTTTTCAGACTCTGTAAAACTCTGTTTTACACATATTGTTACAGAGCCTATTGTGCACATATGGAGAGGAATTTTGGGAAACTGAAAAAGGTGTATCTCACAAACATATTAATCCACAATAAGCTCTTTCACTTTTTACATATATATTATGGATTGAGAAATAAAAATATATCATTGGACCCCAAGTTTGCAGAATTGTTGGAGCAGAATTCACAAAAAAATGAAGCAGTTAGTGACTTGGATGCCTCATCATCAACTAAGAGTTGGATCAAAGTCGAATTCTCCTCTTTTTCATCACCTATCCATACAAAATAATGCCAAATATATGCATTAGTTTGAGTGTCCTTTACTTAAGTTCTATTTATGTAAAATAGTTGGAGAGATTTGTGAACCAATTTTGATATTTTTTTTCAAGATATTTTAGTTTAGAATTTGTATAAATACTTCACTCTTGGAAGTATTTTGGGTGGATTCGACTACTTGGCTGTGACATTGATGTTTTTGGAATAAAAGTGTTTTGGAGAAATTTATTTATGGCTTGCTGGATGACAATTTGAAGCTCAGGACTTTTTGCAGGATTCATGTGTCGGACTACAGTTCAATAAGTCTTTCTATCTTATGTCTTAAGTTTTATATCTGTTTATATTATCATCGTGTCCATTTCTGAATACTTGACATAAAAGAATAAATCAGAATTTACTTAATTGTACTCTGATTTCAATTGTGATTATTCTAAATGTTTTCCTCTAAATTGGTTATAAGCAACGAATTCTTAATTGCTCTTGCTTCTCTAATTTAAGCATATTGATTACTATAGTAAAGAATTCTTCACTGCTCTTTATTTGTAATCATTCCATTTCTTTCTTTTGAACATGTTGAAAGATTCTTGAGTGCCTTTCATCCCTTCAAAACCCATTCCATCCACTTTAATTCCTAAAAATGGTTCTATGTTCGGCTATCTTGCTCTGCAAAGCCATCTTGTGTGTAGAAGATTAATCCAGTAAAGCCATCCTTCGGCTCCATAGCCCAATGGACTCAAAATCTTCAACCTTGCCCTTAGTTGGCGGATTCCACCATTCAAACAAAATCAAAACTCTTGGACTTATAACTAGCCTAAAACTTTCTAAGGACAAAACTAAATTTTAAAGAGAGAGCCCTCTCTGGATACAGATTGGCTAGATTCTGTATATGAAGGTTGGTTTGTGGTTACCTCGGGTATACTTTCCTTTTCCACAACTTCAAGGAAAACCTGAGAGATAACACCCACCACACCATGGCTATCCACAAATGTAAAGGCGAGGCAAAAGAACATTGTCACACCTAGAAAACCCATTCCATTGACAGCAACATAACCAAGAACACACATGCATGTACTATGCCTGCCACATCTAGAAAGTAAATCATACATGAAAATTTATACTTGTAAGTAATCCTGTTGTACTCGCTTGATCCTTCTCTTCCCTGCTTTATCTTTACTTCCCTTTCGCTTCTTTCTCCTTAATTTACTTTCTTGATCCAATGCTAGAGTGCTCCAAGAATGCTCTGAGTGTCCAAGAGTGAGAGAGAGAGAGAGAGAGATCTCCAAAAATGAGTTGAAAAAAGAACAGTAACTGATCCTCTGAAGAAATTTTATTAATTAGGCCTATATTTTCTTCATTTTCCATTATTTCCCTTCATTTTCCTCCTCACAAGAAACCTATGACATTTCACGTTCCTTTTCTCTTTTTTTTCTATTATTGTCATAAATATGTTTCCAAAAATTCCATTTTAACTTTCTAAATCTTTTGCCATTGCCTTTTCAAATTTCCCTTAGCCATAATCAGCTAAACAAACACCCATACTAGGATGATTTTCCCAACATTCAACTTGGAATATGTGTCCCATGACCTTTCTTATTATTTTTCCTTTATTAAATTTTATTAGATAATTTTTTTACTGACGTTTTAACAAAACCATCCCCCTTGGGGGAATACCATCCTCGGTTTTCAATCACACCTACAACCAAAAATATTGTTGTCAACAAAACATAATCCCCATGGAGCTTTATAATGTAGCTCATTGCAATATTTACACTGGTCAACCTGCTAATAAGAAAACCAACATAAAAACATGATAACCATAACAAAATGACACACATACCTCTTATTGGAGCTTTATAACACAACTCATGGCAGTATCTACATCCATACACATATATACATTAACTAAAACATCACACCAAAACATGTACTGAAACAATTCGCTCAACCAACGAAGAGAGAAGGATACATAGCCCGCATCTGATCCTCCATCTCCAATGTAGCTTAATTGGTACCAAAGTGATTCCACTGAACTTTAGCGTGATCTTTTGCTCAGTTCTAGAGCATGAGAATATTTCTATGTAAAATACACTGAAGTTTCGGCTATAATTCTCCTTCTAGATCCACCTGCAATACATACCATTCAATGACATTATTAGATCTTTAACATACTTCAGCAATGAAACATGGAAAAAATCATGGTATTTCACTATCAAAGGCAGTAAAATTCAATAGGCTACTAGTCCAACCGTTTCAAGAATCCTGAAAGGTATAGAAAAACAAGGTACCAACTTTCCACATGACTCAATCCTTAAGGATATCTTCTTGGGATTGATGCATAAGTACACTTGTTCCCCAACCTGAAAGTCAAGAATCTTGTTCTACTCCCGCATAAAATTTCTATATGTCATGTGTTGCCTTTATATTCTTTTTTATTACCTTAATTTCCTATTCCATCTCTGCAAACATGTCTCGTATAATCAACACCTTGTTCATCGGATCACTTGAACTAATGGGAGTATTACAACTCTACCCATGGAGTGTCCTAAACAGACTCATCCTCAACGACTCTTAGTACCCATTTCTATAAGAAAAATATACCAATATAAGGTACTCCTCCCATCTACTCTGTTGATGCATCACATACATCCTCAACATGTCCTTAATACCTTGTTGACCCTCTCTGTCTATGCATATGTCTGCGGATGATAAGATGTGTTGAAGGCTAAATTTGTACCCATGCCTATAAACAACTCTTTCAAAAAATTGGAAGTGAACTTAGCATCCCTATATCACACAATCTTCCTTGGAAGACCATACAACCTCACTACATCTCTGATGAAGACCCATGCTACATCGTCAGTTGAATAAGTATAGTTTACTAGAATGAAGTGTGACACCTTTTTCAACATGTCTACAACAACCATAATGGAATCATGCTATCTAGATGTCCTCGACAAACCCATGCTGAAATCCATGGAAATGAGCTCCCACTTCTACTCTTGCATCAGAATTAGCTATATTAAACCACCTGGATTCTTACACTCTGCTTTCACCTGCCGGCATCCCAAAAAAATAGCCACCAACTTTGTCACATCCTTCTTCATATTCGACCAATGATAAAAATTCTTCACTGTTTTCAATGTCTTTTGGTATCTTGGTTGACCTAAATATGGTTTAGCATGAAATTATTGCAAGATACTCTTCTAGAACTCACTATCATTCCGCACATATATCATGTGCCTAAATTTGACCAATCCATCTACTGTGAGACAATAGTCCACATCCTTCTCACCTATACCCTGTCGTAACCTATTCCCAATCTCCATGTACCTTCCATTATATTGTCATCCGTGTAAGATACAGTCTTGTAAGTTTGTCCCAGAAGAACTCATAGATACTATATGATTCACCTAAATCCTCCTACTAAGAGCATCCGCAAACCGTATTCTCCTTACCGTTAATGTACCTGATCTCAAAGTCAAACTCACTAATCATAGCTAATCATCCATATTTCCTATAATTTAGATTTGGATGGTCAAATAGATACCCCAATCCACTATGACCACTCATAAATAAAAACCTCCTTCCAAGAATATAGTGCCTCCACATATTAAATGCATGGACGATCGTTGCTAACTCATGATCATGTGTCGGCTAATTATGCTCATGCTCATTTAGTTTCCTTGATTCATAGCATATCACCTGTCCTTCCTGTTGAGCCTTAGAATTGCCTTCTCTTTTACAAACCTTCACTTCATTTCATCATTATTTTATCACTTCGTAAGCCTAAAATCAATGAAGAATGATTAGGATTGCTTAAAGGTTACATGCAATTGATTAAAATATTGTATTTTCATGATTTTTGCTATTTTAACAATTTTCTGCAAAATAGCTACAGAATACAGGCATTCCGTAGCTGACCGCGCATTCCGTAGCTGATCCCGCATTCCGCAGCTGTTTTACAGTTTGAGTGGGTTACAGGTGTCGTCTCAAGAAAAACCGCATATGGGCATATTCCACATGATGTCTACATGGTTCGTTGCTCACCATGAAGGAAGAAACGAATTCTGTGTATGGTTTTGATACGTGGGAACATATTTAAGAAAGCAGACTTCTAGTAGGACTGTCTCAGTCCAGATGTCCATTTCCTTTTCACGCAGCCACTTTAAGAGTCCTAGTATGATTTCGATAAGGAAAGACAATAATCCTTGAATTGTTACAAGTTCTGTTATGAACATTTGTTATATAAACACTTGGGAAACCGAGAGCTAGGCTAGAGATTTTTGTTCTAGATTTTGCTGAGTTTCTGTGCTACATTTCTGAAAACGAAGATTGCTCTGTTCAAGTTATTTCTCTTTTAATGAAGCAGACAGTGTTGTTTTGAAAGCGTTGATTTGATTTGGAGTTAGATTCCGTCAGGTGGTAGAGGGCCCCTGCCTCTTGCACGGATTTATTTGCGTAATTTAGATAAGTATTCTAGTTGCCTTTACGTTTTTGAAGTTGAGTTCGTAGTTGCTTTCATTAGCTACTGTAGTTATACTCATTCTAAAAACTCTTCCAAAAGAAGAAGCTCTTCCAAAAGATTATAATGATGAATGGGAATTGGCTATAGTATTGTAGGATTTAATTGTAATCTCTTTTGTTCAATATCACAGTTATACTTATGCTAAATACTCTTCCACAAGAAGAAACTCTTCCAAGAAATATTTATAATGTTTTAAGCATGATTGTGATCCTGAACGCTCATTTGTGTGTTTGCACTAAGTACCATAGCTGTCCTTGCTCTTAAACGCTTGTCCAACATATCATAATGATGAGTGGGAGATAGCCATGATATCTTAGTTTTTAATTGCTTTCAGTCTTTCTGTTTGCATAGCATAAGTTAGGATACTCTGGAGTTTAATTGCACTTAACTCATGCTCAGTTGTTCTATTTTGAGTTTGATAATGACTTGTAGTTCAACATTGTTTTAGATTAGTGACATTTTAAGTTCAGTTTTAGTTCAACTCATTGAATTTGCACTTCACATTCAGACTGTCATTCACTGCACATTAGATTACTTCAGTTGTTAAACTTAACAAAACAGCCTTCATTATTCACAAACCTCTTCTTGTTCTAAAATCTATAATTGCTTCATAACTACATGAACAGAAGACAATATCATTTTAAGGCCTGAAGTACCTCTGCAATTTCCTTATCACTTCATAAACAGAGCCCTCCCTCAAAAGACTACTTTGAAAATAAATCAATAACTCTTGAGTAAGGTTTTGTGACATTCAATTAAATTGCAGAATAGAGTTAGGAACTAGTCCTAGAATAGAAGATCTTATGATGGTATAAATGTTTTATTCCAAATTTGCTTCAACAAATATCTAATCAAGGACAAAATGTTGCATCATTATAAGTTAGTTTTTTAACTGTTTAGATAGGATTTGCATACTTAATTGACCATGTCTCAAGCTCTCTCTCAAAACACCTTTGATGAAAGCATTTGACAAGTTGAGTTTATGTTTTGAATCATTTGTTTAAAAGTCATTATCAAGCTTTATTTCTGCTTAGTCATAGTTTAGATTTGATTCTGCTTTAGTGTTTGTAATTGCATTTGACATTTGTCATCAACCAATTAGGCTTCACTCTGTTTTTAATCATTAGTTCCTTTCCATTAGCTTTCTAGTCATCTTTCTTGTGAACATAAAATCACCAAAAGACCAAAAACATCATAAATCATTACAAAATACCAAAAACATCAGAAAACACTAAACACAACGAAGTAGGAAGAGGTTACTTAGGCACATATAGTGCACCACACTTCAGCAGTTTACTGACCCTGGTTGACAATTAAATGAGCTCAATTTAGGAGACTAGGTTGAGCACAAACATTTTGGCGCCGTTGCTGGGGAAGTGTAACTAGGTATCCTGATTTCCTACATCCACAAAAACACAAAAACAAAAACAAAAAAACAAAAACAAAAACTTCAATTACCTACCACATCCACTATATCATGTGGTGCAGTAAGAGCCACACATCCACATCATGAATTCATATTTGCAGGTAGAAGAAGAGGTGACAAAGGAGGTTGAAGAAATGGATGGAGATGATGACAATGAGGAAGATCTTTTTGGATTTCCTATTCAAGAAACTGATATCAACATTCAAATGAAGAACATCCATCCATCTGTACTTCCTAATTTCAAAGGTATGAGATCAGAAGACCCGGAAACTTTTCTTTTTGAATTTGAAATAATTTGTAGATCTTATGGCTATTCATTGCACATTCAAAAATTGAATTTGTTTCCGGCAACATTGAAGGATAGAGCTCTTAGATGGTTCATGACTTTAGGAACAAATTCTATAAGGACATGGGATGATATGAAAAGAGTATTTTTGGAAAAATATAAAGGTTGTTGCATGCACCATGACCTTAGAAATGAAGTCTTTAACATGAACCAAAAAGAGGATGAAAGCCTAGAAGATTTAGTAGAGAGATTTACTTATAATATCAAAAGATCTAAATTTCATAATTTAGGATCAGATGCATTAAAAACTCTCCTACTAAATGCTATAAAGGATGAATGGATTGATCTTCTTAATCTTGTGGGAAAAGGAGATGTTTATCGATTGTCATTTCAAGAAATTTGTGAACTATGCAAGAACATATCAAGAGGAAAAGCAAAGTGTGTAAGGTCCCCTCAACATCCATTTGTGGCAAAAGTAAGTAAGTCAGCATCAAAATTGGTAAGTCAAACTGAACCTAACAATTTGATAAACATTCTTGGTAATTTAAATGAACAAACTGACATGCTAAGAGTGCAAAACAAGCAAAAGGTTGCTTCATTTATATTTTTCCCTAAATGTAGAAAGAAACATGCTTTGCATGAATGTCCATGTGATAACATTAAAATGTGTAAAATTTGTGCAGGATCACATACTACTGAAGATTTTCCATCATTACCAAGGTTGAAGGCAATTTACCAAAAGGATAATGGAGCAAATCAAGCACAAGAGCAACTTTGTTATGTAGCTCCAAGAGGGCTATGGCAGCCTCATCAACCCAACATGATGCAATATCCTTATGCACAGATTCAAGGTTATGCACAACAATCTCAAGGTAATTGGAAAACACCCTTGCCTTGGCAACCTTGGCCATCTCAATTCCAACCTCAAAACCAACCTTGGAAACCTTTGCCATCTCAAATCCAACTTCAAAACCAACCTTGGAAACCTTGGCCATCTCAATCCCCACCTCAAAACCAATCTTGGCAACAAATTTGGCAAAGGCCTTATAAAGGAAATCCACCATATCCTCAATCTTTCCCTCTTTATCCTCCATACCATCATCAATGTTATCCATACCATTTACCTCCACTACAACATCAATATCACCCTTATTTTACCTCAATTCAACTTTTCCCATTATCATCCACACAAGCACCCCAAAGATTCCCCACTCCACTACCTCCACAACCATTTCATATCCCCAACAATAAAACACCTCAATCAACTTACAATTCTGAGGTATTGCAAAATGATTCACCAGCTGTCATTGAAGAACAACAAACAGAAGAAGAAGACTCAGATAAGGGCCAAGAATCATGGATGTCTATTGATAAAGAGGAGATATTGGAACCAGAGATTGAAAAGTCTCATGCATGCCTATCACCAGATTCTATGAATGAAGATCACATCTCTGAAGACTTGCATTTCATGATAGAGGAAAGACAAGGAAGACAAGATTACATTGAATCTTGGTTCAATTCAGTCATCGGATTCCAATGCTCAATTATTCAATATCTTCTGACATCATCTAAATCAAGACAGTTGGCATCTCATATACTGGTTGTTGAGGAGGTAAATCCCCTCTGCGGACAGAGGCGATCCCTACTAGCCCAGCAGGGGTCTAGCAACAAACAAACAATGCTATGACGCAAGCTCCTAGTTACGAATGAAAGACTTGGGATAAGAGCCTACCTGGGTTCCAACGCTAGATCCGAAGAAGAGATGTCCCCGTCCTTCAGCCCTGGCAGATCACAATCCTTCCACGATCTCCGCGGATGAACACCTGCACATAGAAGAAACGAACAGATACAAGCATAGGAACCAACATACGTAACTAAACATCGATCAGAAAAGATATTACTCGCATTAACATGATGGAAAAAGGAGTGGAACCATAATCATAGTCATCTATTAAAATGATAAACGAATAGAAGTTACAACCAAGTTCTGACGTCGCAGCTTCCTTCGAACGGGTCTCCGGTCATCCACGTCTCGTAAAGCTCGCCAAGGAAAGGGAAACCTCTCCAGAGTCTCGTAACAATGGTCTCCTCGCTTGAATGGGCCTTAAGGGAAAGAAGGGATTCTTTACAACACAAAGGCACTTGGGAATAGGGAGATGCAAAGCTTCAGCACTTCAAGACTAGCTTGCCATGGATTTGAGCAAGCTTATATAGATGGGGAAGGAGGGAGTTGGGATCCCTATTATTATGGGATTAGCCCTATCAACAAGGAAGGTTCCATGGGAGGTGGCAAAACCAATTCCCTTCCATAGAACTCCCGCAGCCAAACCTCCCAACTCAAGATAGGCAGTGGTTTGTGAGTTTGTTTGAACTCAACTTCCGCCATCCATATTTAAAAATAGTCCCTAAAATGGGTGGCGCGATTGCTGCTCTATGACAGAGCGCCAAGTGGCGCGACCTCTTTACAGGATTTCCCTGATTGGCGCGAGCACTGAACTGTCTACCCGCGCCAATACAAAAAGAGCTGTTTTTCATGGATTTTGCAAGGAGATGTCTCAAGGGGAAATGAAGCTCATACTCAGATGGATGCATTGATGATGTTTTCAAGGCATGACAGTGTTCACAGGTCACATAATGGGTCCTCCATTGCGCGGGACGGGGAATGGTAGGGACGGTGACAAATTACTGTGTAACAGATGCCCCCTAAAGCATGAGGCCTGAGAGAGAGAGGGGTGAAATGCTTTACGAGAACATGTCCAACCGAAGGCCCGCCGTCGGAAAACCTGCACAGAAAGATACAACTGATATCTCAAGTACATGATGTATATATATGGTATGGACGCAGCCATCCGAACAGAGTATGCTATAATCCGGATCCAGGGTATGGGCGCAGCCATCCAACTAAGATCAAACAAATAGACCCAGGTATGGTCGCAGCCATCCAATCATTGAGTCATGTACATAATGACAATAATCCACAATCGCAGCCTGGATTACAACAGACACAATCCAGGGTCTTGCGCTCCATCTCGACCCAAACAAGTACAAGTTCGAGCATGTGAATGTGTGAGCTGATGTCGAACATGCAAGAACATCGTCTGATTACCAGCCAATGATGAAAGCTGTTAACAGACGCGAGAGAAACCACCAATAATGACAATGGTCCCCAAGGTACTACAGGTACAATCTACGGCGTGTGAACAAATGAGTTGACGTCGAACACCCGCAGAATCATTCGATCGGAAGTCAATGATGTAAACTTCACGTCGAATGCGACGAACCTGCCATTGAGGCATGCAGGCTCCAAGGTACCATCAGGAGTCTCTAGACCAACTTCCCGGATAATGAGTTGAAGTCGACAGGAAGTGACCTTGATCGAAGGTGGGCCATAATGATTCCCACATCATCGACACGAGACAGAGAAACATAATGTTTTGTTGCGAATCAGGATCATATGAGAAACAGAGGAAGGTTGATATTTGCAGAGGCCAACTTCTCTTGAACATATGAACGGCACGACAATGGACTTGGCAGTATTTGACATCAACGGATCAAAGGTCATGGCGACGAGGCAGAGAACAGATGAGAGGTCAACAGAGATTACCCAAACCCATGGAAGCAAAGTGAAGCAGCGAGATGAGATGTCCCCAACCCGACACGAATTCAGACAAGTGCCATGTTCAAGAGCGACATACTGCCGACGACGACGACGATGGTTCCATTTTTCCCCCACCATTTCTGGCGAGTACCTCAATTATTTTTGATAACAAGCTTGAAGAGGATAGCATATGCTTGTGATATAAGTCCGCCCTTCGGGCGAATCCATCCTAGTGCATTTAACGAGTCCTAGGAAGGAGAAACTCGGAGAACGTCATTTCGACTAAATCCGATGTCATCAGGTTTTAACGAGTCTGACAAAGGAAGAACTCGGCGTCTTTTCATGTTTAGAGAGTTTGAAAAGACAGTTGAAAAGAAAACTCCACAAGTCCCTTTTCGTAAATAGTTCCCCAGATCCGAAAAGGTAGAAAACAATATCCGGGAAAACCTCCTAGTCGCGATAGGCTAGGGTATTCCTTTTTCGTAATCAATCCATCCCAGCCCGAAAAAGGGTTAAACTTATACTGGGCGGATGTCGATTCGTGTCCATTTTAGCGAGATCGAAATGACAAGGGCCTCGGCAATCTTTTCTTATTTAGAGAGTCAGAAAAGAGCTGAAAGATGACTCCTCCTGGAGGAACGAGTGGTATAAAGGGTAGCAATTGGTTCCGGCAATGTTGGAACTACTCTAAACAAATAAAGGTTAAGAGGCTGGCTAACAAGACCACTCATCGCAGCGGTTCCTCAGGAACGGGTAAAACAACCAAGTGAAGGCATATGATTGGCCAAGCAGATAGTGACAATGGAGTGAGAAAACCAAGGTTCATCTGGCAAAACAGGCTGATAAAATGGCAATCACAAGAGGTAAAATGGGAATGGTTTCATTTTTACACAAGCTTGAAATCAAAAACTTTGCTTGAAGTTGGTTTCATTTTGACACAAGCTTGAAACAAAGATAAACTATGCTTGAAACCGGTTTCATTTTTACACAAGCTTGAAACAGAAACAAACTATGCTTGAAAAGGTAAGCATGCCCCCCAAGCTTCAGTCCATATGAAAGGCAGATGGAGTGAAGGTTCAAGTTACGAGATCAAGAGAAAGACTCGACTGGGATTTTACGAGAACTTATCAAAGACTCGAATTGAACAGGAACGTGTTTCATTGTTTTAACGAGGTTGACACATTAAAAGAACTATCCTCAGACACCCTTGTTTCATTTTTTAAGGAGCTTGACACAAGACAAGGAACTCTGCTCCGACAACCTTTGTTCATTTTTTAAGGAGCTTGACACAAGACAAGGAACTCTGCTCCAACGACTTTGTTTCATTTTTTAAGGAGCTTGACACAAGACAAGGAACTCTGCTCCGACAACCTGGTTTCATTTTTTAAAGAGCTTGAGACAGGGAGGAAACCGTGCTCTAACCGACTTACATCAAAATGAAAAAGAAGGCGGTACTTCCAAGAGTTCCACTCCCGATGGAAGGAAAACATCCTGGAAGTCAGGACCCAATGCCCCCAGCACATTATGCACAACGGCATCATCACTGAGCACAGGCACGGGGTAGGTAGACACATAGTTGACCTGCGGTGAAGCAGATACAACAGGTGGATAGAAACCAGGAGGGGGTGATGGTGGACCAGTTGCCACATTAGGACCAAAGAACGAAAGCTGATCAATGGTCACGATCCGTCCTTCATGTGGAAAGCACATCACGCGAAAGAGGGAGGAGACAAGTGCTCCCATGGCATAGGTGTAATCGCGCCCCAGGAGCAGATTGAAATCCAAAGGGCCTGGAACGACCATCACGTCCATATGGACGGTTTTACCTCCCAAAGTAACATGTAACCTTGGAAGGATCCCCAACGGTTGACTCGTTCTTCTATTGAATGTCAACATATTCTGCGTAACGGGCGCAAGCGGCGGCGAACCGAAAGCTTGCCAGGTAGTTGATGACAGAATACTAACAGAGGCACCTTCGTCTATAATGGTGCTGGGTACAACCAGACCAAGAGCCTATACTGTGATCTCGAAAGGCACATAAGACGGAAGGCGAAATCCTGCAAATCGATTCCAGTCGAAGGAAGCGACCAAACTACTCGGAGGGGCCACCATCGACAAGCGAAGGTCTTCCCCTGATGTTACGGTAGAAGAAGCATCCTCCATGACCTCCATCTCGAAGGCGGGAGGGATATCCTCTGGAGCCTCCATCATGGGAGGCGGAGGAGGGGCTTCTTGAAGTACAGGGATAGGAGAATCTTTCTCCAAGTCTGAAGAATCTGAAGAGATCAGAAGGACATGGGGGGTGTGAGATCCACTCTCGACAGAAAAGACCTAGTGCACCGCGGACGGGGCCAGTTCAACCGACCCTACGACCAATGGTTGGTCAGGGACGGATTCGTGAATTTGAATTTCTGGGGGAGTGGGATTGACCAAGGATGACTCTTGACCAATCACGGCATTAGCCGGTGGAAGACTCAAAGAAAGCTGTTTATAACCAGCCGGGAGGCGTGGTGTAGAAACAGTTAGGTTGTCCAAGACTCGCTTGGCTTCATCCATATAAGGACAAAGGTGAATAGCATGGTGCCCTTCACACAACTTACAGGGATCGGTGATCTTACCCTGCTTCTTAGGAGCCTTACCAGTGCCCCCAACCTGACTCCCGGAAGCCAAAGACAATGGTGGGGGACCGTTGGACCATACTTCGAGTACCTTGGGAATGCCAGGGCAGTCTCGAAGAAGATGGTCTCCCGTGCACAACATGCAGGGGAACTTGACTTTCCGAGGAGGGTTGGAAGGTTTATCAAGAGGAGATATCTCGGAGGCAGTAGCCGTACATTTAGCCTCTCGCTTATCGGACTTCTTCTTCTTCGTCTTCTTCTTCTTCTTCTTAGCCACCTGGTTACTTGAATCTAGACTTTCACCAGGCGAAGTAGAAGAGGAGGACGCAGAAACAGGCGAAGAAGGGGAGAGGTCCACCTTGGAATCAACATGATGTTGTTCCGTCGGAGAAACTGATTGAACAGTAGTGGAGACATTCGGGACAACAGAGGTTGAGAACAACCAAACATGCAACCCAACAGTTAACCCAGGAAGGGACAACGTCGCCATGTAAGGAGCACCAACATTCCCAAAAGGAGGAAAAAGACCAGGACTCCCTTCTGAGGGGATTCCTTGGTTGGTGAACTCTGAAAAAGTTGCCATCAAGACTCAAAACCACACACAGGCTGAAAACGAGTTAAGACACACGATCAAATGGTCAACAAGCAATGTCTAAACAGGTGTGTAATCGTGGGCGATTAATTTTACCACATTGGAAAGTAAGAAACTCTACCGTTTCATATTTTAAGAGTCGAGAAACGATAAAAAGATGACTCTATCTCTTTCAGAGTTGACACAAGCGTGAAAGGACAAGCGCTTGACGGTCTTTTCAAGTTTAGGGAGTCAGAAAAGACCAAATGACTGCTCAGGAAAAACTAGGCACAAAAGGTGTACCAAATATCCGTGAACTGCAATATACACCTTGGTTTCAATAATGAAACAGAAATCGACCAAGGACTTTCCGTACGTGTAGGTAGTCTCCCCGAATGCTGTGTTCGGTGTATCACGGGTATAGGGCGGTAGACTCGGCTTCCTGTGGATAAAGGATTGAAAACCTAGAGGGGTCTCCCTTTATATACGCGACGGTACGGGGAGTGCAAGTCCGTACTAGTGCTGTCTAAAGCCAACAGGCGAACGACAGCTGCTAGGTTTAACGACGCCGGAACACGTCTCTAGCCTAGACCTTCTAAATATGTTGCGTTAAGTTCCAATGTTGCCTTAGGTTAATTGAATAAATTTTACAGTTGATCTTCAATTAAGTTTCAATTTCCATGCCCTATCGTATGTAGTGTCTCCTAAATGCAAGCTATATGCCACGGTGCAACATTTCGTTCGATGAAAACTAGTTAAATGAGAGTTGAGAGCTTTTATGCAAACGAAATGAACGGAATACAAACAAGAATGTCTCTAATGCAACTAATGCAATTGCACACTTTTCACTCAAACACTAATCACTAGCAATATGGAAAAGATCACAATTTGCACTAATTTAACAAAAGCAAAAGAGATTATATTTTTTTATTTTTATTTTTTTTTATTTTCAATGTTTAATGGATAATGTGCACTGAAAACAAAAGGAACAATTGGAGAAATGATATCTAAGAGAGCGAAGCAAACAACATTCACTCAACGAAGCAAGCAACCAAATCTCTAAATCGACCCAAAGTCCCTCAAAGCAAAGAAAGACTTGAAAACTTCCGATGGACCGTGTGATCTAGGTCCAAAGCAAGGCAAACGAATTCTGAATAAAGGAATGAACAATCACTCAAAAGACGCAGCAAAACAATCAAAGACTGTTAAGAGAGCGTGGAGAATCAATCAACAAGTTGACAGGACAATCAGAACACCAAAACTCCCAATGGAGGGCTCGATACACTAAGCCACTAGATACCCTAGGGCTCAAAACGTGAAATCGGTAGGTAGAGGCAAACAACCAAAGGATAGCGGTGAATTCCAGCCAAACAAGATTCCAACACACTCAGACAATCAGGAAATCAAGAAGAAAAGTACTGGTCAAGCTCAGAAAGCCAAAAAATGAAGAAACTCAAAAAAGTCACAGGGGTGGCGCGACTGTATACTTGAAACTAGCGCCAGAGGCCGATTGGCGCGAGACAGATAAATGCAACAAGCGCCAAGTGGCACGACTGTCGGGTTAAAACACGCGCCAGTCGAGTTCTTCAATAAAAATTAAAAACAAGCTACTCTGAAAGTAGACCAATACAAGCTAAGCAAACCAAGAGGCTAAAACAGTGAAAGAATCCAACCCAGAAGGTTCATCAAGCAAGGGGAAACAATCAAAGCGAACTAATCATAACCAAGACAAGGGAAACCGGACGATCCCCGGCGGAGTCGCCAATTTGTTGAGGAGGTAAATCCCCTCTGCGGACAGAGGCGATCCCTACTAGCCCAGCAGGGGTCTAGCAACAAACAAACAATGCTATGACGCAAGCTCCTAGTTACGAATGAAAGACTTGGGATAAGAGCCTACCTGGATTCCAACGCTAGATCTGAAGGAGAGATGTCCCCGTCCTTCAGCCCTGGCAGATCACAATCCTTCCGCGATCTCCGCGGATGAACACCTACACATAGAAGAAACGAACAGATACAAGCATAGGAACCAGCATACGTAACTAAACATCGGTCAGAAAAGATATTACTCGCATTAACATGATGGAAAAAGGAGTGGAACCATAATCATAGTCATCTATTAAAATAATAAACGAATAGAAGTTACAACCAAGTTCTGACGTCGCAGCTTCCTTCGAACGGGTCTCCGGTCGTCCACGTCTCGCAAAGCTCGCCAAGGAAAGGGAAACCTCTCCAGAGTCTAGTAACAATGGTCTCCTCGCTTGAATGGGCCTTAAGGGAAAGAAGGGATTCTTTACAGCACAAAGGCACTTGGGAATAGGGAGATGCAAAGCTTCAGCACTTCAAGACTAGCTTGCCATGGATCTGAGCAAGCTTTTATAGATGGGGAAGGAGGGGGTTGGGATCCCTATTATTATGGGATTGGCCCTATCAACAAGGAAGGTTCCATAGAAGGTGGCAAAACTACTTCCCTTCCATAGAACTCCCGCAGCCAAACCTCCCAACTCAAGATAGGCAATGGTTGTGAGTTTGTTTAAACTCAACTTCCGCCATCCATATTTAAAAAACAGTCCCTAAAATGGGTGGCGCGATTGCTGCTCTATGACAGAGCGCCAAGTGGCGCGACCTCTTTACAGGATTTCCCTGATTGGCGCGACCAGTGAACTGTCTACCCGCGCCAATGCAAAAAGAGCTGTTTTTCATGGATTTTGCAAGGAGATGTCTCAAGAAGCCGACTCATACTAGAGGATACATTGTTAAGTGTTTCAAACAGCAATTACAGGTCATAATGGGTCCTCCATTACCAGCGAGACGGGGAAATAGGCCAAGGCAGTGACAAATAGTGTGTAACAGCAGTACATATCAAAGAGTGTCTTTCAAACCTGCATATGAGTTTATCTATCATCTTGTTACAGACATGGTTCCATTGGAAGTACTCATATACTTGAACAAGATTTTCTTTTTCAAGTAGAGTAGGACATAAAAAAAAAAAGAGAAAAAAAAAGGGAAAAAAAGAAAAAAAAAAAAGAGTAAAGAGAAAAATAAGCCCTATTGTGAAAACCAGCTTGCTGGCGCAATTGGACATGAGATTTGCTTGAAAACCAGGCAACTGGCGAGCAAAGTTCACAATAAGTTCTGTAATTTCATGATGGTTTCAATCTTTCATGGTTCTTCAAATCATTCTTGGTTCTATGCTCGAGTTGGATGATGTGGAATTCCTTAAGGTCCACCTTCCAACAGATCTTGTCCCATCGACCTCAACACTTTATCTGGGATCAAGATTAGAGATTATTGGAAGTGCCTTGGAGCTTGCATTCATCAATGGCAAGCCTCCTCGTTGATAACAATGGGAATACAACAATGTCTCTTGATTGTCAAATCTTACGAGCTGACGCTTAGAGCATTCATTCGTCCTATAAAGATGCCACTGAGTACCTTGACATATTTGTTATCGGTGGTTATCCACTTGTTAGTTGCGATTTTTATTGACCAAATCGAATAATCATTAATTCTTCATCACTCAGACAAACACATTTAATGCATGGTAAGAGAATTCATGCCACCATCAGATATTTAGCTTTGATGAACTAATGGTTTTTTGGAGTCAGCAACAACTTGTAATTGTAGAGAGTATTTTCATGTGACATATTTCATCTTTTTTGTCGTTAATAATAGCTAAAGTGGGTTCTGTGATATTCATAATGACTGTTTATCTTTTTGGCCTCAGAAAATTTGTTTGCAAGTATTACCTGGGGAATTGGAGCAGAAATAAAAAATTATGAGCTTCTGGGTTTTCTCAGAATATGATAAATTGAGTAAGACGCGGACAGAATTTGAAAAAAAAACAATTTTCAAGGGCATTTCAGAAGGGTTTTTCAGGCAGATTTTCATTTTTCAGCATTATGGACAGAATAGGACAGATTTGAGTATTTTTGCACAACAGCACCTTTTCTTCATCAAAATGAAATTCTGAAAGCATGTGGCAGTGGAGAAGGTAAAAATACACAGTTTCCCTTTGGAATCACTCAATTTGGCCTTAAAATGAGTTCGTGGCGTACTTTTTTGTTGCAACATTGGGCAGAATGAAGGGTGAAACAGGGCAGAAATTGATTTTATCATAACTTTCAAAATGTGCATCCGTTGGTCCTAAAAATTTTATGGTAAATGCATTGAGGTAGGGTGAATAAACACAGAAAATTTCAGAAAATTTTAGTGTGTATTTTTCAGGAAATTGGCCACTTTCACCTACATACATTTCTCATTTTCCGGGAGATCCGTGTAACCAATGGCAGAGATTTTTCGTCGGAAAATGCATAATAATATTGGTGACAACCTCAGAAAATTTCAGGGAAGTCTGATGTACCATTTGAGATAAATTGCAAAATTCATTTCATTCTACAATTCTACTCCATCTCACTCCACTTTCACTCCATCTCACGCCATTTTCATTTCATTTCACAAGTCCATTCCACTTTCACCCCATCTCACGCCATTTTCATTTCATTTCACAAGTCCTATTCCACTTTCACTCCAATACATTTCACATCCATCTTCCATATTCATACTTCATTTCTTTTTACAGATTGCATGTTGCAGCCACATCTTATTCAGCAATTCTGACTCAATTGTACAGCCTACAAAGAGATGATGATTACAGGAAATTGAAGGGTTCTGTTTTGAAGACCAACATGCTCAAAGAGGACCAAAGGAACAGCATCAAGCACAGCAATTAACAAGGTCAAAATTCTGAGGTAAATTGTGAAAATTATTTTAATAGCAAAAAGTCAAAACATGAAATAGATACAATGTGTATAATCATATGTTTCCTAAACAACCTATCATTCGAATTGATTAGCCATATCCCTTATCCAACATTCCATATTTCACCACAAGGTCATCATAAATCCTCCATCAGATCCATAGCCACTTCATTTTCCCTTATAGCTTAATTACGTCCATCCATTCACTTCCATTACACTTTGTAGCCAATCCATCTCTAAGTGCAGAAAGGTAATTCTAAGGGTGAAGCATCGTTCTTCAACTAATCCATCTTCAGACACAGAGATACAGTTTCAAAATAAAGCATTATACTCTGTAGTCAATCTAGCTTCAAGCATAGAAAAGTAATTCTGAAAGGAAGATAATCTGCATAGAGGAGGAATGTGGCTAATTGTCAGGACAGAATCAGTTGAAGTCAAGTATTTGGAAGGATATCCACAAGTCAAGGAGCTACTACAATAAGAAGGGAGGCTAAATTTTATAGAGAAATTTGATGGCTTCCATAAGGAGATTACAAAATCTTTTGTCAAATATTTTGATGGAGCAGAAGAAGAGAAACTGACATGGATATTGAAAATAAACTTGACACTCCACTACAAAAGGAAGATGAAGAACTAATCTCTAAAAAGTTAACAGAGATTAGAAAATAGATTAGGGCCAAAAGAAGCAGAAAGATAAGGTTGGATGTTCTAACAGAGGTTTCAAAGCACATGGAATAAGTTTTGATGAAATTGCATGAGGACATGCAATAGTCTTGCAGTGGGGGTATGTTGAGCCCTAGAATTGCCTTCCCTTTTACAAAACTTCACTTCATTTCATCACTATTTTATCACTTCATAAGCCTAAATTCAATGAAGAATGATTAGGATTGCTTAAAGGTTACATGAAATTGATTAACATATTGTATTTTCATGATTTTTGCTATTTTAACAATTTTCTGCAAAATAGCTACAGAATACAGGCATTCCGTAGCTGACCACGCATTCCGCAGCTGTTTTACAGTTTGAGTGGGTTACAGGTGTCGTCTTAAGAAAAACCGCATATGGGCATATTCCACGTCATGTCTACATGGTTTGTTGCTCACCATGAAGGAAGAAACGAATTCTGTGTATGGTTTTGATGCGTGGGAACATATTTAAGAAAGTAGACTTCTAGTAGGACTGTCTCAATCCATTTGTCCATTTCCTTTTCACGCAGCCACTTTAAGAGTCCTAGTATGATTTCGATAAGGAAAGACAATAATCCTTGAATTGTTGCAAGTTCTGTTATGAACATTTGTTATATAAACACTTGGGAAACCGAGAGCTAGGCTAGAGATTTTGTTCTAGATTTTGCTGAGTTTCTGTGCTACATTTCTGAAGATGCAGATTGCTCTGTTCAAGTTATTTCTCTTTTAATGAAGCATACAGTGTTGTTTTGAAAGCGTTGATTTGATTTGGAGTTAGATTCCGTCAGGTGGTAGAGGGCCCCTGCCTCTTGCACGGATTTATTTGCGTAATTTAGATAAGTATTCTAGCTGCCTTTACGTTTTTAAAGTTGAGTTCGTAGTTGCTTTCATTAGCTACTGTAGTTATACTCATTCTAAAAACTCTTCCAAAAGAAGAAGCTCTTCCAAAATATTATAATGATGAATGGGAATTGGCTATAGTATTGTAGGATTTAATTGTAATCTCTTTTGTTCAATATCACAGTTATACTTATGCTAAATACTCTTCCACAAGAAGAAACTCTTCCAAGAAATCTTTATAATGTTTTAAGCATGATTGTGATCCTGAACGCTTCATTTGTGTGTTTGCACTAAGTACCATAGCTATCCTTGCTCTTAAACGCTTGTCCAACATATCATAATGATGAGTGGGAGATAGCCATGATATCTTAGTTTTTAATTGCTTTCAGTCTTTATGTTTGCATAGCATAGTTAGGATACTCCGGAGTTTAATTGCACTTAACTCATGCTCAGTTGTTCTATTTTGAGTTTGATAATGACTTGTAGTTCAACATTGTTTTAGATTAGTGACATTTTAAGTTCAGTTTTAGTTCAACTCATTGCATTTGCACTTCACATTCAGACTGTCATTCACTGCACATTAGATTACTTCAGTTGTTAAACTTAACAAAACAGCCTTCATTATTCACAAACCTCTTCTTGTTCTAAAACCTATAATTGCTTCATAACTACATGAACAGAAGACAATATCATTTTAAGGCCTGAAGTACCTCTGCAATTTCCTTATCACTTCATAAACAGAGCCCTCCCTCAAAAGACTACTTTGAAAAGAAATCAATAACTCTTGAGTAAGGTTTTGTGACATTCAATTAAATTGCAGAATAGAGTTAGGAACTAGCCTTAGAGTAAAAGACCTTATGATGGTATCAATGTTTTACTCCAATTATGCTTCAACAAATATCTAATCAAGGACAAAATTTTGCATCATTATAAGTTAGTTGTTTAATTGTTTAGATAGGATTTGCATACTTAATTGACCATGTCTCAAGCTCTCTCTCTCAAAACACCTTTGATGAAAGCATTTGACAAGTTGAGTTTATGTTTTGAATCATTTGTTTAAAAGTCATTATCAAGCTTTGCTTTTGCTTAGTCATAGTTTAGATTTGATTCTGCTTTAGTGTTTGCAATTGCATTTGACATTTGTCATCAACCAATTAGGCTTCACTCTGTTTTTAATCATTAGTTCCTTTCCATTAGCTTTCTAGTCATCTTTCTTATGAACATAAAACCACCAAAAGACCAAAAACATCATAAATCATTACAAAAGTCTAAAAACATCACAAAACACTAAATACAACGAAGTAGGAAGAGGTTACTTAGGCACATATGGTGCACTTCACTTCAGCAGTTTACTAACCCTGGTTGACAATTAAATGAGCTCAATTTAGGAGACTAGGTTGAGACCAAACACTTCCTACATAAGGAATCCACCAAGTCCTATCTTGGAAAAAATTGTATACACCACAAACTATTTATCTAGATCTACAATCTTTAACACCAGAGCATTCATCAACAATTGCTTTAAGTTCTCAAAAATTTCTGCACATTATTTTGTCCATTCAAATTTCTTATCTTGCCTCTACAGTGACATGATATGATATTAAATCCCAGAGAAGTTCCTGATGAACCTCCTGTAGTATCCTGCTATCCCCATCAATGGTATCACCTCATCCACATTTCTAGGAGATTTTCACTCTATGATAGCCCTCATCTCTTCTAGATCCACTACTATACCTTCCTTGGAAACAACTGTTGAAATCTGAAATAAAAAATAGTGAAATTGGAAACCAAAAAGGAAAAAAATTACCCACACATTGGCGATGAAATTCAGTGATGAATTTTAGTTACACACTAGTGAGGAATGTGGGTGTCTAATTTATTTTTCCCTTAAATAAATTAGACAATAAATTGTAATTTCATCTCATAACAACTTGTATGAGTTAACTAAGTCATGAGTACTGAGTTAGCTCAAGAAATTTGTTTTTAGGGTCTAAGATGAGGCATGTAAAGTGATCCTAATATTTTGGGGGTCCAGTTGTAGTTAATGCACTAGTGGTGTGCAGGTGTAATCAGTTAACTCGATCAATTAAGTTAAAATAAGTTTAACGAGTTCTAACTAAGTGATGAATTAGTGAGAAGTCCAGTGAATTAAATTAGATTTAATTCAAAAGTAGTAATGAATCAGATAACTGATGATTCACTATTAATGTTTGCATGCATGTCAGTTCTGAGGAAGACCCAGTTGAGACAAAGGTTGAAGGAAAAATAACTATCAGTTTTACTTTTAGAGAATTTCCTGAGTGAAATTATAAGGCCATGAGGAATCCATGATGGATTGTGCAATCAAGGAAGGCTAGTTTTCCTACATAATAGGGGCCAAATTCTTTAGGAATTACGTGAGAAAGGCCAGCTAAAGGAAGGCTGAGAATTGGCTACGTGTTCTTCCAATTTTTCCTAGATCAGCGGTAGACAATTGGCAGAGTGTTGGAGAATATCATGAGAGATTAAGAATTAGATTGTTTCATGATTCCTTGACTTTATACAATATATAATAGTAGGGTTTTGAACAGTTTCTTTCCCCAACAACATCTTGTGATGTGCCATTTATTTTATTCTTTCTATTAATTGCATGTGATTGAGCGATCATGTTTTGTATTCCACAAATATTACAAAGGGATTCAGTATCTTATTTTAGTACATCAAAATATAGGGTTGAATCCATTGGTATAACATTTATATATATTTATACATGGTATCAGAGTGCCAAGAATCACAATAGAAGAGAAAAACTTTTGTTTGTCTTGGACAGGTTCAAATTTGTAGATTTATTCTTGAGGATCCAGCAGCAGATCAAGATGTATTTCAATGGCTTGAGACGCAAATATGCACACAAGGGAAACTCAAATTATATTGCATGGATGGACAGGATGGAGATAGTTTTTGAGGACAATGAGTTGAAGGAATTCATAGATACTGATATTTCCAAGAGCACAGCAGCATATGCCCAACTTCTTGGTGCATGGCATAAGAAGGTAGCAAAGGTGAGAAGGATCTTGTTAGAGGGAGTTCGAGATAATATTGGCTCAAGTATCCATGGGAAGGAGACTCCATATTCTATTTGGAAGGCCTTTAAATATTCGTTTCAGAATATAAATGACCACAGGAAGTTGGTGCTGAAGGAAAAGCTCAGAAAGATCAAGATGGAGGAGGGCGAGACGGTACCAACATACTTGGCTAATTTCACTCAATGTCAAGATGAGCTTGGAAGTGCTGCCGTGACAGTAGCCCAGGATTATTTGGTGAGCCTAGCACTTATATTCCTTCCCAATATTTGGCATAGTTACCAAGACTCTGTGAATGGGAGGGATAGGTTACTAGACTAGGAGCGTTTGTGGTCCGACTTGGTAATAGAAGAGATAAGGAAAAGCACCAAAGACGTGAATTCCAACACCAACAAAGAATAAGATTTTTCATTAGTCGGAAAAGGAAAGAAATACAAGGTAAATAATTCCCAAGGTGAAGAGGGCAAGAGAGACGTGTCCAAGATCAAGTGTTTTCACAGTCACGATCATGGGCATTATGCCTCGAATTGTCCACAAAAGAAGGCAAGCAAGAAGGAACCTGTAGTTGCAATGGGTGAAGTGTTAGATTCATAGTTTGATCTTGATTTTACTTGCATTTCAAGCATGGAAAACATTTTAATGGGATGTATGTGGTATCTAGACAGTGGTGCCTCGTTCCATATGATAGGGAATAGAGATCTCTTTAGTGACTTGGAGGAGAAGGACCTCCAACAGAACATAGAGTTTGGAGATGATGAGAGGTATAGCACATCTGACATAGGTAAAGCTACCTTTCAAAGGGAGTCTAGCTCCCCTCTCAGACTGGCAGATGTTTTGTATGTTCCACGCCTAAGGAAGAATATTGTCTCCATAGCGGTATTGGACGATCGTGGTTATGATGTGATTTTTAGAAAAGGAAATGTTTTCCTTAAACACATAGCCACGAGACAGGTGAAACAGGTCGATGTTATATTCATGAATCTGTATGCTCTCGAGGTCGAGGATAGATGAAAATATTTGAGGATAAAATTAATGTTTAATGACTTGGTGGTTAAGACGGAGAAATTATCTCTCAACATGCAGCCTCAGAAGCAATCTTAGAAGGTTGTGGAGCTACCACAATTGGAGAAGTAGAGAGAAGACTAAGTGGAAGAGTCCACTCAAGTAGAGACCTCCAAGAGGGGTAAATTTCGAGCTAGATCGGCAGAGAGAGTACATGCAGCTATACCTCCAGGTGACAGGTGGGGCAATGTGTAGATATAATCCCAAGAAGAAATTTCGGCAGGGTCCATTGAGATGGTCTGTCTCATGGATCGAACCTGGAAACGAGGATCCCATAATATAGTAATAGTAGGAAGGATCGGTTGGATTGATGCAGTCAGATGTCCAGAAGACAGAAATCCGAGTGACAGATGTCAGATACTGGAGCACAGATCAGAGTTGGCAGCAGTGTAGAGGGCATGGATGTAGATGTCAGCAGTAGCACAAAGATTCCAGTAGATAGGTGAAATATCTAGCAGCAGTCATAATACTCTGATGACAGATGTATTATACTGATTTAGTTGTTCGTAGGCTATTCAGTTTCATGAGTTCTAGGTGCAAACAACACTAGAGAAGTGTTGCATGCAAAACATTCCAAAGGTACCAGATCAAAATATATTGAATTCCTTTCTTGTTGAGAGGGAGTGTCGAAATTCGCAACAAGAAACAGTGAAATTGGAAACCAAAAAGGACAAAAATTACCCACACATTGGTGAGGAATTTCAATTACACACTAGTAAGGAATGTGGGTGTCTAATTTATTTTTCCCTTAAATAATTTGGACAATAAATTGTAATTTCATCTCATAACAACTTGTATCAATTAACTAAATCATGATGACTAAGTTAGCCCAAGAAATACGAATTGAGGGTCTAATATGAGGCATGTAGAGTGATCCTAATATTTTGGGGGTCCAACTTCAGTTAATGCACTAGTGGGGTGCATGTGTAATCAGTTAACTCAATCAATTGAGTTACAATAAGTTTAACTAGTTCTAACTGAGTGATAAATTAGTGAGAGGTCCAGTGAATTAAATTATATTTAATTCACAAGTAGTGATCAATCAGATAACTAATGATTCACTATTAGTATTTGTATGCATGTGAATTCTAAGGAATACCCAATTGAGACAGAGGTTAAAGGAAACATAACTATTAGAAGTATTTTTAGATAATTTCCCGAGTGCAATTATAAAGCCATGAGGAAGCCATGATGGATTATGAAATCAAGGAAGGTTGATTTTCCTATTTAATTGGGATCTAATTCTTTAGGAATTGCATGAAAAAGGCATGTTTAAGGAAGGTTTAGAATTGGATACGTGTTTGTCCAATTTTTCGTAGATCAACGGGAGACAATTGGCAGAGTGCAAGAGAATCTCATGGGATATTAAGCATTCGATTGTTTCATGATTCCTTGAATTTATTCAATATATGATATCATGGTTTTGAGCAGTTTCTTTCCCCAATAACATCTTGTGTTTTGTGATTGATTTACTTCTTTATCTTGCATGTGATTGAGTGATCATGTTTTGTATTCCAAAAATATTGTAGAAGGATTCAATAGTAGATCACAAGATTGGATTGAATCCATTGGTATAGAATCTCAATAAATTTCTATAGCTACATGTCCCAATTAATTTACCCCTATCTTAAATAAACACCATTTACTGAGCTTATCATACAAATGATGCTATCTCAACAATATTAATACTATTGCTAAGTGTTCAACATGATCTTCCTCATTCTTAAAATATATCAAGGTTTCATCAATGAATACAATAAAAAAAATTTCTAGATAAGAACACAACACATTATTCATGAAGCACATAAAGGTAGTTGGAGCATTAGTCAAACCAAACGAAACTACAACAAAATCATAATTCCCATACCTAGTCCAGAAAGTTGTCTTGTAGATGTATTCTTCCTTAATGCATACCTAATGATATATGGATCTCAAGATAATATCCTAGAACACTGTCGTTCCCTTCAACTGATCAAACAATTCAACAATCCTTGACAATAGATATTTGTTCTTGATGTTCACGAATTTGTTCAAATTCATGTAATCAATGCATAACCTAAGAGTAGTACCCTTCTTCATTAAAAAAAACATTGGTGCACCCCATGATGATACATTGGCCTAATGTATCCCTTGTCAAGCAATTCATTCAACTTCAACTTTGACATGACTAACTCTGGAGTGTCCATCCTGTATGGTGCACTCGATGCTGGTGGTACCCCTAGTACCAACTCAATGGAATAGGATGCTTCTATGTGAGGTGGAAACTCTATAATATCTATTGGAAACACATCCTAAAACTGTTGCAATATTGGGTACCTTCTTAATATCTCTGCATTTTCATTCTTCTTACCTTTATCACTAGAAATATGCACTACAAATAACACTGACCCTTTTCTACAACTGTGCCTTTCCTACATAGTTATAACCATTGTAACCAATGTTGCCTTATTCTTACCCTGTAACACACTTTGTTCTTGATTTCATCCAAGCACTGAATTTCCTTATCATAAAAATCCACCCTAGTCCTGTGAAGATACAACCAATCCATACCCAAAATCATACTATATGAACCCAATGATGATACCTTCAAATTTTTTGATGTAGGTATACCATTCAACTCAAATCCACAAGCTCGTATCTAATGATTAACTCTATTATCTATACCTATATCCAATTTCACTGACCAATAGCCTACATGCACTTATGTATTCAAACGAAACTTATTAACCAATTTAAGGTTAACATAACTATAAATATATCTAGGGTTAATCAAAATATAAACAACTTTATCACAAATATTACCATCCATCTCAATAAAAGATGCCTAGTGATTTGCCTACCTGTTATAAAATGCTGCATAGATATGAGGAATGCTCTACCCATCATCCATAACAATCTGTGCTTCCTGTGCATTGTAGATCTGAGGCCTACCACCCTAATTCTACAGAAAATATCTCTTGATATTCTCCTTAAAACATGTCCAACACTGCGACCATCTTGTGCCATCACCCTTATTCTGCTGCCCTTTAGGTTGTGAGCCATGTCCCTGCATAACTACGTTGAAATTCTTGTAGGGAAAAAAAGTATCTTTATTAACTGCATCTTGGGGCCTTTTTCTTTTCAACTTCCATTTAAATTTAACTTTATATTTCCCTTTCCAACCTTGCTCAAATTTTTTCTTACACTTTTATTTTTCATAACGGTGCTTCAATTTCCCAATGACTTCCTCAAGCGATCAAGGATCATCATACTGAATATAATCTCTAAATGCTAATGGAAATCCAGTAACAAATATTTGAACTTTGGCCTTCTCATATTTAAGACATGGTACATACCTAAATAAATCCAAAAAATTTCTCATATACTACTCATCCATCATCGATCCCATCTTTATCTAATATAATTCCTTATATTGGTTTTTGTAGTACCTCTCTTGAAAGTATTTCTTTCTAAAAAGTGTGTTGAATTATTTCCAACTCAATTCTTCTGTTTATGTCTCTGGCCCATTTCACATCTTCCCACCTAATTCCTACCTTTGCTTTGAGGCTAACGATAGTTATTGTGGATTTCATATTCTCTGTGTACTCATGTAGCTAAAATAACTTCTTCATCCCAAGTAATCATGCCTCTGCATCCTCTGTCTTCTTCAAATATTCATCAATTTGAGGTGGCTTGGATTTCTTGAAATCATATGGAAAATATCCCTTGTCACTCCTCCTGTAAGGATCATAACGATGAAGATCATAGTGTGTGTTAGAACCAGAATTAGAATAGAACCTGTGTCCATCACCTCTCTTATTTCAAATATCCAAGAGCCTTCCATATTTTATCGTGTCATCCCTATCCAACGTTTTCCTACCATGAGATCCACTTCCATATTACCCATTAGTACTATACTCCTACCCATGACTGATCTGAAGTGGTCCCTATCTCTACAATTCTATCAAACTTTGAAGGGTTACTGCATTGACTTCTGCTTCCTTCTCCTATGCCTGAATTATCCTATCATTATCTACCTTACAACTTCTTATTTCTTACTTTAAGTTTCTCAATGTGTCTACTAAGTCAAAAGAGTTCCCACCACCACACTCCTCATCTGATCCATAGGGGGAATATCGTGAACTGAATTCTACCATATTGCTAGTCATCTTTGATCTCTTTCCTACAAGTATACCATTTCAATTAAAACAAAAACATAAGATAATTAACAAACTTCAGTATATTTCAGATGAGGATATATCATCTACAATATCAACCAGGTTAGCACAATACATGTCTAAACATAATCATAAGAATGTATAAACATCATTTCAACCATTATCCAGTTATCAATGCATGATCATACTGACTGTTGTGACCTGTTTTAAATTTTCTATTTGTTGTATATATGGTGATATATATTTTTAAAAATATAAAATATATATATGTGTAAAATATTTTTCAAAATGATGCATTAAAGGATATCGGAGTATTTTATGGAAGACAAGTGGGAACCCTGCTAACTACAGTGCTTAATACCAAGTAGGTTACACAGTGGAGACCGTGGATTTCGTAAAGTTTGCATGACAACCCAAACCTGGCATCACAAGAAAGTTACCAGGGGGAGTGGCTCTGCAAAATATTTGACCCCCGACGATTGACTTGAACGAGCAACCCAGATTAAATGTGGGGGAACTGATCTGGGACTTATCTCATACTGCGAAGTCCCCCCTGCAGTGACAACTGCAGGCGAGCCTGTGACGTCATCAAGCGAGCTAGTCATATCATTTTCCACATCACCTTTATGTATCATCTCACCTATATTTTCATAAAACTTTCATTTATTCCACTTCCGTGCAATGTATTTTCCCATCGAGTCTCATCTCACCTATAAAAATAGTTTTTGTCCTCATTTTTTGTCCATGTCCGCTCCCGAAAATCCAAGTCCTTAGCCTCTATACCAAGTCCAAGTCATCAATTGTCGCGTCAGAACCATGTATTATGTATAACTGTATTCAATTTTTTAAAATATGTCAAATAAAATTTATTTTGCTGGGTATTCCACCCACATTCCCTTAATGGACAAAAAATTAACATTGTAGACATTGTCTACTCAGTTGACCATCGACTGTTTTACCAGCATATCATTCTCAATCTGTCTAAATTCCTAGTTTACTCTCATTTAATCAAGTTTGCAGTCTTGTCATCTTTTGTCCCACAAAAATACCTGTTCGTAGATTTTTCTCACTGGTTGGTCTCTCTTATGTACCCTCAAAAGTGTTTTGTGATGAATTAGTGAAGGGAAATTTTTTTTCAAGTATCTTCTCATTTAATTAGGCATTCTCTCTATTATCCCTCTGCATAAACATATTTAGGTTTTTCTGATGAATCCCTTTCCACATATTTTCAAGAATTGCCCGTACCTGAATTTACTCAGATTATGTTTTATTTAATGTCCGAAAAGACATAGTTTTCCTAGATTTAGATAAATTCCCTCTGATCCTACTTACTAAAGACATGAGACCAATTCTCCAAATTTTGGCTAAAATTCTGGGGAAAGAAGATGTTGTAATAATAGTTAGGTTAATTTTAGGGATGTTTTCTTTAATGAAGAAGCCTAGGGTTGTTTTAGAAATTCCCACTTACTTGTAGAATTCTATAAATAGTCAATTCATGAGTTTGTCACTTACTGGGAGTTTTAGGTTTCCATCCCTCATTACTTATTTTTCTCTTTATATTCATGTGGAAAGTTTTACTGAGTTAGCACTAACTATTGTTGATGAAAACAAAAATAAACATTCAATCGTCTTCTGGACAGATTTAGTAAGGAAGGAAATGAGGGTTTGTTTGATTTTACTGCTTCTTTCCTTCTTATTGTGTACTCAATTTTGAATTAATCACCTGCACCACGGTTGTTTCCCAAACCTCAGTCATTTATGAAATTAAGTAAGGATGTAAAGTTTGGGGATCAGTTTGCTTATGAGGGTCACACTGAGATCAGATTGTATGGACTAATGTAGAACCTTTCAGACTTTTTATTTTTGTTCCTATGTGAATTTTTTCCTTAGAGTTCATCAAGAAAATTCTACCTATGGATCAGATTCATTTTGTGCCTCTGAAGAAAGGTAATTTCTTCAAATTAACCAAGACTATGGACCCATTAACTACAGATACCAGACAAGACATTGAGAAGGCTCATAATATGTTGAATGAAATGCATTTGTTGTTGGAAGAGAAATGGGCTTATGACCCATACCATGTAATTTCAAATCGCAGGTTGGAGAAAGTGTATTCTCATTTTGTTCATGAATGCAGGCCAGAGCTTGAGAAGCTGGAAAATGGTGGACTGACTTCTACATATGTGTAGATGGAGGTGAAAACCGCACACCCTATTGAAAATGGATTCAAAAGAGGAAGGGACGAACTGATTGATTTGGAGAGTCATGTGGAAAATGAAGCCAAGAAAGAAAAGGTAGTGGAGGAGAGTAGTTCCTCAATTATGCTTGGATATTATTTTCAATTGAGTGAAATTTATTGTACTCCCTCATCTTCAGTTCCTGAGGGCATAAATCATGATCATGTTCCTAATATCAAGCAGGTATTTGCACAAATTGAGGAAAGAAATAAAATGATAAGAGAGAATATTGAATCTCAGTTATCGGCTCAAATATCTCCTTAGTAGACTAGATTGTTGAAAGAAATGGAACTAGAAAAATACCAACTAAGGATTGAATTTTCTCATCCTTCAGCTATGAATGTGACATGTTCTATTTCTTTCAAAACTGTTAATGTAACAGTGGATGCAAAAAACATTCCTCTCCCAGATAAGATCAATCTTCCTATGCAAGCCAGACAATTGATTTTTAATGATTTGAACAAGACCACTTTAGCTGTTGTTAAAGCTAAAAACATGTTGGGTAAGGGAGTTAAGCAATTGAAATTGGAGAAAGAAAACTCTAGAGCTTACTCCACGCAAAATGAAGAGTTGAATAAGATCATTGTTAATATTGGTGTTGATCCCAAAGATAAGTCAGTTGTTCAAAAATTGGTGCAGTTTTAAATCTGAAATTCAGATCTTGAAGAAGAAGATAAAGCTTCCCACTGGTGATCATACAGTGGCTACTGAAGTAGGTAAAGTCGATACATAAAAATAGCAGTTGTTGTAAACACTGTTGGCTAAATATGGGGAAATATCTAAGTTGAAAGAGGTAAATGATATGTTTTAGAAGAAGTTAGATTCTCATGTTTGTACTATTTTTATTTCATTATATTTTGAAGAGCCTACTACTAAATTAACTCAATTCATGACTGGGTTAAAGTTGGCAAATATTTATTTAAAAAGGACTCAAAGAGAACTGGAAACTGCATGTAAGGTGATAAGAGCTACATGTCAATCTTTTCAATTTCCCTAGCTGAAATGTGGACCCTTTGAGAAAGTGAAAAGAGTGGATGTCTCCACAAGAAAATGATACAGAAGCAGGAAACTTCTCTGTCCTGGGATCTTAGGCCTTTACCACTTAATGATCAGATGTTCTATTTAATATTTTACTTTTTTTTCTGAAGAAAATTTTAATTTTAAATTTCCATGTAATGACCAAAAGAAATCAAAATGAGAAGTAGAAAGTTTTATAACTGTCCATTTTATAATATTGTATTTTAGACTTTTGCAAAAGAAAAAAGGGGTTCTGGACTTTTGGACCTCAAAATTTTTCCAGAATTGATTACTTTACCTTTATGAGATCAATAAAGCTTTCTGAAGATTTCCAGCATTTGATGAATGTGATGATTTTCTCTTGTTTCATCTTATGTATCCTTCTTCTCTTGGAATAAAGTAATGTAGTTTCTGGTATCTAATTTACATCTGTGAGTTAGAGTAATTTTCCTGAAATGCACTCCTTTATTCTAAATTCATTTCTTGCAATAGTTTGCTACTAAAAACAGAGATAATAGTTTCTGTGATCACAACATATTGTTAATGGTTTTCCATCAACATTTTATTTTCTATTGTTCATTAACGTTTATAATTTAAAGGAACTTTGAAGGGTTTTTCTCTTGTAAAGATTAAAGGGTTTTAAGATATAAATTTTGGGGTTACAATATGAAGGGAAAACAAATAATTTTAATTATAAATGATGGTAAATGTCTTTGGAACTGATCTCCTTATAGCCATAGATTGTCTCCCAAAGAACAACATCGACCACATACCATTACCTCATGCACGAAAACTATCACCATGTCAATGTATGCATAAAAAAATATAAACATTAACATGCATAACCAACACATAATAGACATACAATCATGATGACCACATCCAACAATAACTTCATCAAATTTCACATTGCGACATAAATTCATCCATGACCACTACCATGTATACACAACAAACATATAAACCATGAGCATAAAGAAAACATATGCAATGGACATGTATGGATGACTAACTCATGGCCCATCCAGTCCAATTGATGAATTGTGCTCTTGTACCACTCTGTAACACCCTCCTCCCACATTTACACAAGCTAACGATTCCACTAGGGTAAACATGTGATGAGAGGCTACTATGATGTGCTTCAACTCCCCATGTATATTTAAGCAAGTGTAACTGATATAAAAAAACCAAACTAGCCTTCCTCACATGCTACAGAACCTTCAAGAGACAACCAACCCTTCCAGGTGATTAACCCCTTAAACAACTTGAAATTTTTCTTTTCTAGACCCTCAACTGCTCCCATGAAAAGTTATGCATGTACTTGAGGCCTTCCTGTCACTCCCATAGCAAGGCATGTTAGTGACTATGGAATTTTTTAGGTAGTTCTATGCCAACGACCCTCGATTATGAGGCACTTTTTCAGGGCTAGGTCTTAGGCCACTACCCAAAAATTCATGAAAATTTTAGCAATGAATAATAAAAATGGAATAGGGTTACTAGTTCAATTATTGGTACAAGTTCTTGATCTGACCCTGCTAGACATGACATGCATTTCGTCAAAAACATCACAAATATGTAATCTACAGGTCATAAAAACATATTTGAGAATATGGGTATCATACTTATATGAGATTCGTAAGGAAGAATTAATGTCTCAATACAATAACTACATTATCATATATTAGGTCATATACTCAACGTACATTGATTTTATAATCAAAACATGATAAGATCCATACATCAAGTTTTCCATAAAAAATACTCATAACCATCATATAACCACCATAAATAACAAGGATATAACATCCATAAAAACAAGATATGAACAAGTATAGTTACACATTAAATACCGAGGAGAAGGATTTATTATTAATGAATGCATAAGCCAACCAGGTCTGCGATTTCCACAAACCACCCGACCATAGATTGGGCTGAACCAAATATTTCTTTCAACCAATCCCCCTTGTGCAATATTCAAATAAAGGATGTGGGACTCATAACAAAACCAACCATGGCTTCCTCTAGTTTTACCATACATATCACTAAGGGAATCCTGGCCCGAACACTCATCAACACAACCAATATTTTCTGCAATTCCCACCAGATCAATAGGCTCTAAACAAGCATGGATGCCTCTGGATATCTCCACCTCAACTATGAGGAATTTATCTGTATCAGCCTCTCATATTTACCGTGTATCTCACCATTACTGGTCAAGGGATTCCTATGCCTGTTGGTCGCTTTAATTGTTTTCACAATTCAAGATCCACATAAATTGTCAACCCGAGGAAGTCTGTTTATTCCAAAGACAATCACGCACTGGATATGCTCAATTTCAAAAGCAAAAACAATGTTGTAGTAAAAAGCCACACAATTATCAATCATACAAATCTAATTATTCACACTCTGTTTAATCAAAGCTGAAGTCACTTAAGTTATAGCAGAAGTAATTCCTATATTGCAGTTTAGAATCCAAATAAAGGGAAATCAATCTGCAAAAAAGGAAACCAATTAACCATAACAGGAACAGGACCCTATTCCTTTGAATAGGAACTTCAGCACCTGCTGCCTGACACTAATCACTCTGTAGAAAAGATAACTTAAGAGAGCAGGACCCTATTCCCATGAACAGGAACCTTCAACACCTGTCTCTTGTTTCTAATCACACTACAGGAAAAGAAAAGTAATTAATGGAAACAGGACCCTATCCCTTTATACAGGAACCTTCAGCACCTACCTCCCAGCATTATACATTCAAACAAATAACAGAAACAGATTTCTCGACTTCCTAAGAATGAATGTACTGAACTCATGCAGTGTTAAGGAAACAGAATACTCAATAAACTACAGAACTGTGTAACTGGTGTCTCAGCAACATAATTAAAGTAAAGTGCAAACAGCATAAAGAAATTAAACAAACTACAGGGACAGTCGGGTGAATCTTGTGAGGAAGGCGGGCCCTTTCCTTCTCACAAGATTCCCCAGGAAAGGATTAAATTGGAGCGCTCAAAAGGAAATTTTATTCATCTGTCAAAAGAAATGATACATTACAAATGGAGTCTAGCTCCAGTTCTCTCAAACACAATGTTCTCCTGTAGCTTTCAAACTTGAACTCTAATCCCCCTCTAATGATGATGTCTCCTCTTTTTAAAGAGGAGACATCTCTTACAATTACATGAGAGCAAATCTACATTTATCCCGAATCTGTTCTTCTTTCTTAAAACAGGCTATTCTGTTCTTCCATAAAAAGATATTGTTACAACAGATACCAAAAGAGTACTATCTTCAGAATAATCCGTGTAACCACATCTTCATGTTGTTGCCATTTTTCCACAAAATGCTCTTCCAGAATCGCAAATTACGAATAGTGGCGGAATTTGCGTGCCTGCTGGCTGTTTCAGCAACGGAGTCGACTGTTTCAGCAACGGAGTCGACTGTTTCAGCAACGAAGTTTGACTGTTTCAGCAACGGCCGATTGTTCCAGCACAGCATATAACTTATCTGCGATCTTTTAGACTTATGTTAGCAACAATATACTTCGATTAATGATAAAATATAAGAGTAATATGGAATTATATGTAAACAGATTAAACATATAATAAAGAAGAGGATTTTATATACCTTGGGATAAAGTAAATGAAACTGATGATGGAATCCTTTTTAAACATGGTTATAAAAGGTAAGGTGGTGTCAAAATATATAGTAAAAATGATACATAGTGAGGTCCTAACAATGCCTAAGAGCTATCCACCCTCTATGATTTATCGTGTATCCAACCATTATCGGTCAAGGGATTCCTAGGAACAATAAATTGTATTCCCCTCTGAGCTTTACATTTTATTTGGTCGTTCAACGATCGAGGATTCCTAGGCTCAATCAGGAGTATTCCCCTCTAATATTTATTGTGTATCGCACCATTCACCGGTCGAGGATTCTTATGCTCAATTAAGGGTATTCAACTATGATCCCTATCATGTATCCCATGGATTCTTAGGATCAATCGAGGTGTTGACAACTAGTCTTTATCATGTATCGGACTCGAAGAATCCTAGGCCTTATGGATAATCCTGAAACGACTACACTCAGATTCAAGTCCATCTGAAAATCTAGATAACCAAATATAAGAGAACCCACCACACCATGGCTATCCAGAAATGGCAAGGAAATTTTAAAGAACATTGTCACACCTGGAAAACCCATGTTAATGGTAGCAATAGAACTAGGAACACACATGCATTTAATATGCATGCCACATATAGCAAGGAAATCATACATGAAAATTTATACATGCAAGTAACCATATTGTAGTCGCTTGATTATTCTCTTCCTTACTTGATATTTTCTTCCCTTTGCCTTCTTTGCCCTTCCTTTGATTTCCTCATCTAATGCTAGAGTGCACCAAGAATTCTCTAAGTGTCCAAGAGTGTATGTTGGCTCGAGGGGTCCTGACCCAGGTTTGGAGGTTAAGGTTTTCCAACAAACCCTTATACTACTAGCCCTTTCAGTAGTGACCTACTTGCGCAGGCCAAAGTCTCACCTGAGGTAGTATGGGAGGGTGCTGGAACCAGGTTTCCACACCCTGAGAGAGAGTAGGTAAGTCTAGCAGACTTGAGTTCGCAGCTTATCGAGTCGCACAAAGTAAGTGTATTCGCAGAATTTTCTCAGTCTAATTAGTTATTAACCATAACAGAGCTATTACCATTCACAGATCTAATCAGTGCCTTCACATCCACGTACGTAACAGTAATTACCAACATATCATATCATAAACGCATCTATAGGTACTTTCGAAACATAACAAATAACAAATGTATTCGCAACTTAAACATATATTCGCACCACAAGTTCAAATCAACAGTAACTTTAATAGATCCAAATATCACATAGATACTTCAACAATACTTTTGCATTTATTCAGATCTACTTACAACCAAAACCAGCCCGCGCACACACCCTAGCGGAGTCTGCACATAGCAGGACTGAGGATCTCCGCGCACATAGCCAGCAAGAGTCCTTACCCAAAACAACCACAATAGATCTAACAATTCATACACATCATCAACCTTAATTCTTTCCTACCTTAAGACCCAAAATGTTCATTTATTTATATCGATTTAGCCTATGCTTCCAATGGTACGCAAACCGTGGTTTGTGGTCTCTTGGTCTACCCTTGACCCATTACAATTCATTCGGGACTTTGACCCAACCCAAAACGCCTACGTTAGACTAATTAATACCAAAAATATACAAAATTGTACAAAATTCACTGCTTTTAGGGAACCCTATTCCAATAGTCTAAGAGATAGATAATAGAGAGAGAGAGAGAGAGCTCCAAAAATGATCTAAGAAAAGGGTACCAACTCATCCTCGGAATCCTTTTTATTGATGAGGAATTTATTTTCTTCATTTTCCATTATTTTCCTTCATTTTCCTCCTTACATGAAACTTGTGACCTTTTACCTTCCTTCTCTCCTATTTTCCATTATTTTCGTAAATAAATTACCAAAAATTCCATTTTTCCTTTCCAAAGCCTTTTCCATCTCCTTTTCCAATTTCCATTATCCATAATAAACAAAATGAACGCACATACTAGGATGTTTTTCCCAACATTAATCTTGGAATACATGTCCCATGACCTTGGTTATTATTTTTCCTTTATTAACTTTTATTACATGAATTTTCGACGAGGGATGTTACATTTTGATTAGTAAATGAATGAACAATGAATATGTGACCTTATAGATGATAATGTAGCTATTATGATAAGGCATCAATGCTTATTTATGAATCTCATATAAGTATGATACCCCTATGCTCAGATTTGTTGTTATGACCTGTAGATTACATATTTTTGATATGTTTGATGAAATGCTTGTCATGGATAGTAGGGGTTAGATCAAGTTAGTGTTTAAGTTCTTGAATTAGTATACTTTTTTCGATGTTATTTTTCATTTTTGGAAGTTTTATGAAGTTTTGAGAAGTGTTCTGAGAGCTAGCTCTAAAAAGGTAGTTCAGAATCTGGGGTTGCTATCTCAAAACTATTTGAAAATGTCCACAGTCATCGGCATGCATTTCATGGAAGCGAATGGAATGGCCCATTCGCATGCATGGCTTGTCATGGGAGAAAGAGAGGGTTCATATTAGTAAAATGATAAGTTTTCTCAGGGATTAAGCACCTGGAAGGGTTGGTTTCCTGCTGAAGGGTCTGTATATCTTGAGGAAGGTCAGAATGGTTTTTTTTGTCGATTCCACTTTATTAACTATACATGGGAAGTTGAATCACATCATAGTAACATCTTGTTACTTGTTTACCCAAGTGGACCGGTTAACTTGGGTAAATGTAGGAGTAGGGTAGTTACATTGTGATTCCTATTTCTTAGAACTATATTGTGCCAAAAATATTCACAAAAATGAAGGACCCAACAACTGGGTGTTAAGGAAATTTATTAAAGGGTTCATATTATTTTTGAAGTTAGTGCTAAAAGGAGTGGATCCAGTTTGAAAATGGATGACAAGGAGGTCCACATTGTTTTTGGGATCGATGCATCCAGATGGTTGGTGACAGCAAACTGATTTGAGAGAGCAGTTATTAATTTCTGGTGGGTGCGAGTGAAACCGTGGGAGGGAGTAGGTGTTTCCTCCTAATGGGTACCAATTAAATAGTACAATAGAGTGGGTGCTTACTATTCTTTGGTGCGACAGAAACAATGGAAAAGAGTTGGTGATTCCTACAGGTGGGTGATATCAAAACATTGCAAGGTAGTCACTACATCCTACTAGCTGGTGTTGATGAACATATGTAAAGAAATATTTAAGAAAAGAGGAAGAGTGGTGATTTTATGCGTTTATGAGTGTTGTATCCCGATCTAACCCTCTTTAAATTGACCTTCCTCTGTAAACTCTACCTCAATCGAACCCTCGTCCTATAACCACTAATCTTATTATGCCTCCTAAACTCATCTTCACTATGCTAAGCCACCCCTTATAGTTGACATCTATCCCTATCAAATTCCCTAATCATAATATATATCCCCTTAAACATAGAAGCATAACAATGACATAAAGAGTAACTAAATTTGAATCATAAAGTGCTAATCATTAAACAAATTAAAAAGTTTAAACAATAATAGACAATGTCAACTAATGTTATATTAATATGCATATATAATTATTTCACTATATAACAATATTATCATATATGTTTAACATAATTCTAAGTATTAACCAAATTATTAACACTACTAAATATCATTAACAATCATAACATATATCTATATATTAACATGACACATATATGTTTAACATAATTCTAAGTATTATACAAATGATTAACACTATTAAATATCATTAACAATCATAATATATATAATAACTAATAGAAAACTAATAATATATATCATAACTAATGGTGTACACAAAAAGAGGAAAATCTCCATAAAAATGGGAAAACCTATAATGAAGATGTTCTAAATCATATAATGAAGATGTACTAAATCAAAACCTTCTTCTAAACGTTTTGATATACGTGCTTTATGTAGTGGAGAGTTGAATTTTTCAAAAATTATATATATATATATATATATATATATTTAATAATTTCGCAAAGGTTAATATAGGTTAAATCATGATATAGAACCTGTGAATGAAAACTTAAATAATATCAGATAAAATTTAAAGTTTAAAATCCTTGATTAATTTTACCCAATATAATTTTTTACCATTGATCTAAATAATTTTTCACCTTTAGAATTCATTTGAGAGTATTTTCCAAAATCTAAACCCTTTCTCTCAGCATCACAATATCAATAAATCTTGTTTTGTAATACACAATTCTAGAAAACCATTTATTCTAAACCTTTCTCTTGGCATCATGATATCAATAAATCTTGTTCTGTAATACATAATTCTAGAAAACCATTTATTTAATCCATTTCTTAAACATTGTTTAAAGAGAAATTTAAGGGTCACTTGATGAACCCCATCAGATCTGAGCAAGGGATTAATGCACCAATACACTAGTAGAAAATGACTAATTAATTACTAAAAAAACGACTAAAATTTGCATAGAAACGACTATTTTTTGGTCGGTGACCAATAGTAGCTAAGTTACAGTATCTTATAACACGACCAACTTTTAGTTGTTTTTAACTTAGTCATTAATTGGTTATCTCAATTTTGTTGTCTAGTAGTATATTTGGTCATTAATTTGATCATTAATTTAGTCAGTGATTTGGTCATTAATTTAGTCATTGATTTAATCATTAATTTAGTCACTGATTTGGTCATTAATTTGGTCATTGATTTAGTCATTGATTTAATCTTTGATTTAGTCATTAAATGTCACAATTAATGACCAAATATACAACAAAATATATTACTATATGATCACCCGAGAAAACCAATTAATGACCAAAACATTGATCATGTTATAAGATATTGTAAGTTAGCTACTAATAGTCATATATATGCAAGTTCTAGTCATATTTTGAAACCAATTAATGACCAAAGAAATATGACTACATTTTGGTCGTGTTATAAGATACTGTAAATTAGCTACTAATAGTCATTTATATGCAAAATTTTATTGTCATTTGTAATCACAAATTTATCATTTGCATTAGTCATTTATCTTTTTTTGGTAGTTTCATATTCCTTATGTAAACGATTAATTTAGTAGTTTATATTCATTTCATTTACTTTCATTAATAATCATTATAAACGAATAATTTAGTCGTATATTCATTTTAGTTGTATTCATCATTAAATAATATAAACTACTAATTTAGTAGTTTCAAATTGATTTTGTGTTTATTATTAATCAACATAAATTAATTTGTATAATTTTAAAAATGTCATATAATATGCATGTTCATCTAATATGAAAACACAAAGTTGCATATGTTAATTAGAATACTAAACAATATCGAATGCAACTATAAATAATTTCAACCACATAAATTATATTATATGAAATGTTAAAGTATTACAATATGGGTTTCAAACTTAATAGTGGTTGGACTACAATTTACACACAAAATGATGTTTCATCACTTCAAAACATTATCATTGTGTTGTCAAGACATTGTAGGTGAATTCAAAAACTCGGAAGACTTAACCATCAGTCTTTATATGTGTGTCTTATGTGGGATATTGTCTCTAAGGGTATCAGAAGACCAGTTCTCCTCTCTCTTTTTGCATTTGTTGCTCCAATGTTATAATTACTCCCTGCTTTTTTCAATTCTCGCTTCTTACCATCAATACTGAGCTTATTTTCTGAAAACAAAAGAAGATACAATGTAGAGTGTAAGACATGAAAGACAATAAATACTAGAATATAGACTAAATTAGACTATAAATATTTTATACGACATATACCTCAAGATCGACAATGTCAAAGCCATTTTTCTCCATACAAGTAAGAAACTTGAACAAATTTTCTTCATTGAGGTGATAATGGCCACTATAGTGTGGCCAAATAAACTGTATAAACAAAGAAAATAAAATGTCACCATATATAGAAAAGAACACCTTAGTAACTTAGTATTCAAATTTCAAGGAAAGCTTAGGAAAAATCATGTCAACTAAGTTATATGCTAAAAAGCTCAAGTTGTAGATAACTTGTGAAAACAAATAATATGAAGTGTGATGTTCAATCCTTGTTGTTTTATTCACAAAATTTCATTTTCTAATGCATGAACTTAGTTAAGTACATAAAAAACATGTACTCAAATAAGAACATGAAAGTAACCTTTTCTGATAGTCATGAAAGTATTTTAACACAAAATAGCTATAATGATTCCAATCAATATAGTGTAGTACTAATTTCATCTTCAAGCTTTGGTTTTTGTTTAAATGAAAATGATACTAAGTATTTTCAATTTCATAGTTAAAATAAAAAACAAAATCAAAAGAAACATCCAAAATACAATCAAACAATAAAGAGAGGATATCATGGAATGGAAATTGCAATTATAAAATATTTTTTTACCTGTCCACCGATGTCGTGTCTGGCATTCCTAAAACATTTGCTTTCCCAAAATAACCATGAGGTGAAATAGTCACAGCATTAAAAACCATAAGAATTCCTACTAGAAACATTTCCAAAGTCGGTGGCTCAAGTAGCTAAGCTATCTCTAACAGCGAATGAACCATATCCAAGACATGATATGCATTGTTTCCCCATCCTTTTTCCAATCACATTTCCTGTTTTTATTTCCTAAATCTACCTCAGGCTAAAGGAAGGCAGATTCCAGGATAACACAAAACCACGCTCAGTCTGGTAGCTAGCCCTACCAGAACAGGAGAGGGCTCTCTCTGGGTCAAACTCAGTAAAAATAATCAATAGGGTCTGAGATGACTTGAAATGAATACTGATTTTAGGCTAGTTATACAATTGGGATGGTTTGATTTCATTTTTAGGGTTTTTTTGTTGGAAAAAGGGAAAGGCAGTTTTGGGCTTGGGGATGAGGCCAAATTCTTGCAGAGTTCAAGTTGGGGCAAGGAAGGCAATGGCTTTGATGTCTTAGATTCAATGAATGGATAGAAAAGACTGCTGAGGAGCTGAAGAGGGCAAGAGGCTGCAAGGGTCCTCTTCAAACAGATGAAAACATATAAAACTAAAAAAAAGTTTAAGGCAGAGCACCAGCAAACTAATGAATTCTAACTTAGTTACTCATTTGTTTCATTTCAGAAGCAAAGAGAAGGGAAATGGCATACATTAAACATTAATGAAACTTAAAATTACATGGAGAAAAACACCATCAAAACTCAGAGCCACAAGGATCCCAACAAGTGCTGCAAAACCCTAGTCTTTCCTTTGCCAAAAATTCTGAAATGAATATACAATGAGGTGCCAAACTATTCCCAAGAGTCCAACCCTGAAAATGACTGAGAAAATACATCATATAGACAAGCCTAACCCATTCCTATGCCTCTAGGGGTCGAGCTCATCCTTCTAGGAGCTGTTTCAACCAATTCTAAACTAGGAACTGAAATCTAGGCAATCAAACAACTTGCCTCTATATGCTAGGAAACCGATCCATTCACTCATATTTCACCTTTTGGTGAATGAATCTTCTAGAACAAGTAAAAATGTGCTAAAATTACATCATGGTTATGAATTACATCAAGGTAGATCAAGAGTTACATCAAAAAGTAAAATTGGCCAAAACTAGGCGAAATTTTGAGCTATGGAGTGAAAAATGAGCCAAATTCCTCTATGCGTCGCGCCCAAAAACTCTATGTGTAGCACAACTTTGGAGCTATTTTTGAGGCACTTCCCGAAGTCCAAATTGAGCTCATGATAGCTCGTTGGAAATCCCTACCTGTCTACTTTCCAACCCAAGTGGAATTTCTAGATTTGAATGTCATTTTCCCCTCCAAAATTCAATCTCCCAGCACTGCGTCCTGTGGGTGCAAAAAGTGGCAGAAAGGCCATTTTTATGATGTTTTTGACCCTTTAGACAACCCAGAACTTGATGAAATCCTTAGGCCATTCCTGAGCATGCATAAATTTTCACAAAAAATCCAGAAATATCAAATTTTCCTCCAGAGGATTTCCCAATCGTAAGCGCGCACAAGGTGGCACTACGCGTCGGGCAAAAAAACCTGTTTTGTGACCAAAAAAATTCAAAATTGACAAAAGTTTCTCCAAATTTGCTGAAATTTGGACTGAAGTTCCCCCATCAAGTATCATGCTCAGCCAAAGAAGCTTCAGCCAATATTTGAAGTGGATCAGGCCTTTTCCGACGTTTCAGTGCCCTCCTGGTGTATGCAGTTCAGTGGGGCCATATGATGAATCTGTGTCCGTCTCCATGATGTTGCAAGGTATGAAAAGTGTATGTTTGATTGGTTGAAAATGAAAAATTGGTGCCTTATTTCAATTGCCAAAATATGCCAAATAGGAAGGGACTGTATAGGAAGGGGTTGTGGTAAAAATGGGGCAGTGGGAACAATGAAGTCTTGCCAAGTGGTAGTTTTCCCTTTGAGGATTTGACAAACTTTGGATAAGGGGACAACCACTTGAATTTTGGATTAACTTGGGATTTTGGGAATTTTTATACAAATGAAATAGGAAATAGGAATGATAAGGGATAAAGTTACTTAGGGATAGGAAAATGGAACTTAGGAATAAGTTTATTAGGGGATATAAGGAAATAAACTGTAGTAATGGGATCATGGGAGATGGGAAAACAAGGCGGGGAGTGGCACCAAAAATGTTTTAAAACTTCAACACAAAACATCAAATAGCAATCTTTAATAAGAGATTATGGCTTAAAGTTTGATATTCAAATTCTCATAATTAGTCATAGAAGCACACAAAACACTGATCAAAGGCGATTGCAAGACGACTTGACCTTACTTGGAGCCAAGGAGACCGTTCCATTTGATGTTTGAGTTAGGTAGTAAAAATTTTAACGTTCTAGCCATGTGCACCGCACACCAGCCCAACGCACCGCGCCCACCATGTGCATCGCGCCAGTGTATTTTACACTGCGGAAAACTGCCCAATGCGTCGCGCCACTTAGCCAACGCGCTGCGCAGCTAATTTCAACACACAATTCAGCCTAAAACAATGCTTTCGCTCCTCCACGACTTGTCTTTGGTTCTTTGACAACTTCCTATTTGAAAATAACATTTGAATGATGAAAATATCTCTTATAGTCATGGCTTTGATTTTTGTTTTGCAAAAGACCCACTTTCTTATGTTTTAGCTTTGGCATTTTTTCACTTTTAATACAAACTCTGTTTTTCTTGTTTCCACTGATTTTTTTTTGCTGACATGATGAAACCTTCGTTGATTTTTTGCAGGGATGCTGTCATAGGATTTTGGCAAAGGATGAACAAGGCTACACCTGAAACATTTTACAACTGAAGAAATTTTGACAATGACATGGCATTAATTACAAAAGATAAAATTGACGATTTCTTCTTCAAAACAGAGTTTTGAAGAAGAATCATCCTCAAGCCTTATGACGATGAAATTTTTCAATGGAAACTGATTTGGAACTTCCCTCATGCGTCTACTGGTATTATTTGACATTTTGAAGACTAAATTGACAAAACCCTAGACCTAATGACTGAAATGACACTTTGCTAACCAAAAGACCAAACAGGACTGTGAATGATTTTAAAATTTATTTTTATGTATAGACACGGACCAGCAGGTACATGACATGAGGGAAATTGACAGACAATACCCATCCGTCAGAAATCGATGCTTCTAATGGAATGCAACTGACTGGATGAATAAGACACCTAAAAATGAAATGCAACAAAGAGATTTTGATCTCTGACAAAGGGATGACAATCCCGACTCTAACACCTGTAACATTCCCATAGCAAAGTCAAGTAACAATCAAACAAAGACTTTAACATTTGTTTTTATCTTTTATATCTATAAAATTTGAATCTAATTTGTTTCTGTTAAAATTCTGTTGAGACCACCTACTCTACAGTCAAAAATAGAAAAGGAGCCATTAGTCATACCTACCCATGGTCTCTTGTAGGAATGATAGAAGGATAGGTTGAGCCATTAATTAGAATTGCAAAAATATTGAGGAAAGACAATTCATTATCTAGTTAACCAATTTCACATTGAACCTTATATGGATGAGTAGCCCTAAATAAAGCCAGTTTTCTCTATCATATGCCTTGGAAAGACAAAATCACTAAAATTGCTTGTAATTTTTTGGTTTGATGTTATAAATTCCTTCTTGGGATACTCCTCTTCCATAATGGATTTGTTTCCCAGGAAGGATGAAAATTTATCCTAATGACACAAAATCAACTTAGTGGATATTGACCCTACATGCACTAATTTTTGCAATGATTTTGTAGATGCAATTACATAGTGATATGGGTTTGAAATCATCTCATTCTTGTCTAATTTTTGGGATTAAAGCCTGAAATGTTGAATTGAAAGATCCCAAATCTTGCATGTGTATTTTAATTTGTCAGCAATTCTTAGTTTCTATGTTTGAAGGAAGTCATAGAACCCCTAGAAGAATTATATTTTCCTGCGAAGTGGCTGAGGGTTCTTATACTTTTGGAAACAACGCAAAATTGTTTGTAATTCTTCCTTTGATATTTGATCCATCAATGCCTCATTACCCACCTCACCTACAAAACTGGGGAAATATGAAGTCATCTTTAACTATCGCTCTTAAATTTATTCTATCATCCTCGTTATAAATTCCCTCAAAATGGTATGTTGATGAGAAAATTGCTCCTCGAGATGAGACACCTTCTCACGAGGAAAAGTTTGTTGATAAACACCATCTTGAGGAAATTATTCATTATAATTATGAGATGTTGAAGAAAGAAAATATTGGATATTTAGTAAAGGATATGCACAAATGTTGGTGATTTGGTACAAGGAAAGACATGGGAAGTAAGATAATTGTGGAGATTCCCTACAACTCTTCTCCCAAATGTGACACGTGCTCGGATGTATGCTTATTAAAAAACTATATTTGAGAATGTGCACCATTTTGAAGGCAAGACTATTTTGGATGTAGGCACAAGAAGTTTGACACAGGCTCCTGCACCCTACCTGACAATCCACCTACTTACCTATGACTACGATCTATGCACTTCCCAGCTTGTCAACTGTATTTGCTCCAATTATCAATCATATTGTGCCTGACGGCACATCACTGTGACTTTAACTAGGCTACTTGACCACATGTGTGGTGGCTACTAAAATTGCACTAACACAGGTCTAGCTAGATCTGATAGCACTCCTCCATCCACAAACTAATTATGTTGACAGTTGCCCTTCTATCGGCCATTTTTATGTCCTTTTCCTCATGATTTCTCAACGACTGAGTGATGTCGACCAGTCTAGCACATGTTGCTTCTTTCTTAGTGAGTTTCCACCTTATGCTTCTTGTGGTTTTGTTTTTTTCTAGTGCGGGCTTGCATGCAGGCCACAGTTCTTCCACCAATCCCACCTCTCCTAGAAAACTACTCTTGAAACTACGTGCTTCTTCGAGGTGATACTGGAAGATCCTTTTCTCCCAACCAAAATGTCACCCACCCCTTCTTCGCGCAGTTTTATTTTCCTATTAGCGGCATGGTTTGACCCTTATTTAAACCACTTTGTTTTTGCCATGATTGACATAACCTTGTCAATTGTTGAAATTCAACATTTGCAATCTTCCCACCTCTGTCACCTAATGAGTATGAATTCTTAAACTCTCTTCTGTCATTATCCAAAACATTTATTTCCTGTACATGTGATTTTGCAAATAAAGTTTTTTTTTGTAGCATAAGTCCTTGTCAAAATTTCATCTCTCATACCAACTGGCATCCAATCAGAACTGCAACCTGAAATTGGACATACACCTATTCATCTATTACTCGAAGATGTGAATGGTGGAATATCTGCTAAAGCACTCTTCGCATATGGTAGAGGCTAAGCCCTCCCTCCTATTCCCTTTCCAAGACCTCCCTTAGGACCAAGATTCAAGTGGCCATCATCAGAAGCTTTGTGTGTTGAAGGGCCTGGCATAGACCGATTTTCAAATTGAGCCCAATCCACAATCTAAGCATCTTGACTGGTTAATCCACAGTCGCATGGTCCCATATGGGGTTGTGGCCCTTTAATCCCGCCCATATGTGGAATTGAACCCATTTGTGCACGTGCCATGTAAGGTGGCATCGTAGGTCCTCTCACACCATGATCAAGTGGTGTCACAAGTCTCCGACCTACATGTCCCATATTGGTACCTCGAGAGAGACCTCCCTGTCCATGTATTTCTTGCACAAAATCCCGATGCAATTCCTCTATTTTCTTGTGGCCCTTAACCTTCCACCTTTGTTTCCATCCATTCGTCATCAGATCAATCAAATCCTTCAACATGAACCTCAGCCTAGAGGGAAGCCCTTCGGTATTGGGGATTTTTGTCATCCTATCAAATTAAGCATCAATATGTTCCTTGGCCTTTGAATGGTCAATCATATGACCAATAATGCTCATCATTTTTCACAAAGCTTCAAAATTTTCATCCTCTGCATGTTGAAATTCACCAATTAATTTCCTGATGAATGCATGCATAATTCTTTCGGTCAGCATACTTTCTTTTATAAATCTCACCAATATTTCCTAGCATTCATTGTTGTACTACAGCCTTCTTCTCTCATATTTCTTTTACTGAAAGGATTTTTTCACCATCCTCTTCTTGTTTCTTAGCCTCTGCCTCTTCTCTTTCATATTTTTCAAATTTATCCTAACATTTGTTCAAAAGAACTCGCTTGAAAACAACCTTCTCATTATCTTCATAAAATTCTGGTAATCCTGCAGCAAGCTGAAAACACAATTTTTCATACATTTCACAAAAATTCGGCTCCATCAAGGCTTTGTCAAATATTTGAGATATTATACCATGAAGACATGATGCAGAGTCAATGTTCACTTCTTTGACCTGTTCAAAAAGTTTTTCAAATTTTTGGGGCATTAATTTATTAAGGATGGATTTAATTTGTCATTTTTTTCCACTAATCCTCATCAGAAACCTTGCCCACTTGATATCGGTTCTCTGATTTATGAATTTTGGACAAAGAAGGCTGTGGAGGAGGAATCAAACCCTTCTGTGAACTAGAAGCACGCTTCCACCTATCAGCATCAGAATTATTTCTCACTAGTCAACTTGTGGAAATGGTGCTTGCACATAAGGCCCTCCGAGAAGGATGCCATTCATACTCATTTTTGCTGCACAAGTATTTCTTGCAAAGCCAGCATTATAAATTTGACCAAGTTGAAACATAGAAGAGGAACCACTTAGACCTGCATCCATCTGCATATCACAGCCAGTAGCAAAATCATCCACTAGCTTGGCCCATCTATCATCATCCAAACTAGCTATATTTCTCCCATGACGTTCAAGTAGATAATTCCCACTCGGATTCCTTTCAAGACCTCTTACAGTGCTTGCTAATGCATAAGCCTCTCCTACATGACTTGCAAGTGCTTGGGAATTTCCAAGTAATTCAACAATGTCTAGACAAATTTCAGAATGATTTGGTAGATATTTGCACTAATCCTTGATTGTCAAAAAAATCACTAGAGTACTTTATGTCTCCTGAACATCTAGTAACTAAAATAGCTACTTGACTCATAGGAGTTGAAATCTCAGTTTCATCTTCCCAGTGATCCACTTCTTTCAGGACTTGCTTCTCAGACTCTTTTGAGGAAGTATTACTCTTGACAACATCGGTTACTACTTTGGATGGTTCTAGAAGGTTCACATCTTCCTCCTCCTCTTGAACCTTATAAGTATTATACAAATCACCAGTAGGAGCTAAAACATTTTCCTTACTGAAAAATTCTTCTTTTTCTTCTTCTTGTTGACAACTACCTTGGCAGCATCACCAATATTTGTAACTTTATTCTTCACAGAAACATTAGAAGAACTTTTATTCTCCTTTTCTAAAAACTGCTACCCAAAATGCTGAAACTTTTGGTGCCTCTTAAGTTGGTTCTTGTGTCAGAGAAACCTCTAGAAAGTGTACTAGCTGGAAAAAATGTCCAAAAGCGTTATTACAAGAAAAACATGGCCAACAACCTACAAAAGACATACAATCAAATGAGACAAATGATAAATGACAACTAAATAATATGCAACCAATACCATCTACTACTTGCAAAACTATTGAAGTAATGGGAATATATAGATTTGTTAGATTTATAGGTTAATGATTAATCATAAGAAACCGAAAAATTTGTATTCACACAAATGAAAACTCTAATATTTTTGAACATTCAAGAGGATGACTAAGGTTTAAAAAATAGTGTCTGAGGTACTTTGTGTTTAAATGTACATACTTAATTCTATTTTAACTCAGAAAAATTAAAAGAAAGTCATTGTATTTCATTTTTGGAATTTCTCGGCAGAAATAAAGGGATTTGTTGTAATTTTTCTAAGTTCATAAATACTTAGAAATTTACTTCTTTTAGCAAAAAAATCAGATCAATGGTTTGAACATAAATCTGGGTTTAGTGTAGAATTTTTTATATACCAATGAATTTTCACATTTTTCTGTGCCCAAGTTTTGAAATTATTGTTATTTTTCTATTATCCCTATTTGGGGATATTACATGCTACAATTGGTAAAAGAAAACTCTAACTATTTGGAATGCTAAATCTGAACAATAGTTCTAAATTTGGGACAAGGATGAGTCTGGTATATGCAAATTGGAAGCATGCATGTGCCCTCCCTTTCTCTCTCTATATCATTGCCACTTTCCTTCCACAACAAATTAGTGTCCAGCCATCACTTTGCTCTCTCTTTTTTGCACATAGGAAACTAGGAAGATGGATCTGTTGGAGCATATCATTACATGGTATAAATCAGTCCTATTGATATGCCATCAGTGTTAGATAGCTAGAGCAATAGATAAAAACTATAAATGCTTTCTTTGCAAGGAAAGTGTTCTACACCAAACCTGGTCTCTCCCTCAGCATTTTAAACTTTGCATTTGCTAGGGTCTTTGTAAAAATATCTGCAACTTGTGACTCTGAAGGAATGTACTCAAGAACCACCACCCTTGTAGTGTAATTAACTCCACAATTTATAGAAATCACATAAATTTAGAGCAGAACCCAAGAACACGAGAGAAAAGAGAAATAAACCCTAAGAAAGATCTATTTGATGATAAAAAATAGAGAGTTGTGTTTACTTTCGACTTCAAGGGGGCAACCTCCAAGAGGAATTCTCCGAATACATACATAATTCTTGACAAAACATTACATATCCTTCTATTTAATATATAACTATCCATAGAAAATCTTATCTATCTATGGGCCCACTTATAATGAGAGCCTACTAGCTATTTTGGGACTTATTAACAAAGTTGATCCTTTTTGCAATGAGTGATTGTTAACTAACTATTCAATGGGCCTTATGCAGTGAAAGTGGACAGCTCTAATGTTAGGTTTTTTGCCAACAATTTTTTATTTACTGACAGCTCTAATAGTAACACCACTGCTTTCTTTCCTTCCTCTGTATACCATGCTACGCACCTAAGGGAATGCTAGATTTGTTTCCACTTTTCATCAAGCGCACTTAAGCGGAACTAATTTTGACAGGTGGAAACTAGGCATTCCTAAGACAGTTAAGGGACATCTACCCATCTTCAAGAGCATTTACATCACCAATTTTCTGGGATGTGGGTAACATCCCAAAATAAAATGAGATGTCCCTAATAGTTGCCTTGTACCTCATGGATAGGGAAACACTAAAGTCTAAGCCAACCCAATTTCATTTTGCATAGGTTGGTGGTCGAATCCATTCAAGGGGACTGACAGTGAGCATAGATCCACTGATTGATCCATAGATGGATGCATCCCTTAGGGGTGGGACACATCCTTAATGCAATTAGGTCCCATCTAAGATAAAAGAGACAAGGATAAAAAAAATCTCATGCATACATGAGAATGGACTATAACATTTATCAATGACAGAAATAGAACACATCAAATCATTAAATCATTTCATCTAACACAGTTATGTATGAATAATTGAGTCTTAGAATCTTATAGAAATTGTCACATGTCATTTATGATGTATGTATGAGTAATTGTTAGGGTAGGTGTCCCCAAGTGTGGATGCACATCTCACAAATTTGGTAGGGAAATGACAACACATTCTCCAAAGCTGGTGGGCATCCCCAACCAATAAATAAATGCATGATTGGTGGACCCTGTTACCCATCATATGGCATGAGAATTAATCTGATAGAAGACAGCACCCAAGCAGGCTGCACTTGGAGAATTTTAGTCCTCTGGCTTGTTACCCCTCATGTTATACAAGGTTTGTTACCTCTCATGTTATAGGAGGCCTACACTCGTGAATATTTTCAATACTCTTGTCATTTCCATCACAAAGGGAGGAGAAGCAAACTTATGTTTTGGGCCATAGAAATAAGAGGGTTGACAACATGGAGAAGAAGGCAATTCAGGGCACTCTTGGTGACTGTTATGAAGGCCGATTTGTTGTTCTAGAGGGCCGAGGTAGAGGGGAGAATTTCTGTATGTTTTATGGTATGTTAGGGTGTTTATACCCTTGGAAGAGACAATTCCATCCCTAGATGGTTGTTGTGGGAAGGTCACGGGCCCAAACAAACCTAAACAGAGTTGCGTAGAGAAGTGTTTGGTTCATGCCCAAGACAGAAGTGTTGAGGAGGAGGGTACTTCCAAAGGGCAGCCACTTTCATCTAGAGCAATTATGGGCAGAAATAAAGGCTAGAAGAATGGACTGTGTGATGCCCTAACTAGGCCTAGATTGCAGCAGTGAAGGAGACCTCAAAACAATGAGCTTAAGGTATGTGTTTCAGTGCATTCTTGTAGATGTTGGATCCTAACTTGTGGATCAGTTCTAAATCATGATAGGGCAGCATGTGGAACTCAATGAGGAGGGGGAAGATCTCATGGTTATATGCCCTAAACCAGTGATAGTTTCCATAGTGGTTGGGCAGCAAAATTGGATTGAGAGTTTGTCAAGTATTGGGTCAAAGTGATGACTATTGTGTGGATCAGTTTGACGGGCAGCTTGAGGAGGCCTTAGGAGTTGTTTGGAGGGAAAATTTGGAAAAGGAATTTCAAAGTGATCTTCATTGCTACAGTATCGAAACAAAGGAGGTGGTGATTTCTTGCCCAAATCATATTATGATCTTCTAATCATTAACCTATCCATACACTCAAACATGAGATCCACATCAGGTACCAAACCAAGATATTGTTCCCGGAGCTACAACAGTCCCCAAATTGTAAACATCGTTCTAAAGGGTCAAGGAAGCCCATCCTTACCTGAAAGGAGGCTAACCATATTATATGGTTTGTAGGATATCTAACTTACAATCAAGGACAGTACAAAAGTGTTCAACCAGATGATGGTTTTCATGTCCCTGCAACAACACTGTAAATATCCCAAGTAGTAACCGAACTTCGTATTGCAAAATTCCTTCTGTAAATTGGAGGAACCAACCCTATTACTTTAGCATCAATGCTAACAAACTTCTCTTTCATACAACTATATCTACTTAAATTAGAGATGACGTTGGCAATCAGCCTTTTGATGCAATATCCCAAATTGCTTAAGCATTTTTGAGGCATGCTGCTCAGATGAATAGTTATAACTTATAAAGGGTCTAGACATGCATTTTGGTGCATTTTCATGTGTTATTTTTAAATAAACTTACAGTCATAATTGAATTTCTCCCACCTGCTTATCTTGGATCTTACTAATTAGACCCTTTCCAAACCAATTCATGAAATCTACAAGTGGTAAGTGAGCACTATTATAGATAGTTTTAGATATTTCTAAAGCATATTAGGACAGTAATTTCTTGTTATATTTGAGAGTAACTATTGGTGTTCATTCAACACATGTCACAGAGGTAGTTGACATGATCAAGATAACGATGTTGCAGTGTTATGGATGAATGCGCCAAAAGATAAATTGATACCCATCGCGGTTGAAATTTCTGCAGATCTTTTTGTAGCACAAAAAGTGTATGCAATTGGGAATCCATTTGGTTTGGATCACACCTTGATGAATTTTATCATTAGTGGGCTTTCCAGGTAGATAATTTCAGCTGCAACTAGCCATCCAATATACAATGTGATTTAGACAGATGGTAAAGGACCATTGGAGGTCCTCTTCTTGATAGTTCAGGGAATTTGATTGGCATAAACACTTCTAAGCCTACAAGGGATCTTCTTCACTATGCTCAAGGAATGCAAGTTAACATCAGCTTAGAACCAAAAGGTTTCTCCATGACTCTTCATCTACACAAGTAATCTTCTTCAAGGTTACTTCATTTGGGCACTTCAACAATGTTGTTACAATTAGGGTTTCTTAGGTCTGAACTTTAACAATTGCTTCCAAAGACTACTTCAATATGACCTTAACAAGGTTACTATCTCACAACTCTAGCACAAACTAAAAGAATTTTCTTTGTTATCACAAGGGATGATCAAACTGCAAAGATTTCAAGCAATCCATCTTCACTGCACTAAAAAAACTCCAAAGATACTTCTCCACAAGACATCTTCAATAAGTTGTTTCAACACTCTTCAAGGTATCTTCTAAGGTTAGTTTCAGTGTCCAAGATCTGCTTCTAGAATTTCTATCAAGGTTTTCTCCAAGGATGATCACAGGGTCTGTTCTGTTTAACAAATGTCTTTAAGTGCTTCAAGAGTCACCAACAATGTCTCCAAGTTCAATATGCCCAAACAAAAACAATGTCTCCAACACCTCTTAAAAGGTTCAAGAACTGCTTCACTATGGTGTCTTCAAATCTGCCTCTAATATGAGATCTATACTCTTACAAAAGGGAATCTGGTATACAAATTTAAGGTCTTACTTCACCAAATGAGGATTTGCTTCTGATATGAGGATAGTTCCAAATTCTAAGCCTAGTTTCAACAAATTCGAGCCCTATCCACATTCACAACGTCAAATGAAGTCCTGAAATGATTGATACGCCGAATTCCACAGAGGGTAATAAATTTTGGTTACAGACCTGAGCTACAGAGGATTTGAGAGCTGCAGGTTTGAGATTTCAGGCCTTTAGTAGGCAAAGTTCTGTGATCAACAGGTCTGCAATTGTACTACAAGTCTGAGGAACAGAGCTGCATGTTTGTGTATTTTAGTACTTCCACGGGCCGAATTTCAGAGGTTCCACAAGGGCCGATAATCTCAGTATTACATAGCCAAAATTACTGTCTTCGAAGATTTGATATAAGGAATGTAACAAAAGTTAAATTTAGCTCACAAGATATAACCCAAACACCTTTCTTCTTTACTGAACTTTTGTTTGTACTTCCTTAACCGAGTTTTTCTTGACTAGGATTGACGAGCTTACTTTCGTATTTATAGTTGTTTGCCACAATGAAAGGACATGTCAGTTGCCTTAAGAGCCGACTTAAGTGCTATAAAGCCAACCGGACATTTAGTTGACCTATTCAACAAATGTATTAAAACTTTCATTTTTAAGGTGTCATCTTGTGCATGCTTATTATTGAATTCATTTTAGTCATTAGATGATGGTGGATTTACAAGTTTTTAAGTGTCTGCAATTTCCACCATAGTAGGCTCATGTTACTACTGCTATCACACTTTTTCTTTTCTGTCGTGAAACTCATTTATACACTGATTTCTCTTATGCTAACACTATGTGTGCTTCAGGTAGTCCTCAAGTCTATCCTTTAAGACAAACCAGGCTAGCTTAAGTCTGCTCTTTAAATTTCTTTTCAAATCTATTCCTTTTGCTGAGCTAAATCAACCATTAATTTTGTTCTTCAATACTAGCTTCCACAAGCATAGAACAGGTCTCACTAAAATCCTTTGACTAATCTGATTTTGGCCTTCAATTTCTGATATGAAGACAATATTGAAACTATAATAAGGTTTGTCTTTGGAGCTCAATATTCCACAAAAAAAATTGTTTTCAATTAGTCCTTGAAAAACAGACCTAAACAACTCAAAACAACTTCTTTTTTTCAGAAGATACAATGGTCAAAACAACCTTTGATTTCAGTCCACAGTGGTCCCTTTTCAATTAACTATTCAATGTTAAACTAGCCCATATACCAGCAGCCTAAGGCATCTTTCTTAAGGTTTTCAATATTAGGACATTTCTTCAACAAAGACTAGGACATCAAAAGGATCTGGGGCTTGTCATCATATAGATAGGGGCATATATAACAAGGCTATTTTAACCATTAGGTATTGATAGGGCATCATATAGTCAAATATCTATTACATGCTTCAACAGTGCTTGCCATCTTATTGACATCAAAGACAACTTTGGTCAACACTCTCAAACATTCTAAAATAATTCTAACATTACCATTAATTGCATAGAATTAGTAAGGCCCTAAAGGTTGAATATTAGGTTGTTCCACTCATAAATTATTTCTTTCTTTTAAAAAAATTGTGTTCCAAGCATTCTTAGTCACATTGTACAAAACCAGCCAGTTTGGTGGAAAAAGGTCGGTTAGGTACTGAACTAGCCTTTTCTAGTCCCTAGCAGTGGTTCACACCAGTTTTTCCTTGAAAACAGTCACACAAGCCAGTTCATCCTAGCCTATTCTAGTTGCTATAAAGTTATAAGATTGTTTTACATTGTAACTGAAGAAAATAAGGGTTGTTTTACTACTTGAAATAAGAATTTTCAGTTTTGGTTTATGCATGATAAAATCTTTGTAGATGGCTGAAACTTATCACGAACACTTCAGTATCTTTTTATCTTGGATTTCCTAGAAAATCACAGCATTAAGAATTGAAATATTGTTTATTTTGTATTTCATAACAGCCCTAAGGCAAAGAAATGACTGTACAACTTCAGTCGAGTTTGGGAAAATGAGAATGCAAGCTTCTAATGAGAGGAAGTAAGAATTCAAGATAGGATCTATGATGAATTTTCCCAGTAAATTGTATCCACCAAAAATGTGTTTCCTATATTGACTCTCAACATGTGTCTTGGAGATATGAAAGAATTTGTTCACGTCAATGTCAAGCATTGTGAATTAATGTGAACCAATTTAAAAGGATTGGCAGACTAGTGCCTTTGTTGCAAGTCCTTTTGTTAATTTATTTTCTTGGATTTTAGAACAGATTTAATTTTACATTTTTTGTGAAATTGGGTTATATTTTCTTTTAGATGAATTGTTATAAGTGAAAATACTCCAAAAATGCAAAAACTCATTTACCAGCTTGGAACCTCAGGTTTGGGAAGCTGAGTTTCTATTTTGGTGTTTGATATCATGTATATTTTCTTTAATGTAAATACATAATGTTGTGCGTGTGTTCCCAAATACCATCAATCACCCATGTTCTTAAAGGATTAGAATTGGTATTCTCTAGTTGTTTTCAAATATTTTTTCTCTTATTGTCTTTCTTCTTTCAGAAATGTCCCTAAGCCAAAAGAAATGCAGCCTAGGATGTAACATGCTTCAACCAAGTCAGGACTAATTTCATCTCTTCTTTGCGAAAGAGAGAAACCTAAGAGAATTTTGTTGCAACCAAAAAAAACATGCCTTTCTCATGACACATCTTGATTACTTTTATTTTTCTTTGATTTATAAATGATCCGTTTATAACGAAGTGGTCTACCTTTGGCTTAGGTGTCACTTGCATTATGTAGCTAATTCACCACCCTATCTCCCCAAATTTTTATGGATTCAAAGATTAGAGTAGAGAGGTGATGGTTGAGGAAAGAAAAACTCAAAGGGAATCCTTAAAGTAAGAGTCGATTACAGTACCTACAAAGAATCTACTCAAGATGGAACCTCATCCAATATCTCGATTTGAGTCTACAATCTAAGCTAGCTGGCAATTGGGCTGACCAGCAGGTTGATGAGGACCATAGCTGGGGGCGAATGGAAACAGCCACACAGTTAGAGACTCCAAATATAGGGAGAGTTCAAGCCAACCAGGATAGGGAGAGTTCAAGCCAAGTGCGTAGAGGATTTCTTTAAGGGAGATTGGGATAGAGTGGATCTTACAGTATCACCTAGTGTTGGTGAAAAATCTATATGGATGAGGTTCTTCTAGAAGCACCCTTCTCTCTGTTGGAAATACTGAGGGGGGGGTGAATCGGTATTTGTTTTCAATTGCTTTTTTACCAATTAAGATCACTTATAATTAGAAGACAAAATGAAAAATGTAGAATGAATAATTTTATCAGTCAAATATAACGAGGACTTCAATCCTCTTCTTTACAATAATGTGTAGGGCCCCAACCCTAGATGAAGACACCAATCTTCAATCCACCAGGCTCCAACATGTACTTTTCCAAGCGCCGACTTGGACTTCACGAGGTTCCAACTTGGACTTCCCAAGGCACCAACCTTGTCTCTATGAGGCTCCAACCTCTAGGGCTCCAACCCGATCTTCTTGAGGACTCCTATCCTCTAGAGCTCCAACCCACGACTTCAATTCTTCAATATGGATTCAATTGTTCCTCAAGGCTTCCAATATTATTTGCAATGAGACTTGAAAATCTTCAATATCGTTCTCTATCAATCTTCAAGAATCCTTCCTTAATATGGTTCAAAAATGGATGCTTCTTAAGTCTTTAGTCGCTATAAGCTGTCACATTGTTCGGGTTCGACTTTGGGTTCGACAATGCTTAAGTTTGGTTCGTGTTCGAATTTTTCGATGAGATTTTCCATTAGGTTCGTCTATATACATTTTCTATATATTTACATATACTAAGTTTTAAATGAAAAATAGGATAAAATAGCAATACATCAACATCAATAAACATAAAAAAAAATGCTATCATGATCATGGAAATTGCAAGGATACACTACAAGCTCGAATTGTGACATGAGGTTATGAGTTTTGATCTACGCACTTGGTCAATGGCTATGAGGTTTGATGAGGTTCGCCGAACCTCAAAAAAATTTTAAGGTTCGCCAAAATTCAAACCTCAAGGTTGAAGTTTGCCAAACCTTGTGACATAGCTTCTATGTCCTCTCCATCAGGAGCATCACCTAGTGTGGGCTTTTGAATTCCAGTAGATCTGTAAGTGTCATTGTTGATTAGTTAGTAAATTTTCCAAAAACTACTTGACCCATTTTGGGTACTAAATTTGCACTGGATGAGTCTGTCAAGAAACTAAGTGTCACTAGAGTTTTGGTGCTTGATGGTCCTGTAGATGGACCAGCTGGAAAAGCTGGACTGAAAAACAACAAAATGAGATGCTTATGGCCGACCTGTCTTGGGAAACATCATTACAGCTGTAAATGGGAAGAAAGTATGCAATGGAAGTGATCTCTATAGAGTACTTGACCTAGTAGCTTTTAAGGTAGTTTTCAAAGGTGGGGTCCTTCAGCATAATTGCATCTGCCTTGGTCCTATCATCCAAAAGAAAAACTTAATGCATGGTAGCTTAGTTAGAATGCTCCGGAGTTTAATTGCACTTAACTCATGTTCAGTTACTTTGTTTCAAGTTTGATGATGACTTATAGTTCAGCATTGTTTTAGATTAGTGGCATCTTAAGTTCATTCTTAGATTAACCCATTCTTAGATGACTGTGTAGAGGTGTACATGGATGATTTCACAGTTTATGGGAATACATTTGAAGAGGCTTTAGAGAACTTGGAAAAAGTCTTAAAAACATACATACATCATCTATCATGTATGTATTCTGAGGGTTCTTATTATTGGGGTTTGGTATGGGCTGAGCTGGAAATTGATTGGATTTTTGAGGGAATGGTAATGGAAGTGGTTGATTTTGATGTGGTTGGTTCTGATGATGTTGTTGAGGATTTTGTTGAGAATTTTGTGGAAAATTTTGTTGAGGATTTTGAGGATAAAAATGTGGATATGGTGGATAAGATGGTGGATACTGATAATATGAAGAGTATCTTCCATAGGGACTTTGTGTTCCTTGTGCCCAAAATTGAGATTGATTTTGAGATTGGGGCCACGGTTGCTGCCAAGAATTCCAAGGTGGAGGTTGATTATACATTTAATCATGGAATCCTTGTGTCTGAGGTCCCTGCCAAGGTCTTCTAGATACAAAGTTAAGAGATTCTGTGAAGTCTATAGGAGTTTCTTCTTGAAAAACATCCTTGAGACCAGGAAGAGAAGGACAATTCTTAGTCTCATGTTTTTCAGAACAAATGACACAGGTCTCTACAACTTTTACATCTAAAGGACACTCTCTCAGGGCATGTTTCTTTCTACATTTGGGACAAAAGATTGCCAAGGCATCAGATTCAGCCTTCTGCTTGTTTTGTATCTTAAGGGTGTCTATTTGTTCACTAAGACTCCCTAAGATGTCAGATTTAAAATCATCAAGCATGTGTCCTATTTCTGATCTACTTACTGTCCCAGAAGCAGATTTACTTGCTCTTGCAAGAGCAGGATCTCTTGGACCTTTGGCAGTTTTAGATTTCCCTCTTGAAAGGTTGATACATAACTCAGATATTTCCGGTAATGTGAGTTGTGATATATCCCCTTTTCCCATCATTTTTAGGATATCCAACCATTCATCCCTAATTGTTTTCAACAAAAGAGCTTTTAAGGTGTCTTGATCTAGATTTTCCATTTTTTCCCTTTTTATGTTGTAATGAAATCTTTCCAACAAATCTTCCAAATTTTCATCTTCTTTTTGTAACATCTTGAACACTTCTTCCTTATGATTAACCGTCATACAATAATCCAAGTATCTCTCTAGAAATGCTTGTTTCATGTCTTCCCAAGTTCTAATAGAGCTACTGATTAGACTCATAAACCACTTCAATGCTGCTCCCTTCAAAGTTGAAGGAAATAATTTCAGTTTTTGAGCATCTTGCAAGTAGTCATAAGTCCTACACAACACTTCAAATTCGAATAAGAAAGTTTCAGGATCTTCAGTTTTAAGTCCATATAAGTTTGGAAGGACAGAGGGTGAAATGTTTTTCATGGTTGTATTGGTTTCTTCATCAAGTATAGGGAACCCAAAAGAGCTTCCTATTCTACCTCTTCCTCCATCTGCACCTCTACGTCCTTCTCCTCTTCCTCCTTCTCCTCTACCTCTACCTCTACCTCCACCTCCAAATAATGTGTGTTCTCCATTAAAAACTCCTCCCCCTCCTTCTTCTGCCATGGTTGACTCTCCTGTGGAAGTAGAAAGGTTTGTGTTCCTAACAGGAGTTTTTAGATCTTCTTCTATGGCAGGTTCGGTGGATGAAGTGGAAGGTTTCTCTAATGAAATAGGTGACCTTAGATCTTCTAGAAGTCCAGGATCAGTAAAGGATGGAAGATTGGTTTGAGTTGAAGGTGTACTAGCTCTGGATCTAGATGAAACAAGTGGTGTTCTAGAAATCAAACTTTTGCCTCTGCTGCTTATAAATCTTCCCCTTGAATCTCTCTCCCTACGCATAAAAATGTTTTTGGATGCTAAGAAACAAAGGTTACCTAGTTTTCATTTCCCCGGCAACGGCGCCAAAATGTTTGGTCTCAATCTAGTCTCCTAAACTGAGCTCATTTAATTGTCAACCAGGATTTGTAAACTGCTGAAGTGAAGTGTACTGTATGTACCTAGGTGCTTGTTTCCTAATGCGTTGTATGTAGTGTTTTGTGATGTTTTTGGTCTTTTGTGATGATTTATGATGTTTTTGGTCTTTTGGTGGTTTTATGTTTGCAGGAAAAATGCCTAGAAAGCTAATGGAAAGGAGCTGGTGATTAAAAACAGAGTTAAGCCTAATTGATGGATAATAAATGACAAATGCAATTGGAAACACTGAAGCAGGATCAAATCTAAACTATGACTAAGTAAAAGCAAAGCTTGATAATGACTTTTAAGCAAATGATTCAAAACACAAACTAAACTTGAGAAATGATCACTAAGTATGCAAATCCTCTAACTAAACAGTTAAACAACTAACTTACAATGATGCAACATTTTGTCCTTGATTAGAGATTTGAAACATATTTAGAGGAAAAACATTGTTATCATCATAAGATCTTCTATTCTAGAACTAGTTCCTATCTCTATTCTACAATTCAATTGAATGTCACAAAACCTTTACTCAAAAGTTATTGATTTCTTTTCAAAGTAGGCTTTTGAGGGAGGACTCTGTTTATGAAATGATGAGGAAATTGCAGAGGTACTTCAGGCCTTAAAATGATGTTGTCTTCTGTTCATATGGTTATAGATCAATTATGGATTTTAGAACAAGAAGAGGTTTGTGAATAATGAAGGCTGTTTTGCTAATCCTAACAACTAAAATAATCTAATGTGCAGTGAATAACAATTGAATGTGGAGTGCAAATGCAATGAGTTGAACTACAACCAAACCTAAGGTGTCACTAACCTAAAAAAGTGTTAAACTACAAGTCATTATCAAACCCAAAATAAAATAACTGAAACATGAATTAAGTACAATGAAACTCCGGAGCATCCTAACTATGCTATCATGCATTATTCTATGAAATTACACAATCTGTTTGTCCATCATTATTGATATTTTGGAATAATTCCTTCTTTTGGAAGAGCTAGAACAATTCTGACTGTGTAATTGAGTGCAAATGCAAATATAAAGGATTGAAAGCAAATGTAAAACTAAGATATCATATCCATATCCTACTCGTCATTATGATGTCTTGGGCAAGCGTTTAAGAGCAAGAACAGAGATGATACTTAGTACAAACACACAACTAAATCATTCATTATCACGGTCATGTCTTGAACTTCTTAAGAATTTCTTGAAAGAGTTTCTTCTTGTGGAAGAGTGATTAGAACAAGTGTAACTGTGATAGTGAATAGCAAAAACTACAACTAAATCCTACAGTACTATAGCTATTCATCATTCATCATTATAATTTGTTGGAAGAGTGTCTTCTTGTGGAAGAGCTGGAATGAATATAACTACAGTAGCTAGTTAAAACAACTATAAATTCAACTCCTAATCCTACAATACTATAGTCATTCAACATTCATCATTATAGTCTTTTGGAAGAGTGTCTTCTTGTGGAAGAGTTAGAATGAGTACGACCACACTAGCTAATTAAAACATCTATTAATTCAAATGCAAAATGTAAAGGCAGCTAGGAAACTTATCTAATTTACGCAAAATAAATCCGTGCAAGAGGCAGGGGCCCTCTACCACCTGACGGAATTCAACTCCAAATTAAATCACGCTTTCAAAACAACACGGTCTGCTCCATTAAAGATGAAATAGTTTGAACATAACACTCTGCGTCTTCAGGAATGTAGCACAGAGTCTAAACAAAATCTAGCATCAAATCTAACATAAAATCTCTAACATAGCTCTCGGTCTCCCGAGTGTTTATAAATCAAATGCACATAACAATACTTGCAATAATTCGGGAACACTGTCTTTCCTTATCGGAATCACATTAGGACTCTTTGAAGTGGCTGCGTGAAGAGGAAAAGACATCTGGACTGAGACAGTCCTAATAGAAGTCTTCCTTCCTAAATGTGTTCCCACGTTCAAAACCATACCCAGAATTCGTTTCTTCCTCCATGATGAGCAACGAACCATGTATACATGACGTGGATCATGCCCATATGCGGTTTTTCTCAAGAGGCCACCTGGAACATACTCAAACATGAAGGCAGCTGCAGAATCGCCGGTTAGCTACGGAATGTCTGCATTCTGCAGCTAGTTCCGGTCAAAATGCTTTACAATGGAAAAAATCACAAAAATTAGCAAGTCAGTCATGTAAATCATTCTAGAAGTAATTTTAACCATATTCATTGATCAATTGGGTCTAAGATAGCAATGGAAAAGGGAAAATGAGGTAAAATGAAGTGAAGGAAAGCACAATTTTGAGGCTCAACATACCCCCACTGCTGTCTCTTTGCATGTCCTCATGCAAATTATCCTATGAACTCAGAGGCTTCTACAAGGACATCTAATCCTCTTCTTCTCCTTTGTCTGGAAGCTAGAGATCTTCTGGGTTTTCTGATAACAAGTTTGAACCTTAGGTTGGTGAGTGCCCTGATTAATTTTTTGTTCCTTGTCTTCAACTTCTCATTGGTCTTCTCCACTTTGTCTATATGCGGGGATAAGGTTGAGTTCATATTAGTTTTGAGCTTGACTTGATCCTTGAGAATTTCATTCTCATTTTTGATGTGTCTATTCAGTAATTCCAACTCATACCTATCCCTTCTTAATATATCTATTTCAGACAGTGGAGGACTGGGGGTTTTCTCTCTGCTTTCTGAAGCTCTCCTCTCCAAAGTTTCCACATAGTTATAAATTTCCTGTTGAGCAGGGTCAATTTCAGGGGTTCCTTCATAAAATTCCTCTTCAACATCTTCTTCCATGGATGTTTCCTCATCTTCTATATCAATCACCCCTGTTTGTTTGATTTGAGTTTTCTTTAGTTTTCCCTTTAATCTGTGGCTTCTCCTAGGCTGAGAAGATCCTTCTCCTTTCTCCATGGCAGATTTCTTGATTACCTTTCCTTCCTTAAGTTGCCTCTTGATTTGGGTCAACTTCTCTAAAATGATTTCCTCACTGCTCTCTTGGACTGGTTTGTCAATTTCAACTTTTGAAGCCCTCCATTTCCTACTTCTCTTTGTAGGCTGTGGTTCAGGTGAGGGTTCTTTTGCTTCTTCAAAATGATTTCTTATTAAGAAATCATCCCATGTATCATTTGTTTTAGCTAGATGATGCTCAATCAAAATTTTGACCAAACCATGATGATATAAGGTTGTCTCTAAAAATTGAACTCTTCTCTGAACACAGGAAGCCATCTTCTTCAGACTTTGAAGTAAGAAATATGGTAGGTTTAAGTCTTCCCCCAGAAAATGCATCATTAGTCTAATGTGGTAGACATAAAATGTTCCATATCTACCCTCACATGTAATAAATTTTTGCAGAAGAAGTAGTATGTTTCTCCATTTATTTTTCAATGCAGAACTGGGAATTCCTTTCTTAAATACAGTAACATCCACACCTGGTGATTTTAAAATTTGTTTCCAGGAGTCATTGTGGAATTCTCTATTTTTTAACCATCTCTCTCCAATTCTGAGCAACCCTGTAGCCTCTGCAATGAAAACTTCAGTGACAGTAAATTTGACATCTCCCACTTCAACTTCGGTTCCTTGAAATGATCTTGCAAATGTTTTAGTGACTTCCTTGTGGAAACCATTAAATTTCTCCAAAAATTGAAGCCATCCTATTTGTTGTAACATTTCTTTGCATTGTGGGTAGCCTTCTAAATATTTTGAACCCACTGGTTCAGTCCTTACAATGAAACCCATGATTGCTTCTTCAATTTTCAAATTAACACTCTTTTACCCACAAAAACAATGACTTTCACTTTCGGATTGAAATGGCTTCAAGTTCTGAAATGAAAATGGCTTCAATTTTGGAATGACATACCTCTGATTTATAGTGGCAACAGCTTCAAAACCTCGGGCTGATATGCCTCTGTTGACGATGAAAACAACTTCAAAACTTTGGCTGATATACTTCTGTTAACAATTGAACTTTGGACTGATATGTTTCTGTTTAACAGTGACAACTGGCTTCAACTTCTTCACTGCAATACTTCTAGCTCTTGGTAACAAATGGTTTCGAATTCAACACTGCAACACCTCTATTTTCTAGTGACAAAAGACTTCAAACTTCACACTGCTACGCTTCTGTGTTTATAGTGAAAATATTCACACTCTGCCCACAGTGATATTTTGTCTGCCCACGGAATCAAATGGCTTCAAATTCTCATGCTGCTATACCTCTGAGTTTACCCTTTTGCTCTGCTCTGAGTTTGCAACGCTCAATGCTATTCAAACTGATATCCTTTGGCTCTGCTCTCGGGGATAATAATATCTCTGTCTACGGAATGAAATGCCGGCTACAGAATGGAGTGATAGCAGTGGTCACGGAATGGAGTAGTGGAGTGAGGTGGATGGAATGAATTAATGATTGAAGAGACGGCGGAGGATTTTACGACGGCAGAGGGAATCATCATTGAATGATTTGGTTAAGAGACGTGGAGAATTCAAACACCTCGGCCATTTTAGCCGCTCACATGATATCGGATATGAAATTTGAATTGAGAAATTTTAATCCAAAGTCTGTGGAGGGTTTATTGGTATTGATCAATAAAAATAATTAAAACAACCTTTTCAAATAATCCATAACTAAAACTACGCTAAACTTTAATGAAATGCCATTATAATTTAAACTTGTTACCTCTGCCTTTCATTTGATTTCTTTTGTAGTCTTTGTCTTCTTGTTCACCTTTGGAAGAATCTTCATAATTTTCTTGATGCTTTTGATGAATACCAATGATGAATGGGAAAATGACTATAGTATTGTAGGATTAGAAATTGAATTCATAGTTGTTTTTAATTAGCTACTGTAGTTATATTCATTCTAACTCTTCCACAAGAAGACACTCTTCCAAAAGATTATAATGATGAATGATGAATAGCTATAGTACTGTAGGAATTAGTTGTAGTTTTTGCTGTTCACTATCACAGTTACACTTGTTCTCATCACTCTTCCACAAGAAGAAACTCTTCCAAGAAATTCTTAAGAAGTTCAAGACATGACCGTGATAATGAATGATTTAGTTGTGTGTTTGTACTAAGTATCATCTCTGTTCTTGCTCTTAAACGCTTGCCGAAGACATCATAATGACGAGTAGGATATGGATATGATATCTTAGTTTTTCATTTGCTTTCAGACCTTTATATTTGCATTTTCATCCAATTACACAGTCAGAATTGTTCTAACTCTTCCAAAAGAAGGAACTCTTCCAAAATATCAATAATGATGGACAAAAAGATTGTGTAATTTCATAGAATAATGCATGGTAGCTTTAGTTAGAATACTCCGAAGTTTAATTGCACTTAACTCATGTTCAAATACTTTGTTTCCAAGTTTGATGATGACTTATAGTTCAAAGATTGTTCTAGATTAGTGGCATCTTAAGTTCATTCTTAGATTAACTCATTTCACTTGCACTTCATATTCAAATTGTCATCCATTGCACAATAGATTACTTCAGTTGTTAGGATTAACAAGATAGCCTTCATTATTCACAAACCTCTTCTTGTTCTAAAATCCATAATTGATCTATAACCATATGAACAAAAGACAACATCATTTTAGGCCTGAAGTACCTCTGCAATTTCCTCATCATTTTATAAATAGAGCTCTTCCTCAAAAGACTACTTTGGAAAGAAATCGATAACTCTTGAGTAAAGGTTTTGTGACATTCAATTAAATTGCAGAATAGAGATAAGAACTAGTTCTAGAATAGAAGATCTTATGATGATACATGGTATCATTGAGACTAGATTTTGGCTCAATCTAGTTGACTAATTTCTGAAAAGTTAACAGAGATTAGAAAATAGATTAGGGCCAAAAGAAGAAGAAAGATAAAGTTGGATGTTTTAACAGAGGTTTCAGAGCACATGGAATAATTTTTGATGAAATTGCATGAGGACATGCAATAGTCTTGCAGTGGGGGTATGTTGAGCCTTGGAATTGCCTTTTCTTTGACAAACCTTCACTTCATTTCATCATTATTTTATCACTTCGTAAGCCTAAAATCAATGAAGAATGATTAGGATTGCTTAAAGGTTACATGCAATTGATTAACATATTGTATTTTCATGATTTTTGCTATTTTAACAATTTTCTGCAAAATAGCTACAGAATACAGGCGTTCCGTAGCTGATCACATGTTCCGTAGCTGATCCCGCATTCTGCAGCCGTTTTAGAGTTTAAATGGGTTCCAAGTGTCGTCTGAAGGAAAAACGCATATGGGAAGATTCCTTACCTCATCCACATCATTCGTTGCTCTCCACAAAGTTTGAGCAAAAATATCTAAGTGGTTATGCACGTGGGACACCCAAACTAAGAGGCAGTCTCCTATTAAAACACGGATTCTACAGGTGTCCGCAATGAAGAACGAGGCTGTCAATAAGAGTTTCAATTTGATTAGAAGTAGAAAGACACTTATCCCTTTATTTTCTCCAGTTCTGTTATGTAAATTTGCTATTAATATGCTTGGGGGAACCGAGAGAAGGAGGTTAGATCTTAGTTAGATTTTGGCTTTTGCTGCCAACCGTGAACACTCTGTTTTAAATTATTTTTCTCCTTTAATGAAAAAGCATCATTCTGCTGCATGAGCTGAGTCGATTTTGAATTAGATTACGTGCTACCAGGTGGTGGAGGGCCCCTGCCTCCTGTGCAGCTCTGTGTTTTTTTTAATTTAGATAAGTAACTCTCGTGTCATTCTTAGCTTAGTTAATTTTCTGAATTCTGCGTTTTTATGTTCATTTGTATTGAATTCTACAGTTTAGTCTCATTCTAATGAATTCTTCCAAAATATCTGTAATGATGAATGGGAATTAATTGTGGTATTTTAGGAGCTTAATTGTGTTTTCATTTCAAACTGTGTAATTTCATAGATTAATGGCATGTCAATTTCAATAGAATACTCCGGAGTTAGAATGCATGTGGTTCAGTTCTGTTATTTCATTTTCAGTTTGATAATGACTTTCTTTAGTTTAGTTTTAATTCATTTTTTTTCAAGTAGATTAATGACATTCTAATTTAGTTGTAATCATTGTCCTTTAATATTGATAGATAGTGTTCTAGCTTGACATTATCCATTGTATTTTAAGTAGTTCTAGTTATCAAAATTAGTCTCTCGGCCTTCATTATTCACAACTTACTTTTGTTCTGAATTTTTATTAATATATCATCACATGAACAGAGGTCAGTAATATCAGTTTAAGGCTTTGATTATTCTGCAAATCTTTTACAAATTCACCAATAGCCATTTTCCCAAACATTATTCTAGAAAATCTCTAAATTTCTGAATAAGGCTTAGTAGTGATAAGTCAAGTTGCAGAATAGAATAACTTCAGCATCATAGGATAATTTAGATTTTTTGTAATATTGTGAGTTGATTGTTTATTTAGGAGAAAATTTCATTTACACTTAGCTTGTTCATTTAGTCAAAGTCCATTTGTACTCTTTGGTTGTGAGCTACAATAGAGTCATTATCAAGCTTGTGGTCAATGGTTTCTAGTCATAGTTAGACTCTCGTTTTGTTTCAGCATTTGCATTTATTTACCATCATAATTGAGGCTTTACTCTGTTTTGACATAGTCAATAGCTTCTTTGCACCAGTATTTAGTTCCTTCCCTTTTCAAATATAAAACCATAAAACCAAAAACATCAGAAAACACTAAACACAACGAAGTAGGAAGAGGTTACTTAGGCACATATGGTGCACTTCACTTCAACAGTTTACTAACCCTGGTTGACAATTAAATGAGCTCAATTTAGGAGACTAGATTGAGACCAAACATTTTGGCGCCGTTGCCTAATGGTTTTTAATCTATTTTGTAATCTTTTCTTAATTTGGAGACTTTTCTAATCTTTTTAAAACATGTTGAGCCTTGGAATTGCCTTTTCTTTGACAAACCTTCACTTCATTTCATCATTATTTTATCACTTCGTAAGCCTAAAATCAATGAAGAATGATTAGGATTGCTTAAAGGTTACATGCAATTGATTAACATATTGTGTTTTCATGATTTTTGCTATTTTAACAATTTTCTGCAAAATAGCTACAGAATACAGGCATTCCGTAGCTGACCGCGCATTCCGTAGCTGATCCCGTTTTCCGCAGCCGTTTTAGAGTTTAAATGGGTTCCAGGTGTCGTCTGAAGGAAAAACGCACATGGGCAGATTCCTTACCTCATCCACATAATTCGTTGCTCTCCCCAAAGTCTGAGCAAAAATATTTAAGTGGTTATGCACGTGGGACACCCAAACTAAGAGGCAGTCTCCTATTAAAACACGGATTCTACAGGTGTCCGCAATGAAGAACGAGGCTGTCAATAAGAGTTTCAATTTGATTAGAAAGTCGAAGACACCATCCCTTTATTTTCTCCAGCCTATAAATTTGCTATTAATATGCTTGGGGGGAACCGAGAGAAGGAGGTTAGATCTTAGCGATTTTGGCTTTTGTCGCCAACTCTGAACACTTCCGTTTTAAATTCTGCATCTCCTTTAATGAAAAAGCATCATTCTGGCCGCATGAGCCGAGTCGATTTTGAGTTGAATTAGATTACGTGCTACGGTGGTGGAGGGCCCCCGCCTCCCGTGCAAATTTCTCCGTGTTTTTTTTAATTTAGATAAGAATCTCGTGTCAGCCTTTAGCTTAGTTAATTTTCTGAATTCTGCGTTTTTATGTTCATTTGTATTGAATTCTACAGTTTAGTCTCATTCTAATGAATTCTTCCAAAATATTTGTAATGATGAATGGGAATTAACTGTGGTATTTTAGGAGTTTAATTGTGTTTTCATTTCAAACTGTGTAATTTCATAGATTAATGGCATGTCAATTTCAATAGAATACTCCGGAGTTAGAATGCATGTGGTTCAGTTCTGTTATTTCATTTTCAGTTTGATAATGGCTTTCTTTAGTTTAGTTTTAATTCATTTTGTTTCAAGTAGATTAATGACATTCTAATTTAGTTGTAATCATTGTCCTTTAATATTGATAGATAGCGTTCTAGCTTGATGTTATCCATTGTATTTTAAGTAGTTCTAGTTGTCAAAATTAGTCTCTCGGCCTTCATTATTCACAACTTACTTTTGTCCTGAATTTTTATTAATATATCATCACATGAACAGAGGTCAGTAATATCAGTTTAAGGCTTTGATTATTCTGCAAATCTTTTACAAATTCACCAATAGCCTTTTTCCCAAACATTATTCTAGAAAATCTCTAAATTTCTGAATAAGGCTTAGTTTTGATAAGTCAAGTTGCAGAATAGAATAACTTCAGCATCATAGGATAATTTAGATTTTTTGTAATATTGTGAGTTGATTGTTTATTTAGGAGAAAATTTCATTTACACTTAGCTTGTTCATTTTCTCAGGTCCATTTCAATTTCATGTTGTGAGTTTACAATAGAGTCATTATCAAGCTTTCTATTTGTTGGTTGCTAGTCATAGTTAGACTCTGTTTTGTTTCAGCATTTGCATTAATTTACCATCATAGTTTAGGCTTCACTCTGTTTTGACCAATAGTTTCCCTTCAGTTAGCACTTAGTTCTTTTCCTTTTCAAAATAAAACCATAAAACCAAAAACATCAGAAAACACTAAACACAACGAAGAAGGAAGAGGTTACTTAGGCACATATGGTGCACTTCACTTCAGCAGTTTACTAACCCTGGTTGACAATTAAATGAGCTCAATTTAGGAGACTAGATTGAGACCAAACATTTTTAATTATAATTCTTAAAACAAACATGTCAACATAAAGTTAAAACATTAATAGATTGCAATCTATTTATAATTTTGAGTGATTGCCCTGGTTGGAAAAAGTCTTAAAAAGATGTCAAGAAGCAAACCTTTCACTTAGTCATGAAAAATGTTTTTGTGCAAATTAGGCAACGGCGCCAAAATGTTTGGTCTCAATCTAGTCTCCTAAACTGAGCTCATTTAATTGTCAACCAGGATTTGTAAACTGCTGAAGTGAAGTGTACTGTATGTACCTAGGTGCTTGTTTCCTAATGCATTGTATGTAGTGTTTTGTGATGTTTTTGGTCTTTTGTGATGATTTATGATGTTTTTGGTCTTTTGGTGGTTTGATGTTTGCAGCAAAAATGCCTAGAAAGCTAGTGGAAAGAAGCTGGTGATTAAAAACAGAGTTAAGCCTAATTGATGGAATGACAAATGGCAAATGCAATTGGGCACACTGAAGAAAAATTAAATCTAAACTATGACTAAATAAAATCAAAGCTTGATAATGACTTTCAAACAAATGATTCAAAACACAAACTAAACTTAAGAAATGATCACTAAGTATGCAAATCCTTTAAATAAACAGTGAAATAACTAACTTACAATGGTGCAATATTTTGTCCTTAATTAGAGATTTGAAACATATTTAGAGGAAAAACATTGTTATCATCATAAGATCTTCTATTCTAGAACTAGTTCTTATCTCTATTCTGCAATTTAATTGAATGTCACAAAACTTTTACTCAAGAGTTATTGATTTCTTTCCAAAGTAGTCTTTTGAGGAAGAGCTCTGTTTATAAAATGATGAGGAAATTGCAGAGGTACTTCAGGCCTAAAATGATGTTGTCTTCTGTTCATATGGTTATAGATCAATTATGGATTTTAGAACAAGAAGAGGTTTGTGAATAATGAAGGCTATCTTGTTAATCCTAACAACTGAAGTAATCTATTGTGCAATGGATGACAATTTGAATATGAAGTGCAAGTGCAATGGGTTAATCTAAGAATGAACTTAAGATGCCACTAATCTAAAACAATGCTGAACTATAAGTCATCATCAAACTTGAAACAAAGTAACTGAACATGAGTTAAGTGCAATTAAACTCCGGAGTATTCTAACTAAGCTACCATGCATTATTCTATGAAATTACACAATCTTTTTTTCCATCATTATTGATATTTTGGAAGAGTTCCTTCTTTTGGAAGAGTTAGAACAATTCTGACTGTGTAATTGGATGCAAATGAAAATATAAAGGACTGAAAGCAAATGAAAAACTAAGATATCATATCCATATCCTACTCGTCATTATGATGTCTTGGGCAAGCGTTTAAGAGCAAGAACAGAGATGATACTTAGTACAAACACACAACTAAATCATTCATTATCACGGTCATGTCTTGAACTTCTTAAGGATTTCTTGGAAGAGTTTCTTCTTGTGGAAGAGTGATGAGAACAAGTGTAACTGTGATAGTGAACAGCAAAAACTACAACTAAATCCTACAGTACTATAGCTATTCATCATTCATCATTATAATATTTTGGAAGAGTGTCTTCTTGTGGAAGAGTTAGAATGAATATAACTACAGTAGCTAATTAAAAACAACTATGAATTCAATTTCTAATCCTACAATACTATAGTCATTTTCCCATTCATCATTATAGTCTTTTGGAAGAGTGTCCTCTTGTGGAAGAGTTAGAATGAGTACGACTACAGTAGCTAATTAAAACAACTATTAATTCAAATGCAAAACGTAAAGGCAGCTAGAAGACTTATCTAATTTACACAAAATAAATCTCTGCAAGAGGCAGGGGCCCTCTACCACCTGACGGAATTCAACTCCAAATTAAATCATGTTTTCAAAATGACACGGTCTGCTCCATTAAAGATGAAATAGTTTGAACATAACACTCTGCGTCTTCAGGAATGTAGCACAGATTCTAAACAAAATCTAGCATCAAATCTAACATAAAATCTCTAACATAGCTCTCGGTCTCCCGAGTGTTTATAAAGCAAATTCACATAACAATACTTGCAACAATTCAGGAACACTGCCTTTCCTTATCGGAATCACGTTAGGACTCTTTGAAGTGGCTGCGTGAAGAGGAAAAGACATCTGGACTGAGACAGTCCTAATAGAAGTCTTCCTTTCTAAATGTGTTCCCACGTTCAAAACCATACCCAGAATTCGTTTCTTCCTCCATGATGAGCAACGAACCATGTATACATGATGTGGATCATGCCCATATGCGGTTTTTATCAAGAGGCCACCTGGAACATACTCAAACGTGAAGGCAGCTGCAGAATCGCCGGTTAGCTACGGAATGTCTGCATTCTACAGCTAGTTCTGGTCAAAACGCTTTACAATGACAAAAATCACAAAATTTAGCAATTCAGTCATGTAAATCATTCTAGAAGTAATTTTTACTATATTCACTGATCAATTGGATCTAAGATAGCAATGGAAAAGGGAAAATGAGGTAAAATGAGGTGAAGGAAAGCACAATTTTGAGGCTCAACATACCCCCACTGCTGTCTCTTTGCATGTCCTCATGCAAATTATCCTATGAACTCAGAGGCTTCTGCAAGGACATCTAATCCTCTCCTTCTCCTTTGTCTGGAAGCTAGAGATCTTCTAGGTTTTCTGATAACAAGTTTGAACCTTAGGTTGGTGAGTGCCCTGATTAGCTTTTTGTTCCTTGTCTTCAACTTCTCATTGGTCCTCTTCACTTTGTCTATATGCAGGGATAAGGTTGAGTTCATATCAGTTTTGAGCTTGACTTGATCCTTGAGAATTTCATTCTCATTTTTTATGTGTCTATTCAGTAATTCCAACTCATACCTATCCCTTCTTAATATATCTATTTCAGACAGTGGAGGACTGGGGTTCTCTCTCTGCTTTCTGAAGCTCTCCTCTCCAAAGTTTCCACATAGTCATAAATTTCCTGTTGAGCAGGGTCAATTTCAGGGGTTCCTTCATAAAATTATTCTTCAATATCTTCTTCCATGGATGTTTCCTCGTCTTCTATATCAATCACCCCTGTTTGTTTGATTAGTGTTTTCTTCAGTTTCCCTTTGAGTCTGTGGCTTCTCCTAGGCTGAGAAGATCCTTCTCCTTTCTCCATGGCAGATTTCTTAATTACCTTTCCTTCCTTAAGTTGCCTCTTGATTTGGGTCAACTTCTCTAAAATGATTTCCTCACTGCTCTCTTGGACTGGTTTGTCAATTTCAACTTTTGAGGCCCTCCATTTCCTACTTCTCTTTGTAGGCTGTGGTTCAGATGATGGTTCTTTTGTTTCTTCAAAATGATTTCTTATTAAGAAATCGTCCCATGTATCATTTGTTTTAGCTAGATAATGTTCAATCAAAATTTTGACCAAACCATGATGATATAGGGTTGTCTCTAAAAATTGAACTCTTCTTTGGACACAGGAAGCCATCTTCTTCAGACTTTGAAGCAAGAAATATGGTAGGTTTAAGTCTTCCCCCAGGAAATGCATCATTAGTCTAATGTGGTAGACATAAAATGTTCCATATCTACCCTCACATGTAATAAATTTTTGCAGAAGAAGTAGTATGTTTCTCCTTTTGTTTTTCAATGCAGAACTGGGAATTCCCTTCTTAAATACAGTGACATCCATATTTGGTGATTTTAAAATTTGTTTCCAGGAGTCATTGTGGAATTCTCTATTTTTAAACCATCTCTCTCCAGTTCTGAGCAATCATGTAGCCTCTGCAATGAAAACTTCAGTGACAGTAAATTTTACATCACCCACCTCAACTTCGGTTCCTTGAAATGATCTTGCAAATGTTTTAGTGACTTCCTTGTGGAAGCCATTAAATTTCTCCAAAAATTGAAGCCATCCTATTTTTTGTAACATTTCTTTGCATTGTGGGTAGCCTTCTAAATATTTTGAACCCACTGGTTCAGTCCTTACAATGAAACCCATGATTGCTTCTTCAATTTTCAAATTAACACTCTTCTACCCACAAAAACAATGACTTTCACTTTTCGGATTGAAATGGCTTTGAGTTCTAAATGGAAATGGTTTCAACTTTGGAATGACATACCTCTGATTTATAGTGGCAACAGCTTCAAAACCTCGTGCTGATATGCCTCTGTTGACAATTGAACTTTGGACTGATATGTATCTGTTTGACAGTGAAAACTGGCTTCAACTTCTTCACTTCAATACCTCTGGCTCTTGGTAGCAAATGGTTTCGAATTCAACACTGCAACACCTCTGTCTCCTAGTGACAAAAGACTTCAAACTCCACACAGCTACACTTCTGTGTTTATAGTGAGAATACTCAATCTCTGCCCATAGTGATACTTTGTCTACCCACGGAATCAAATGGCTTCAAATTCTCACGCTGCTATGCTTCCAAATTTACCCTTCTGCTCTGCTCTGCGTTTACAATGCTCAATGCTATTCAAACTGATATCCTTTGGCTCTGCTCTCGGTGATAATAATATCTCTGTCTTCGGAATGAAATGCCGGCTACAGAATGAAGTGATGGCAGTGGTAACGGAATGGAGTAGTGGAGTGAGGTGGATGGAATGAATTAATGATTGAGGAGACGGCGGAGGTTTTTACGACGGCAGAGGGAATCATCATTGAATGATTTGGTTAAGAGACATGGAGAATTCAAACATCTTGGCTATTTTAACCGCTCACATGATATCGGATATGAAATTTGAAATGAGAAGTTTTAATCCAAAGTCTGTGGAGGGTTTATTGGTATTGATCAATAAAAATAATTAAAACAACCTTTTCGAACAATCCATAACTAAAACTATGCTAAACTTTAACGAAATGCCATTATAATTTAAACTTGTTACCTCTGCCTTTCATTTGATTTTTGTAGTCTTTGTCTTCTCTGCTCACCTTTGGAAGAGTCTTCATAATCTTCTTGATGCTTTTGATTCATGGATACACTGGATCATTTTATTGCAATTCTAATGTTTGTTGATTGATGCCTTCAGGGTTTGTAGCTGCGGAAAGACTGTCTGGCTGCAGAAAGGCTGATCAGCTACAGAATGTCTACTGAGCTGCAGAATGTTCCTGTAGAGCATTTTGATCATGGAATGAAGTGTTTTTGGAATATGGGTGAGATGTTATGTGGTATGAATGAAAATGGATGATGGATTATGATATGTATGAAGTGGATGATGAAATGGAATGGATTCAGTTTATGAAATGGAGTGAAAGAACATAAGGACTGTACTGCAATTCATGACATGTTTTATTCACTTACAGCAAGACATCAAATTTTGTATTTTGTCATGAAAATGAGATGGATGGAGGATGGAATGAGATGAATGAAAACTTGGAATGAAGTGGAACATGAGTGAATGAATGAAATGGAGTATAAGTGAATGGAGTGATGAGATGAATCATAAGCACTATGGAACTGAACTTATGATTTTTATAACAGCTACTAGTACAAACAAAAGTGGGAAAAGTTAGAGTGTCAGAGAGACTCTGATTTTCACCCTATCTTTTCTGTATAAACATGCCAATCAATGATTGGTTTTCATGTTTATACCTTTATTTTTATTTTTATTTTATTTTTATTTTTTTTTCAAAGAGAAATGCTTCAGAAAATTTAATCAAGTTGATGAAGAAGAGAGATTCTTCTTCATTAACTTCACATCACTGCTTTCTTGAAACTTCTTGACAAATTCTTCTCTTGAGAGTGGTTTGTGATACAGCTTCAATCTATGACCATTCACAAGAAAAGTGACCTCTTCTTCATCTATAGTTCTGATTTTTACTTCCCCATTATCAAAAATTTCAACAATTTCATATGGCCCAAGCCAATGTGTCTGAAATTTTCCTTGAAAATCCTTGAATTTTGAATCAAACAAGAGAGCCCAATCACCCTCTTTGAATTTCTTCTCCTTGATGTACTTGTCATGCCATCTAGCCCTTTGCTGTTGGACTAGACTTGTTTTCTGAACTGCATCTTGTCCGATCTCATCCAATTCATTAATTTGCTCCAGTCTATGCTTTTGTGCCTCCGTTAGATCAAGTCCTAGCTGAACTGCCATCTTGAATGTTTGAATTTGGAATTCTATGGGAAACAAAACTTGCTTTCCATAAACAAGCTCATAAGGAGTATGGCCTGTTGTGTTTCTCCATGTAGTTCTATAGGCCCACAAGGCTTCAGGAAGCCTATCTACCCAATCTCTTTTATGTAGATGAACAGTCTTTGTTAGGATTCCTTCAATGACTTTATTAGTGGATTCCACTTGACCATTTGCTTGTGGATGATAAGGAGTAGATGTTCTATGTCTGATTTTGTAATTCTCCATCATTTGCTCCACTAGCCTTGATGTAAATTGAGCTCCTTGATCTGTAACAATTTCCCTTGGGACACCAAAACGAGTAAAAATATCCTCAAAAAGAAAAGTAACTACAAATGATTCATTAGCAACAAGTAATGGTTTAGCTTCTACCCACTTAATAACATAATCAGTGCAAACTAATATATATTTCTTTTGTCTCGATGGAGGACTAATAGGTCCTACAAAATCCAAGGCCCATTTTTCAAAAGGTTCAATGTGTACCTGAGGTTGTAATGGCATCTCACCTGAAGGAGAAGGTTTCCCTACCCTTTGGCAACTGTCACACCTTTTGACATACTCCCTTGCATATTTAAACAAAGATGGCCAATAATATCCTAAATTAAGGATCTTATAGGCTGTCCTCTTATCTGCAAAGTGTCCGCCACAAGGTTCATCATGACATGCCTTGAGAATTTCAGGCATCTCATCCTCACGAACACACCTTCTAATGATCAAATCTGGACCTGTCTTGTACAACTCATTAGCGACCCATGAATATCTTGCACTATCATTAATGATTTTTCTTTTATTCCTTCCATTCATAATTGAAGGAAATTTTCCTGAAACTAAATAATTAGCAATATCAGCAAACCATGGAGTTTGAGTAGAGATTGTAAAAAGATATTCATCAGGAAATTGATCTTCAACCGGAGTGTCATCTTTGATATTTTGGATTCTAGACAGGAAATCAGCCACAGTGTTTTGTTTTCCAGGCCTATCTAGAATAGTAATGTTGAATTCTTGTAATAGTAATAACCATCTTATAACTCTGCCATTAGTGATTGATTTATTCATTAAGTATCTAATGGCAGAATGATCAGTGTCAACAAAAGTTTCATAGCCTGTTATATAGTGTCTAAACTTGTTTATGGCATGAACAACAGCTAAAAACTCTTTTTCAGTTACAGTATAGTTTAACTCTGCAGGAGTCAAATTTTTACTGATATAATAGATGGCATAGGGAATCAAATCTTTCTGTCCCAATACTGCTCCTAGAGATGTATCGGAAGCATCTGTCGAGATATGAAAAGGTAACTTCCAGTTAGGTCCCCTTAATATAGGTGCTTCGGAAATTTTGGTTTTCAGGGTTTCAAAAGCTAACTGGCAATCAGAAGTCCACTTAAATTCACAATCTTTGGTGAGTAATTTGAAGAGTGGAGATGCTATTTTGGTGAAGTTTTCTATAAATCTCCGATAATACCCTATAAATCCTAGAAAACTTCTAACATCTCTTTGACAACTTGGAATGGATAAGTTAGAAATGACTTCAACTTTTGCCTCATCAACTCTAATCCCATCCCCTGAAATGTGGTGCCCTAAAACAATACCTTCAGTAAACATCATAAAACATTTTTCATGACTAAGTGAAAGGTTTGCTTCTTGACATCTTTTTAAGACTTTTTCCAAGTTCTCTAAAGCCTCTTCAAATGTATTCCCATAAACTGTGAAATCATCCATGTACACCTCTACACAGTCATGTATTAGATCCGAAAAAATTCCTAATACTGCCCTTTGGAATGTTGCAGGTGCATTGCATAATCCAAATGGCAATACTCGGTAGGCATAGGTACCCCAAGGACAAGTAAATGTAGTTTTATCTTGGTCTTCAAGTGCTACTTGGATTTTATTGTAACCACTAAACCCATCTAGGAATGAAAAGTACTTTTTTCCAGCTAATGTGTCTAATACTTGATCTATGAAAGGTAAGGGAAAATGGTCTTTAAGAGTAGCTTTATTCAGTTCTCGGTAGTCAACACACACCATCCATTTTCCATTTTTCTTAGGCACAATCACCAAAGGAGAAACCCACTGACTATCTGAAATAGGATAGATGAAATTAACATTTAACAATTTTTGCAATTCTTCCTTGACAATTTCCCTAAGATTTGGATTCATCCGTCTTTGAGGCTGTCTGATTGGTTTGCAATTTGCCTCTATATAGATATGATGAGTACAAGTCTTGGGACTTATCCCTTTGATGTCAGTGTATTCCCATGCATATGCAGAAGAATGTCTCTGTAATACTTTGACTAACTCTTCTTGTTGAGATTTTTCTAGGTTTTTATTTATATTCAAAGTTTTGCCTGGAAAAATTTCACTTGTAGAGCTGCCAAATTTGTCCATAGAATGAAGAGACATCTGCCTAGATGACAAAAATTCAATATTGGATCCCTCCTGAAATGATTCATGTTTGTGTTCTGGAGAAGATTCAAAGTTTTCTAGAGTATTCAGAATTTGATTATCTTCACTAATTTCTGAAATTGTGAAGAGTGGTTGTAAATATTCTTCATCCTCTATCCATTGAGTGTCATCTAGATCCGTAATTGTCCTAGATGGAGGATATAAAGTGAATTTCTTTGTTGAACTACCATCATAAATATACATATCACCGGACCTACAACTAATAAAAGCATCAGCTGTAGCCAACCAAGGTCTTCCTAGTATAACAGGATGGCCTCCTAGATTATTCTTGGGAGTTAGGATCATGAAATCCACAGGGTATTCCCAAGAATCTAGGGACACTAGAATGTCTTCTATTACCCCATCTGGTTTGATCACCGATCTATCTGCTAATTGTAACAGTGTGGGTGTAAAGAGAAGATTAGGAAGTTTCAGTTTGTCCATGATCTGTCTACTCATGATGTTTATTGTTGCTCCTAAATCAATGAGTGTGTTTTGAATTTCAATTCCGTTGATGTGAATTTTGACAACTGGATTTCCTGGGTCAAGATACTTTGGAATAGCAATCTTGCCCATCATAATGTCTGCTATTTGTCCTACCAGTTGAATTTTCTTGGTTTCTCTTATTCTTTTTCTCGTTGTCTTCATACTCAACTCCTTTATTGTTTTGGCTAAAATTGGGATTTCTTTGATGGCTTGAAATAATGGAATTTTAATGCAAACATTTCTCAATTCATCTAAGAAATCATAATTAGGCACCATTATTTGTTTTTCTACACCTTTATCAATTTGTAGTCTTTCCGGAAAGGGAGGTATAGAAGTAGATGTGGATGGTTTCTCTAATACTGGAGTTGGATTTATTGGATCTTTTTGTTTTAGTTTTTCAATGTTTTGGTCTTGAAAGGATGTATCTTCCTCAAGACTTTTATTAACCCGTAGGGAGTATTCCTCAGAATTCCTCATAATTATCTTGTTCTTGTATGATCACAGAAGGTTTCCTCTTCTCAAGTATCCTTCCAGACCTAAGTTGAACATCACTAAGGTCTAGAGGAGTAATTAAATAAGTTGGAAATTGTTGACCTTCTATCATGTATGTATTCTGAGGGTTTTTATTATTGGGGTTTGGTATGGGCTAAGCTGGCAATTGATTGGATTTTTGAGGGAATGGTAATGGAAGTGGTTGATTTTGATGTGGTTGGTTCTGATGATGTTGTTGAGGATTTTGTTGAAAATTTTATGTTTACAAGGAAAATGCCTAGAAAGCTAATGGAAAGGAGCTGGCGATCAAAAAAAAGTTAAGCCTAATTGATGGAATGACAAATGCAATTGGAAACACTGAAGCAAAATTAAATCTAAACTATGACTAAATAAAAGCAAAGCTTGATAATGACTTTTAAGCAAATGATTCAAAACACAAACTGAACTTGATAAATGCTCACTAAGTATGCAAATCCTCTATCTAATCAATTAAACAACTAACCTACAATGATGCAACATTTTGGTCCTTGATTAGAGATTTGAAACATATTGAGAGGAAAACATTGTTATCATCATCATAAGATCTTCTATTCTAGAACTAGTTCTTATCTCTATTCTGCAATTTAATTGAATGTCACAAAACCTTTACTCAAGAGTTATTGATTTCTTTCCAAAGTAGTCTTTTGAGGAAGAGCTCTGTTTATAAAATGATGAGGAAATTGCAGAGGTACTTCAGGCCTTAAGATGATGTTGTCTTCTGTTCATATGGTTATAGATCAATTATAGATTTCAGAACAAGAAGAGGTTTGTGAATAATGAAGGCTATCTTGTTAATCCTAACAACTGAAGTAATCTATTGTGCAATGGATGACAATTTGAATATGAAATGCAAGTGCAATGAGTTAATCTAAGGATGAACTTAGGATTCCACTAATCTAGAACAATGCTGAACTATAAGTCATCATCAAACTTGAAACAAAGTAACTGAACATGAGTTAAGTGCAATTAAACTCCGGAGCATTCTAACTAAGCTACCATGCATTATTCTATGAAATTACACAATCTTTTTGTCCATCATTATTGATATTTTGGAAGAGTTCCTTCTTTTGGAAGAGTTAGAACAATTCTGATTGTGTAATTGGATGCAAATGCAAATATAAAGGACTGAAAGCAAATGAAAAACTAAGATATCATATCCATATCCTACTCGTCATTATGATGTCTTGGGCAAGCGTTTAAGAGCAAGAACAGAGATGTTATGTGGTATGAATGAAAATGGATGATGGATTATGATATGTATGAAGTGGATGATGAAATGGAATGGATTCAGTTTATGAAATGGAGTGAAAGAACATAAGGACTGTACTGCAATTCATGACATGTTTTATTCACTTACAGCAAGACATCAAATTTTGTATTTTGTCATGAAAATGAGATGGATGGAGGATGGAATGAGATGAATGAAAACTTGGAATGAAGTGGAACATGAGTGAATGAATGAAATGGAGTATAAGTGAATGGAGTGATGAGATAAATCATAAGCACTATGGAACTGAACTTATGATTTTTATAACAGCTACTAGTACAAACAAAAGTGGGAAAAGTTAGAGTGTCAGAGAGACTCTGATTTTCACCCTATCTTTTCTTTATAAACATGCCAATCAATGATTGGTTTTCATGTTTATACCTTTATTATTATTATTATTTTTATTATTATTTTTATTTATTTATTTATTTTTTTTATAAAGAGAAATGCTTCAGAAAATTTAATCAAGTTGATGAAGAAGAGAAACTCTTCTTCATTAACTTCACATCATTGCTTTCTTGAAATTTCTTGACAAATTCTTCTCTTGAGAGTGGTTTGTGATATAGCTTCAATCTATGACCATTCACAAGAAAAGTGACCTCTTCTTCATCTATAGTTCTGATTTTTACTGCCCCATTATCAAAAATTCGAACAATTTCATATGGCCCAAGCCAATGTGTCTGAAATTTCCCTTGAAAATCCTTGAATTTTGAATCAAACAAGAGAGCCCAGTCACCCTCTTTGAATTTTTTCTCTTTGATGTACTTGTCATGCCATCTAGCCCTTTGTTGTTGGACTAGACTTGTTTTCTGAACTGCATCTTGTCTGATCTCATCCAATTCATTAATTTGCTCCAGTCTATGCTTTTGTGCCTCCGTCAGATCAAGTCCTAGCTGAATTGCCATCTTGAATGTTTGAATTTGGAACTCTATGGGAAACAAAACTTGCTTTCCATAAACAAGCTCATAAGGAGTATGGCCTGTTGTGTTTCTCCATGTAGTTCTATAGGCCCACAAGGCTTCGGGAAGCCTATCTACCCAATCTCTTCTATGTAAATGAACAGTCTTTGTTAGGATTCCTTCAATGACCTTATTAGTGGATTCCACTTGACCATTTGCTTGTGGATGATAAGGAGTAGATGTTCTATGTCTGATCTTATACTTCTCCATCATTTGCTCCACTAGCCTTGATGTAAATTGAGCTCCTTGATCTGTAACAATTTCCCTTGGGACACCAAAACGAGTAAAAATATCCTCAAAAAGAAAAGTAACTACAGATGATTCATTAGCAACAAAAACAAAAACTTCAATCACCTACCACACCCACTATATCATGTGGTGCAGTAAGAGCCACAAATCCACATCATGAATTCATATTTTTGCAGGTAGAAGAAGAGGTGATAAAGCAGGTTGAAAAAATGGATGGAGATGATGACAATGAGGAAGATCCTTTTGGATTTCCCATTCAAGAAACTGATATCAACATTCAAATGAAGAACATCCATCCATCTGTACTTCCTAACTTCAAAGGTATGAGATCAGAAGACCCGGAAACCTTTCTTTTTGAATTTGAAATAATTTGTAGATCTTATGGCTACTCATTGCACATGCAAAAATTGAATTTGTTTCCGGAAAAATTGAAGGATAGAGCTCTTAGATGGTTCATGACTTTAGGAACAAATTCTATAAGGACATGGGATGATATGAAAAGAGTAATTTTGGAAAAATATAAAGGTTATTGCATGCACCATGACTTTAGAAATGAAGTCTTTAACATGAACCAAAAAGAGGATGAAAGCCTAGAAGATTTAGTAGAGAGATTTACTTATAATATCAAAAGATCTAAATTGAATAATTTAGGATCAGATGCATTAAAAACTCTCCTACTAAATGTTATAAAGGATGAATGGATTGATCTTCTTAATCTTGTGGGAAAAGGAGATGTTTATCGATTGTCATTTCAAGAAATTTGTGAACTATGCAAGAACATATCAAGAGGAAAAGCAAAGTGTGTAAGGTCCCCTCAACATCCATTTGTGGCAAAAGTAAGTAAGTCAACATCAAGATTGGTAAGTCAAACTGAACCTAACAATTTGATAAACATTCTTGGTAATTTAAATGAACAAACTGACATGCTAAGAGTGCAAAACAAGCAAAAAGTTGCTTCATTTATATTTTGCCCTAAATGTAGAAAGAAACATGCTTTGCATGAATGTCCATGTGATAACATTAAAATGTGTAAAATTTGTGCAGGATCACATACTACTGAAGATTTCCCATCATTACCAGGGTTGAAGGCAATTTACCAAAAGGATAATGGAGCAAATCAAGCACAAGAGAAATTTTGTTATGTAGCTCCAAAAGGACTATGGCAGCCTCATCAACCCAATATGATGCAATATCCTTATGCACAGTTTCAAGGTTATGCACAACAACCTCAAGGTAATTGGAGAACACCCTTGCCTTGGCAACCTTGGCCATCTCAATCCCAACCTCAAAACCAACCTTGGAAACCTTTTCCATCTCAATCCCAACTTCAAAACCAACCTTGGACACCTTGGCCATCTCAATCCCAACCTCAAAACCAATCTTGGCAACAAAGTTGGCAAAGGCCCTATAAAGGAAATCCACCATATCTTCAATCTTTCCCTCTCTATCCCCAATACCATCATCAATGTTATCCATACCATTTACCTCCACTACAACATCAATATCACCCTCATTTTACCTCATTTCAACCTTTTCCATTACCATCCACACAAACACCCCAAAGATTCCCCACTCCACTACCTCCACAACCATTTCATATCCCCAACAATAAAACACCTCAATCAACTTACAATTCTGAGGTATTGCAAAATGATTCACCAGCTGTCATTAAAGAACAACAACCAGAAGAAGAAGAAGACTCAGATGAGGTCCAAGAATCATGGATGTCTATTGATAAAGAGAAGATATTGGAACCAGAGATTGAAAAGTCTCATGCATGCCTATCACCAGATTCTATGAATGAAGATCACATCTCCGAAGACTTGCATTTCATGATAGAGGAAAGACAAGGAAGACAAGATTACATTGAATTTTGGTTCAATTCAGTCATCGAATTCCAATGCTCAATTATTCAATATCTTTTGACATCATCTAAATCAAGACAGTTGGCATCTCATATACAAGTACATATCAAAGAGTGTCTTTCAAACCTGCATATGAGTTTATCTATCATCTTGTTACAAACATGGTTCCATTGGAAGTACTCATATACTTGAACAAGATTTTCTTTTTCAAGTAGAGTAGGACATAAAAAAAAAAAATAGAAAAAAAATGAAAAAAAGAAAAAAAAAGAGTAAAGAGAAAAATAAGTCCTATTGTGAAAACCAGCTTGCTGGCGCAATTGGACATGAGCTTTGTTTGAAAACCAGGCAACTGGCGGGCAAAGTTCACAATAAGTTTTGCAATTTCATGATGGTTTCAATCTTTCATGGTTCTTCAAATCATTCTTGGTTCTATGCTCGAGTTGGATGATGTGGAATTCCTTAAGGTCCACCTTCCAACAGATCTTGTCCCATTGACCTCAACACTTTATCTGGGATCAAGATTAGAGATTATTTGAAGTGCCTTGGAGCTTGCATTCATCAATGGCAAGCCTCCTCGTTGATAACAATGGGAATACAACAATGTCTTTTGATTGTCAAATCTTGCAGGTGACTCGACTTCGACACATTCATTCGTCCCTGTCAAGATGCACTGAGGTACCTTGACACTCATTTACATTATCGGTGATTTGTCTCGCATTGGTTAACGATTTTCATTATTGATCGGTAATCCAATGATTTCTTCCCATGCTCGACTTCGACACATTTATTCGCATGGTAAGAATTGTACCATGAATGTTGGCTTTGATGAAGACTAATGGTTTTTAACTTTATGATACCATTAGGAAAATGATCCACTAAGTGCCTAATGGTATCATAAAGTAGGAAAACGCAACGGCGCCAATCTAGATCATGTATGTATTCTAGATGATAGATGATAGATGATTTATGATGATACCAAAAACATCATAAATCATCACAAAAGACCAAAAACATCACAAAACACTACATACAACGCATTAGGAAACAAGCACCTAGGTACATACAGTACACTTCACTTCAGCAGTTTACAAATCCTGGTTGACAATTAAATGAGCTCAGTTTAGGAGACTAGATTGAGTGAAAATCAGAACTATAGATGAAGAAAAGGTCACTTTTCTTGTGAATGGTCATAGACTGAAGCTATACCACAAGCCACTCTCAAGGGAAGAGTTTATCAAGAAGTTCCAAGGAAGTAATGATGTGAAGTTAATGAAGAAGAGTCCCTCTTCTTCATCAACTTGATTAAATTTTCTGAAGCAGTTCTTTTTGAAAAAAAAAAAAAAAAGGTATAAACATGAAAACCAATCATTGATTGGCATGTTTATACAGAAAAGATAGGGTGAAAATCAGAGTCTCTCTGACACTCTAAATTTTCCCATTTTTGTTTTTATAAGCAGCTGTTATAAAAATCATAAGTTCAGTTCCATAGTGCTTATGATTCATCTCATCACTCCATTCACTTATACTCCATTTCATTCATTCACTCATGTTCCACTTCATTCCAAGTTTTCATTCATCTCATTCCATCCTCCATCCATCTCATTTTCATGACAAAAATTTAGAATTTGATGTCTTGTTGTAAGTGAATAAAACATGTCATGAATTGCAGTACAGTCCTTATGTTCTTTCACTCCATTTCATAAACTGAATCCATTCCATTTCATCATCCACTTCATACATATCATAATCCATCATCCATTTTCATTCATACCACATAACATCTCACCCATATTCCAAAAACACTCCATTTTCATGATTAAAGTGCTCTACAGGAACATTCTGCAGCTCAGTAGACATTCTGCAGCTGATCAGCCTTTCTGCAGCCAGACAGTCTTTCTGCAGCTACAAACCCTGAAGGCATCAATCAACAGACATTAGAATTGCAACAAAATGACCCAGTATATCCATGAATCAAAAGCATCAAGAAAATTATGAAGATTCTTCCAAAGGTGAACAAGAAGACAAAGACTACAAAAGAAATCAAATGAAAGGCAGAGGTAACAAGTTTAAATTATAATGGCATTTCATTAAAGTTTAGCATAGTTTTAGTTATGGATTGATCGAAAAGGTTGTTTTAATTATTTTTATTGATCAATACCAATAAACCCTCCACAGACTTTGGATTAAAACTTCTCATTTCAAATTTCATATCCGATATCATATGAGCGGTTAAAATGGCCGAGGTGTTTGAATTCTCCACGTCTCTTAACCAAATCATTCAATGATGATTCCCTCTGCCGTCGTAAAATCCTCCGCCGTCTCTTCAATCATTAATTCATTCCATCCACCTCACTCCACTACTCCATTCTGTGACCACTGCTATCACTCCATTCTGTAGCCGGCATTTCATTCCGTAGACAGAGATATTATTATCACCGAGAGCAGAGCCAAAGGATATCAGTTTGAATAGCATTGAGCATTGTAAACTCAGAGCAGAGCAAAAGGGTAAATTCAGAGGTATAGCAGCGTGAGAATTTGAAGCCATTTGATTCCGTGGGCAGACAAAGTATCACTGTGGGCAGAGATTGAGCATTTTCACTATAAACACAGAAGTGTAACAGTGTGGAGTTTGAAGTCTTTTGTCACTAGAAGACAGAGGTGTTACAGTGTTGAATTCGAAACCATTTGCTACCAAGAGCCAGAGGTATTGCAGTGAAGAAGTTGAAGCCAGTTGTCACTGTCAAACAGAGACATATCAGTCCAAAGTTCAATTGTCAACAGAGGCATATCAGCCCGAAATTTTGAAGCTGTTACCACTATTAATCATAGGTATGTTATTCCAAATTTTGAAGCCATTTCCATTCAGAACTTAAAGCCATTTCAATCCGAAAGTGAAAGTCATTGTTTTTGTGGGTAGAAGAGTGTTAATTTGAACATTAAAGAAGCGATCATAGGTTTCATTGTAAGGACTGAACCAGTGGGTTCAAAATATTTAGAAGGCTACCCTCAATGCAAAGAAATGTTACAACAAATAGGATGGCTTCAATTTTTGGAGAAATTTAATGGCTTCCACAAGGAAGTCACTAAAACATTTGCAAGATCATTTCAAGGAACCGAAGTTGAAGTAGGAGATGTAAAATTTACTGTCACTAAAGTTTTCATTGCAGAGGCTACAGGATTACTCAGAACTGGAGAAAAATGGTTTAAAAATAGAGAATTCCACAATGACTCCTGGAAACAAATTTTAAAATCACCAAATATGGATGTCAGTGTATTCAAGAAAGGAATTCCCAGTTCTGCATTGAAAAACAAATGGAGAAACATACTACTTCTTTTGCAAAAATTTGTTACATGTGAGGGTAGATATGGAACATTTTATGTCTACCACATTAGACTAATGATGCATTTTCTGGGGGAAGACTTAAACCTACCATATTTCTTGCTTCAAAGTCTGAAGAAGATGGCTTCCTGTGTTCAGAGAAGAGTTCAATTTTTAGAGACAACCCTGTATCATCATGGTTTGGTCAAAATTTTGATTGAACATCATCTAGCTAAAACAAATGATACATGGGATGATTTCTTAATAAGAAATAATTTTGAAGAAGCAAAAGAACCATCACCTGAACCACAGCCTACAAAGAGAAGTAGGAAATGGAGGACTTCAAAAGTTAAAATTGACAAACCAGTTCAAGAGAGCAGTGAGGAAATCATTTTAGAGAAGTTGACTCGAATCAAGAGGCAACTTAAGGAAGAGAATATAATCAAGGAATCTGCCACAGAGAAAGGAGAGGGATCCTCTCAGCCTAGGAGAAGCCACAGATTAAAGGGAAAACTGAAGAAAACACTAATCAAACAAACAGGGGTAATCAATATAGAAGATGAGGAAACATCCATGGAAGAAGATGTTGAAGAGGAATTTTATGAAGGAACCCCTGAAATTGACCCTGCTCAACAGGAAATTTATGACTATGTGGAAACTTTGGAGAGGAGAGCTTCAGAAAGTAGAGAGAGAACCCCCAGTCCTCCACTGTCTGAAATAGATATATTAAGACGGGATAGGTATGAGTTAGAATTACTGAATAGACACATCAAAAATGAGAATGAAATTCTCAAGGATCAAGTCAAGCTCAAAACTGAAATGAACTCAACCTTATCCCTGCATATAGACAAAGTGGAGAGGACCAATGAGAAATTGAAGATAAGGAACAAAAAGCTAATCAGGGCACTCACCAACCTAAGGTTCAAACTTGTTATCAGAAAACCCAGAAGATCTCTAGCTTCCAGACAAAGGACAAGGAGAGGACTAGATGTCCTTGCAGAAGCCTCTGAATTCATAGGATAATTTGCATGAGGACATGCAAAGAGACAGCAGTGGGGGTATGTTGAGCCCCAAAATTGTGCTTTCCTTCACCTCATTTTACCTCATTTTCCCTTGTCCATTTCTATCTTAAACCCAATTGATCAATAAATATAGTTAAAATTACTTCTAGAATGATTTACATGACTGACTTGTTGAATTTTGTGATTTTTTCCATTGTTAAGCATTTTGACCGGAACTAGCTACAGAATGCAGACATTCCGTAGCTAACCGGCGATTCTGCAGCTGCCTTCATGTTTGAGTATGTTCCAGGTGGCCTCTTGAGAAAAACCGCATATGGGCATGATCCACGTCATGTCTACATGGTTCGTTGCTCATCATGGAGGAAGAAACGAATTCTGGGTATGGTTTTGAACGTGGGAACACATTTAGGAAGAAGACTTCTATTAGGACTATCTCAGTCCAGATGTCTTTTCCTCTTCACGCAACCAATTCAAAGAGTCCTAACGTGATTCCGATAAGGAAAGACAACGTCCTTGAATTGTTGCAAATATTGTTATGTGCATTTGCTTTATAAACACTCGGGAGACCGAGAGCTATGTTAGAGATTTTATGTTAGATTTGATGCTAGATTTTGTTTAGACTCTGTGCTACATTCCTGAAGACGCAGAGTGTTATGTTCAAACTATTTCATCTTTAATGGAGCAGACCGTGTCGTTTTGAAAGCGTGATTTAATTTGGAGTTGAGTTCCGTCAGGTGGTAGAGGGCCCCTGCCTATTGCATGGATTTATTTTGCGTAAATTAAATAAGTCTTCTAGCTGCCTTTACGTTTTGCATTTGAATTAATAGTTGTTTTAATTAGCTACTGTAGTCGTACTCATTCTAACTCTTCCACAAGAAGACACTCTTCCAAAAGACTATAATGATGAATGGGAAAATGACTATAGTTTTGTAGGATTAGAAGTTGAATTCATAGTTGTTTTTAATTAGCTACTGTAGTTATATTCATTCTAACTCTTCCACAAGAAGACACTCTTCCAAAAGATTATAATGATGAATGATGAATAGCTATAGTACTGTAGGATTTAGTTGTAGTTTTTGCTGTTCACTATCACAGTTACACTTGTTCTAATCACTCTTCCACAAGAAGAAACTCTTCCAATAAATTCTTAAGAAGTTCAAGACATGACCGTGATAATGAATGATTTAGTTGTGTGTTTATACTAAGTATCATCTCTGTTCTCGCTCTTAAACGCTTGCCCAAGACATCATAATGACGAGTAGGATATAGATATGATATCTTAGTTTTTCAATTGCTTTCAGTCCTTTATATTTGCATTTGCATCCAATTACACAGTCAGAATTGTTCTAGCTCTTCCAAAAGAAGGAATTCTTCCAAAATATCATTAATGATGGACAAAAAGATTGTGTAACTTCATAGAATAATGCATGATAGCATAATTAGAATGCTCCGGAGTTTAATTGCACTTAACTCATGTTCAGTTACTTTGTTTCAAGTTTGATGATGACTTATAGTTCAGCATTGTTTTAGATTAGTGGCATCTTAAGTTCATTCTTAGATTAACTCATTGCACTTACACTTCATATTCAAATTGTCATCCATTGCACAATAGATTACTTCAGTTATTAGGATTAACAAGACAGCCTTCATTATTCACAAACCTCTTCTTGTTCTTAAATCCATAATTGATCTATAATCATATGAACAGAAGACAACATCATTTTAAGGCCTGAAGTACCTCTGCAATTTTCTCATCATTTTATAAACAGAGCTCTTCCTCAAAAGACTACTTTGGAAAGAAATCAATAACTCTTGAGTAAAGGTTCTCTGACATTCAATTAAATTTCAGAATAGAGATAGGAACTAGTTCTAGAATATGAGATCTTATGATGATAACAATGTTTTTCCTCTAATTATGTTTCAAATCTCTAATCAAGGACAAAAGTATTGCATCATTGTAAGTTAGTTATTTCACTGTTCATCTAAAGGATTTGCATACTTAGTGATCATTTCTCAAGTTTAGTTTGTGTTTTGAATCATTTGTTTGAAAGTCATTATCAAGCTTTGCTTTTATTTAGTCATAGTTTAGATTCAGCTTCAGTGTTTTCAATTGCATTTGCCATTTGTTATCCATCAATTAGGTTTAACTCTGTTTTTAATCACCAGCTTCTTTCCACTAGTTTTCTAGGCATTTTTCCTGCAACCATAAAACCACCAAAAGACCAAAAACATCATAAATCATCACAAAAGACCAAAACATCACAAAACACTACACACAACACATTAGGAAACAAGCACCTAGGTACATACAGTACACTTCACTTCAGCAGTTTACAAATCCTGGTTGACAATTAAATGAGCTTAGTTTAGGAGACTAGATTGAGACCAGTAATAA